>PVHX01000009.1:628503-667587 GCA_004024805.1 Geosciurus inauris
TTTTTTTTTTTTTTTGTCTCTTTCCTGGTCAATTTTCATTAATGTGTTGCCTCTTAATTACGGCAGTGGAACTCAGTGTGAAGTAAGAACCACTGAATACCTTTCCTATTCTTGGCAATGTCCCTTTGTAGAGTGGGTCAGATCAACTTGTGTCTTTGCTCCCTTGGGTAGCTTGGGATTACTGCTAGTAGTCAGGTAGAGTAGTAGGTTGCCCATTTACTTTCCCCCCTATTCTCAATTTCACTCTCTTTCTTGTGAACACAAAAGAACTTGAAGTGATCTGTCCGCGGCATTGAAATGCCAACCTTAGTTGGTACTTTGAAAACTCAAAGCCTTTTACAAGATGAATGGCAAACTGTAGATGACAGCTCCTGTGGAGCCATTATTGAATTGCAGCCCTGATGACTGCATTGCTTTGGATTTAGATAAAAGACTCGATACAAGACAAATGGTAGGAGGACATCAAACAAGACTGTGTCCATACAGTGACAGAAGCAATCCAATTGAAGATGCTTGTGATTTCCCCACGGCTACAAACTATTTCTTCCTGAGTCATTTATATTAAGAACCTAAAGATTGTATATTCATCTTCTATTTATACTTTCCTCTAAAAATACAAATGTCCAGTTGTCAAATCGAAGTCTTCTGCTTTTGCTTGGAAGAGGATTATTGATATGGGAACATGTTAATTATTTTGTATTGTGTTTTTATTTAACCACAATAGCAGTGTGTGTAAAGGTTATAGACTGAGAGTTACAATCTATAATGATCAGATAAAAAGATTAGTCAGCAAATCGATAGTCCCCTGTACCAACAGGAGGCTCGGTATATTCATGGCAAAAACCAAGTACAAAGGGTACAGATAAACATCGGGCACCTTTATTTAGATGAAAACTAATTCTGGAGAACTTATGCCACCTCATTAATTATGTACTAACCTTCAGGAGACTGAACAAGTGAAGTATCATTAAGGGACTTTTGGAATGTGTTGAAAAATGCTTCTGGCTTTATAAAAAACTGGAAAATCAGAGCTGCTCTTTCTGTCAGGCAGGCAGATGTTCGTACAATCCCAGTTCCTCAAAATGGAAAGGGTTGCGTGTATAGAACTTGCATACAGTTTTTGTAACCTAAATCGTGGTAACATGAATATAGCAGGCTTTAGCTCGAGAAGCACAACCAAAACTGCTTAAAACATGGATTTACATGGTAATCTACTTAATAGGGAAATAACACCCTTCACGTAAGCTTTATCTTTAGCTCTTTATGATGATGTCTTTAAAAAAAGTAATAATTCTATGCTCTCGTGATGTCATATTGCCACAAAAATTTTCATAGTGACAGTTTCCTTTACTTTTCCTATTTTAGTTGGCACATCTACTTCCCTTCACCCCTCCATTATATAAAAATTTATCCAGTGAAAACTGGTTTTGAATTTACTGAGTTGCAAACTTTGAGTAGAGATTTTGGAGTACAAGGGTAACAGTTGTTTAAACTCAATCTCTTCTAGAATGACATGAACTTCATTCACTTGGGCCATCACATCTATTGAATGGGGACTCCCTCTCAGCATTTTTGAATTTAGGCATTTTCCAAAGTCAGACTTGTTCTTTTCTGGAGAATCATTCAATTATTCAAGAATTAATCAGGATAAAAAGAGATTATCATTTCTTTGGAATAAAATGATACAAATGAACATGTTTCAATAAGCTCAAAATGCTTAGAAATGTTGAGTGTCCAATAGTGAATTCCTTCATCACATCAATAATTAATACCAACAACAGAATAAAGAAAAGAAAAAAGAACTAAAGGCAACTGATAATTGAGCTCCATGAGAACAGCGGTTGTCTTGAAGCCGTTCTTAGATATAATGGGCCTGACTGCTTTTGGCATTTGATGTATTCACATTTTGCAGGACTGCTGCTATATATCGATTTGCTTCTTCTGGGTCAAACTGTTTGCTTAGATGTGTTTCTGTAACTCTCTCATACTGAACCCAATACACAAAATATTCTATATTATGCTTCTTAAATACAAAACTCCAGGAGAGAGAATGTATGCACAGACGCCCGTGTGCACTCCGTCTCTGGGAACATGTGAGGAAACCTAGCTGCTGCTGTTAGAGAGGAAATTGTCCCACCTTCCCAGCTTCCTTTTGCAAGTTGCATACTTGGTAGTGGCTTGCTCTGACTGCAAGCTATTGGGACCACTGAAGAAAGGTTCTGATTGGTTTTCATTTGAACCAATCAGCAGCCATTGGCTGACTGAGACCTGTGTGCTAGTAATTCTATCAGACCTCCTGGGCAGACTAACCATGGTGGTTGTGTTTACTGACACTGACGCCACATGTGTACTTAGCCACACTCATTCCTGTCTTCCTCCCTTACATTTCACTTCTTGTTTCTACTTCTCCTTTGCCTCACCCTCTTTCCTTCATTCCTTCTCTCCTCCTTCCTTCTCTCCACTCCACATCAGCATTTTACACTTTGCAAAGTGAGTTCACACTGCCACGACTGTGGGTCAGGCCCTCAGTTTCTTGCCTGTGTTACTGCCAAAGACTTGTAAACCCTTCCTCCCACTGTCCCTACAGTTGCTGCACCCTGGTCATCCATCCCCCATAATGCAGCCAGGATAACCTTTCTAAAACACAACTCCAATGACAGCATCCCTCTGCTGAAAACACCCCAGGGACTCTCCACCACATCCAGGATAATGGTCAAACTCTTTAGCAAGGCACCCAAATCGCCTGGTCTGGAGCTTGCCTACCTTCCTGACATTATCTCCCATCTCTCCCAAGCAGATCCTGAGCTCCTGGCATACAGATTCCAGGCACAGCTGACCCTCCCACATACATGCCTTTGGGTATTATCACACAATATTTGTCCCCCTTCCCTTCACGTGGACCTCTATTTCAGCTTGGTTAACTCTATTTTTTTCTTTAAAGTTTAACAGAAGCATTATTTAATTGTTAATCTTATAAGTCTTCCAGGACTAACCATCCAGGGTTGCTTTTCCCAAATCTCCACTAGACAGCATCGTACCACACACAAACATACACATGGGCTCAGACTGAGATCCCATAATATCCCTACAATGACATTAACTCTACTGTTGTGATAACATTAAGTATACAGTATTGCATTTTTTAAATAATTTTAGTTATCACTTCTGGAGCCAGGATTCTTAAATTTTCATACTGCAAACCCCTTTGGGAATTTCATGAAGGTAATAAATCCATTAATATTTAAACACATAAAACAAAATATAAATGATTACCAAAAATACATTTCAATGAAATAGTTACCAACTATATGGAGAATGTATATTATTAGGTAATATTCTGTATGTACATATAAATTATTTATTAAAGCATTAAGTAAGAAACTCTAGCAGCAAGTCCACTAACTATTGTAATTTGGAAGCAGCAATGGGTAAAAACAATATTTCTGGATATCTTTAGTAACTTTGATGTGATATCTAAGATATCTACTTGTGATAAAATGCTCCTGTGGTTTGTCATATGCATTCATAATTTTTAAATTGCTAAATTTTATTAGAGATTAGTAGAAATAAAGGTACAATAATTATTTTAAACCAGGTTTATGGAGAACCAGAATTTGAGAACCTTTGTTTTTATTTTAGACTGCAAGGTCTTTGACATTTTCATACAAAGTCAGCCATGTCTTGCACACAGGGTTGGAATGTAGTAAGCACTTAAATGTGTCTTGGCCAGATGAATGAAAGAAGATGTAGTTTGGTGTTTCATCTAACTTAAATTTTACAATAGCCTATGTGAATTAGGATTTATTATCCTGATCACACCTTAAGAAATTGAAACCCAGAAAGTTAAATACATTCTCTAGTTCACAGGAATTTAATGTCTATTGCACCATAAAGTCTCCTCCCCTTCATTAATTATGTTACTCAGTAGTGGTTATATTGTGTCTAACCTATCAAAAAATCAAGAGAAAGCAAGCAAGCCTGGAAAGGTGACACTCTCAGTTTTGTTTTAGAGAAAGTGTATTGATGCCTGAGGTCACTCTTAGCTTCCATTAGATTAAGACTCCAATGATATTGACCAGCTGACCATGTGACATTCATCTGGAACCTCTAAGAAAATCTAAGGACATGCTACCAATGAACCTGGGGTCCCCAAGAGTTTGTTTCACAGGGACAAGTTGTCTCACCAGGAGGAACGCTTCCGCCGGCTCAAAACAATCTGAGAACAGGAACAAGGGTGGAAATGCCACTTCCTCAACAGCCTGCAAAGGGAGCAGGGGTTGTAAAGACTTGGCTTTTTGTTTCATTCACTCCCTTTGAATGGAAGAAAAAGAAAATGACTGAAACTAGGACAGTCCTTTTCACATTGCAGGATGTGAGCGAAGCAGTGTTCGGGGCGCTCCATTCTGCCCTGGGCATCGAAATGGTCACACCACTGTGTGGCACAGTGGCTCTTTCCAGGACAGAAGTTGCTATTGTGCCTCTCTGCTGTTCTGTTTCTCTCCTGTCGCCTTTTTTTTTTTTCTTTTTGCCAGTATTTATTTTACAAAAGACCACTTACTAGCGTTTTAAGGAAAGAGAGAATGATCCCACCCTTGACACCCCAACATGCACAGAGGCAAAGAGAGAGAGAGAGGTGGTGTCAACCTGGAACATATTAGCCATGTTGACCCTAGAGTGCAAGTCACTAAACACACCAAAACCTTGTTGCCTGCCCGTGAAAATTCTAACCAGAGAGCAACTTGTATTGTTAAAGTCTGGGAACTTCCTTTAAGAATGGTTAAACTCTGACATGTGAAATGTCTCTGCTTTAGGTATTTCTTGATCTTTTATTTTATGCCTACATAGCTGATGAGTCAAAATAGGTATCTCAAATTGCACTGTGGTTCTTATGAGGATTTCACCATAAGATGTATCATGGGATACTATTTATATGAGACCTTGAGAACCAGCATAAGTAGAATACTTTAGAACTGGGCAATAATTCATCTGTGCATCTGTAAGATAACCCCTCTTGATATCTACCTTTGCTATTGAAATTTTTGAAAAGTATCTATATTATTATTTTTTAACTTACTACTCAGAGAATAGTGCTCAAGTTTAAAACTTTTATTATTATATTAGTGCTGCTATAACAACATGTCTGAGACTGGGTACTTTATTTAAAAAATTATTTTCCTCAGTCCTGGAGGCTGGGAAGTCTGTAATGAAGGAACCGGCAACTTCAATGGCTAGGGAGGGCGCACTAGTCTCTGCGGCCAAGATGACACCTTGAGTGCTGTGTCTTCCAAAGAGGACACTGTGTCCTCACATGGTAGAAGTTGCAGTAGTACAAAATAGGATCTATTTGGTTCCACCTAGCTCTTTTCTAAGCTTGCTAATCCCACTTATGGGGGATGAACCCTAGTGACTGAATCTCCTCCTGAAAACCCCACCTCTTAAGACTATTACCTAAAGTCAGCTTCCAACATGATTTGGAGGGTGGGGCATATATTCAATAGCCATAGTTGTTATTATCTTTATATTCCAATTTCAGGTTATCTTGGCATGATTCCAACTGTTATTGCTCAGTACTCATGGAACCATAGAACAAGAGGTAAGTAAAATTATGAGGCTGGAGAATACTCTGAAAATGATTTTCTTCTCCCAAGGAAGGAATTGTGTAGAGTTAGGAAAGTACATCAAGTCGGACAGCTCTGAATGTGAATCACAGAGATGTGACTGGTAAGCTTGGTTTCCTTCAACAAATTGCTTAACTTGTTTTATCCGCTTTACTCTTTCAAAAAAAAATTATGGTGGTGCAGTTTTACAACCTACTTAATATTGTTGCTTTGAGAATTAAATGGGTTAAAGGGGATAATGTATGTCCTATGCTTAACTCAGTGTCTGGCACATGATGAGGATTTAATACATATAGAATAGCTGGCATTACCCGAGTCCTGTTGTAAGCTTGTTTCTTTGTGATCTGTCTTCAAATGAAGTGCACAATAAGGACTCTTTAATATTAAGCACAGCTAGCATTTGTCTATAGTTTACTGTTTACAAAGTATAATTGAATCTATCATTTCATTTAAGTCTTATAAATTCCATGAGGTAGATACCATTATTGATCTCATTTATCAACAAAGGGGCTAAATCTTAGTAGTTTAAGTGACTTGCTGATGGTCCAAGATAATACATGTTAGAGCAAGAACACAGATTGTCTTTAAGAATCCACTTAGTTGTTTCTCATTAACCAAAGTTTTGCCTTAAATGCAGTGGCGTCTCTGCAAAGTATAATTACTTTTCTTTTCTTATTTCATACAGTCACTAAGGGCTGTAGCATTTTGATGTGCAGAACAATTTTCTGGAAAGCTTATTAAAATATAGATTCTCCTCATCCTTTCCCTCTCTGTCCCTAGAATTTCTGATTTGAGATGTCAGAGGTGGGACAGAGTTTGCATCCCTAAGAAGCTCCAGGAGATGATGAAGCTGCTCATTCTGGGCCCACATTTTGACCAGCAGCACATCAGCTACATTCACCATCAGTGAGTATTGCACAGTATGTTCATAACAACCCAGTAACCCACTCAGAGAAACTCTGCAGGCATGCTTCTTAAAGAGGAAATGAAAGGACAGCCCTTTTTTTCTGTGTGAATTGTCCTGAGGTGCATATGTTCTGCAATCACTCTGTCCAGCTCCCATCAGTCACTAGAGAATATGCTGTTGGATCCAGGCACCCTTGCAAATTTCAGATGCAGTCTGGGCACACAGCACTTCTCATTGTCTTCTGACAGCAATTTCAGGCTCCTGCTGCCCAGCCTGTGACCATCTCTCTCGTTAAACCTCTGTGAGTAGCCTGCTGCAATCATGAATCATACACTGAGGACTTCACACAGGCTGGGTTTATGGAGCCGCATTATAGGAGACCATATCTCAGATGATTCCAGTGCAGCCAAAACAATCTGTCACTTTTAATTCTTCCTGTCACCTCATTAAGTATATGGCAACTTTGACAATAAAACACATTTTTACACAAACACACAACACACACACCACCCCAAAATGCAACAATTCCTCCTCTTGTATTAAGATGTGGTTATAAATAACCAGTCATTGAAAGATTCATTGAGCAAACATATGTGTCAAGGTACTGTATATAACTGACGGAGACACAGAACAGTCTCCATGGACACATAAAGCAATTAAAAATAACTGTGCTTCAAAGCAGGCTACTATAATACAAAGGTCAGGCCCATAAATATGAACAGGATGGCAGTAATGTCTCTATCCAAATATACCCCAAACACACAACTACTGCAGTTCAGAACTCAAAGGTTAATGTTAAAAAAAAAAGTCTCGGAAATTATGCCATATTCATCTCGTGCCTTTTCATTCTGTGGTCTTTTCATCAAAGGTTAATATATGTGAATACAGTGGAAAAATTTTATCAAGGCCAAATGTGTGTCATCAGAAGCTATTTTATTCAATGCAAAATATTTACACTTGTATATATGATATAAATGAAGGAGTTTTAGCAAATTTTCTGTGAATGGAAAATGTCTATTGCTTTCCCTTTTCCTTTACCAGGCTCCTTGTTTTTACATTAACTGCACTGAAGTTTGAATTCCACTCCAAGCAGCAGAGAGACTGTTACTGAGGGCTGGGATGATTTTTGCAGTGACACTCTGAGTGTGATAATAAGGTTTATGCATGGTTGTAAAGGGTGTGCTGACAGATGGGAAAGAAGCCACCTCAGTCTGCACGGTATTCGCTTTATATATATTAAAAAAAATCATACTACACCTGACTCTGATTTGAACAGCCGTTCTTCCTCCTGCTGTCTTCCAGGAACAGAAATATTTTAGAGTATATAGAAAAATTCCAATCCCCAGTGGACTGATTCACAAAAATTTCAAGTTCTGTGCACATCAGAGCATCGTAGCTTCCTGTATTGCCATTCAAGGTGTCATGTGCAATGAAATACGTATTCCCACCGAACATGAATCTTTATGCAGTAAGTGCCTTAGATAGTGAGCGAGTAAATTCAGTATGGGAAAAAGATGGGAACAGAATGAGGCTCCCACAAAGGAGAGGCATTCCCTACCCTTCCTCTGAAAAGCAAAACACCGGCTAACTTGCCAAAGATTAGTTTTCATCAAGACTTATTAACATATGAGTACGGATTGTATTACAGCATTTAGGTCACCTGTGTCCCCCCATGCTAGCATGATATTTGAGAGCACATTGATTAAAGGAAAAGAACACTGGGAGGTAAATTCCTTTCTCTTAATAATAATGAAGCAACCACGACCAACCCATTCTAGTACCTTGATGCTCTAAGGCCTGGCTGCAACTTTCTAGAGGACAGGAAAGCAGAACCTGGTATCTTCTCTCTTATAGACCTATTGCTATGAACTTAGCGAAACCTATTCCATAGCAACAACAAAAAACTTAAGAACAAATCACTTTCCATTCATCATCAGCCTTCTGATTGAGTGCATCTGTTAGTTTACTCTGCTGCTGTTCCGAAGAACTACGCATTTTGTGACTTAACAAGATATTGTCCCACTGCTCTGGAAACAGGAATTACAAAATCAAGATGACAGCAGGTTTGCTCCTTCTGGGCACTGTGAAGTAAGGATGTGTTCTAGACCTGTCTTCTTGTCATTCAGATGGTGGTCTTTTCCTCGTTTCTCTTCATATCCTCTCCCTCTAATGTATCTTTGTGTCCAAATTTCCCTTTTCCCAAGAACCCCAGTCGCAATTGATCAGAGTCCACTTCATCACCTCATTTTACCCCTGCAAACTCTGTCTCCAAATAAAATTGCATTCTGAGGTAACATGGTTAGGCCCTCAGCATATAAATTTTGGAGAGACACAACTTAACTCATAATAAAATCATCTCTTTAAAAAGCATTATCAACAGAACCAAATTCACATCTTCCTATTGGGGTTGTCTCTTTCCCTGCTCAGCAATCATCCAAAGAGGGATCACTCATCCACCCTTGATCCTCAGAAACAGATTCCAAAGACGAGTGATTTTTTTCATCATTGGTAAAGATGATGCCAATAACTATAGCTTTTTTAAACATTTACTTTTTACAAAAACTTTAGCAACTAGTTTTGCCTCTTCTATTACAGTTTGACATCCTCCTCTACCAATGTCAAAGTGAATCCTAACATTTGACCACTATTTGGGCAGCTAGCCATTATTCTCACATCAAATTCTGGCATAACCATGAGTTATTTCTGTATGTATGTAGGTGAACTACCCAACAATCTATCACTTTGGATCTTGGTCTTTTCAATTCAAATGACTTTCAACTATAATTCACTCATGCTGGCTAATTGTTGACATACACTATCTAGCCTGAACTTTGTCCTCATGTATGTTTCTGGTTCTAGAAATTGAAATCTTTAAATCCAAATACTTCTTCTTTGACTCCAATCTGCTCACAATGTTTTTTGTTTGTTTGTTTGTTTGTTTGTTTGTTTGTTACTTCTCTACTCTCTTTACATCTTCAGTTACCAAATTATGTTATTACACGGAACATTAGCGTTTGGGTATGTTAGTAGGAGCTACCTTGAGGAAGTTACGATGGTGTATAGTAAAATAAATTTAGAAGAATACAGTTAATAAAAATTTATGTTTCTTTACAGAAATTATTTAGTATACTAAAATTTATTCTTTATAGTTATTGTTAAAATTTATTCTTAAAAACCAAGATTTGATAATATCTAACCAAATTTTTGGGGAGCCATTAAAAATAATAATAAAAACTCGTTATCCACAGAATGCTGTTTTGGGAACCAGTAATCTACCCCATGTCTGATACCTATTTTCTTCCTTCATTCTATTTGTCTCCTTCCTTAGGATTCTTTGATATAACCCAAACTGCACCATCTATTTGATTTCTAAATCCACCCTCCTCCTCTGGCTTGTCCATTCCCTTGCAAAAGATAGTGTCTTACAATCTTCAATAGGCTTTCAGAACCGCAAGCTTAAGTTCTTTTCCAGTTTCGCCAAAATGTTCTACACGTATCACCATTTTCTAGATCCCTTCCTCACTCACCAAACCCTCATAGCCTATGTCACAGGGAAAAGTAGCAATCCCAATTGTCACGTGGTAGGTATATGCTCACACTTCTCACTTTCTGCTTATGAAACAGGAAAACAACATGCATGGTACCCTTTGTGTTAAGTAAAATGTCTTCTGAAGGCAACTGATTTCCTGTCTCTATCTCAGCTTCTCTTGCTATGGCAGGGACCATTAACTCCCCTTCTCTCTTCTGTGTCTTCCACTTCTTGTCTGCTAATTCTTTCTTCTGAGGTATTCAGTTTTTTCAAAGCGTTCTCATTTTGCCTTCCTGTTCCATGATTTTATTATTCAGTTTTCTTTTTCAACAAAATAATTTGCCTCATGATTTCCATGTTCTCACTTCCAATACTTCTCACTACCTCAATCTTCTACAAACATGCACTCTCACAGACACTGTTATTTGAAACATCCATTTGGCATAAAGAAGGAAGAATAGAGACCTTGTGTTCACAGACCAGGGTTTCAATTTCAATTTTTAACCTTCTTAGCACTGTGACTGCTAGGATTTGAATGGATCTCCCAAGATAATGTGTTGTAAACTTAATCCCAATACAACAATATTGAGAAATGGGACTCTGAAAGGGTGACTAAGTCATGAAAGCTTTCTCCCTCATGAATGCATTTGTCATGGATAGATTTATGAATGTTACCATGGGAGTGAATGTGCTATAAAATTGTGGCCCCCTTTTGCTCTCTTGTGCATGTTATTTTGTTATATGACACCTTCTGCCAAGTTATGATATGAAAAGGAGCCAAAAATTTCTTTTCTTTATTAATTACCAAGTTTGGGTAGTCTCTTACAGCAGCATTAAATAGATTAAGACAATGACTGTTGGTAATTTCCTTAGTGTGTTTGTGCTCTAGACTTTTGCTTCCACTGAAGGATGAGTATAAGTTTATCTAAGTGGGATTTGGGAGGGATAAATTAGGCATTATATGAATAGCTTCTAGGAGGTGGCCCTTAAGTGTCTACTGCCCACCCATCAGCCCTTCTCTGGCTGCATCCTTTGACACTGTAGCTTGCTCTCTCACTGATTTATCCTTCTCTGTTTATGTCACACACAGTCTCTGTGTCTCTTCTTAATGCTTTGGGTGCTCCTATTTTGTCTTCTTTCCTTCACACTTAAATGTCGATATATGTCAGTTTTCCCTCTAAGATTTCTTTTCTTCCTGATCTAAAATTTCTCAGAGCTTCAACTACCATTTTCTAAGGAATCACTTTTATTTTTTAATCTTTAACCTGGGAAATTTGTGTTCTGCCTCACTATTATCTCTAATTCTTTATTGAACATATCCACAGGAAATTCAAAATGTTTAACACTAAAGCCATTGTTTCCACTATTAATCTGCCTCCTTCTTGTATCTTTAGTCTCAATAAGTGACATCTCCATTGGACTACAGGAGAAAATTCTGAGTGCTACACAATCATAGCTACAAATACCACTGGATTACATAACAAAGATGGTATTCTCTCTCTCTCTTTTTCTCTCTAAGTTTCAAATACTTCAGATTATATCAATGAGAAAATTTCTGTTTTGAACTTAGTATACCTTTAGTGGTTTTATAACAATACAGAAACTCCTACTTTAAGAAACAGAAATAGATAGAGGATAACATATCAATTGTCTAGTTGTAAGTTGTATAGAATCACAACATATATGCAGTCATACATAAAGTTAGGGTTATTATTATCCTCTATCTATGTACAATGAATCAAATTGCACTGTTAACATGTAAGCCTAAATAAAACAAATTAAAAAAAGAAACAGAAATAAGTTTCAATGCCTGTAACAAGGTAGGCATTAGAAAGTTTGATTTGGGCAATTTTGTGCTTAAATTCTATTTTTGATATATCATCTATTGTTTTAAAAAATGAACCAGCTTCCTTTCTAAAGATATGGTATTAGCTACATAGCAGTGAGCAATAAGCTAATAAAAGTTTCCCAGACAAGCACTTTTAATGTGAGATTTAAATTGCAGATATGAAAATATATTCTTCAAAGGGGCAATTCAGAGATACTTTAAAATGTTAAATAATAATCATGATCATTAGATTGCAAGAACAAAGTTGAAGATAATATAAGAAAGTGCATTTGCTTTAATAATCAAGGGATAGTGATTAGATATAAAGTTTTTACTTTAGAATAGTTGTGTGTTTATACTGTAGAGAATTGTAAAGAGAGTACAGATAATTCACAGATAATCTGCATGATTTCCTTTATTATTAAAATCTTATATATTTAATGGCACATTTGTTCTAATTAAAAACAAGTAATATATATTATAATTAAAGTCCTCATTGTATTCAGATTATTCTTAGATTCTGTCTAATGCTCTTTTTGTTGTTCTAGGATCTCATCTTTGGTACTACTGCGTGTTTAATTGCCACATCTACTTAGTGACAGTTTCTTTCCGTGATTTTCCTCGGTTCTGATTACCTTAAGGGACACTGGTCACACATGTCATAGAATGGCCTTCAAATGGGATTTGTCTGATGTTTTTCTCAAAACTAGATTGAAGTTTTGCATCCTGTGAAGGAAGACCATAGAGTAAAGCACCATTTTCACATCACATCAAAGGCACATGTTATCAATAAGAATTACACTGTTGATATTATCTTTGGTCACCTAGCTAACAGTGATTGTCAGGTTTCTGCACTGTAGAGTTTCTTTATTACTTCACCCATTCAATACTATTCTCTTTTGAAGGAAATCATTATTTATAGCCCAACTCAGGTTATGGGGAGTTATGGTCTACTTTCTTGGGAGTGAATTATCCACATAATATGTGTGAATTAAGAAAAAAATGAGGAGTTTGGGGTATGTCTATTTGCACAGGTTAAGGCACACATATTTCCTTGTTCTGACAGCTGAAACACACTAGAGGCAACAATACCCAGGCACCAATGAGCACTGCTGGAGTGCAGATCTTGTACCCTACATACAATTCTTCAATGAAAGGAACTGCAGCATCTTGAAGAAATGGCTGATTCCTGGACTGGGGCCTGGGGCATCTTGTCTTGCCAGAGATAAGGAATGAATGCTAAGAAAAACAAAACAAACTAATAAAACAAAACAAAGCAAATAAAACTCTTCAATGATGGAGCCATGTTAAGGACACAGGAAACAGTTAAATAGCTCCTAATGGCCAAAGCTAGAATTATGTGAGCAAACCATATCAATTAAGTAATATTGGATTTTAAACTAAATATACATGTGTATAAGTTGTTGAATAAATAATTCAATGAAGGAGAAACAGTAAGTATCCTATGCAGAAGAATGTCATTTAATATGTGTCATATGCAATTTTATAAAAGACAGGACCAATAATTGTGTTCAAGTATTTAAAAATTATTCCAGAGGAAAGGGTCGAATGAAAATGGGATTTCTAAATTCAAAATCAGCATTGAAAAGAATTTAAAAGCAGAATGTGGACAGGAAAAATGAACATTAATAAAATGAAATTAAGTGACACTGAAAGACCACATATCCCATGTAATACCTGTTTTCTCTTCCCATTCTGGAAGTTATCATTCACATATATGGATGTTGTGCTAAGACAAATTCACGTTGAAATGTTTTCCAGGCTATTCCAAATTGTGTTGGACGTTGTGGGATCCTGTCACCAAAGAAAGATTTGGCAAAGATAATGACGTCAAAAGTTATTTAAAATTGTATATATTTTCAAATATCTATAATGTAGAAAATTATTCAGAACAGAATTCATTGTAAAAATAATGCTTTATGAGAATGCTTAAAAACAATCTTGACACCAAACAACAGAAAAAGTATCAAGGAAATCATTATCAAAAGGACATTCTCCACAAATTATTTATGTTGAAGTTCTTTAAAATTGATTTTAGTTTAACTATTTCAGATTATACAAATTGATTAAAAGCTTCCCCCTTTCAATCATGAGTCAAGCAACCTCTTATGCCAAAAATGAGAAAAATGGAGCATTATAAAACAAAGAGGCTAAGCGACATTAGAATTACAGCTGCAGAATATCAGCAAAAAAAAAAATGTAACTGTATATTAAATCATAACACTCTGACCAAATAGGATTTCATTTCAGGACTGCATTAATGATTCTATATTAGGAAACCAAGCAATAATTCATCACAACAATTGATCAAAGGAGAGGAATGACTCATGATAAACAGAAAAAATTCCTCAAAATAATTCAACATCAAATATTGATTTAAAATGTTAGTCAGTTAGGAAGAGGAGATAAAGAATGTGCCCCAGAATAAGGAAGGCTGTCTATCTCAAACTGACAACCAACATTATATCTAATTATGAGATACTTGAATCATTCTCCCTTAAGTCAGGAATAACACAAAGATCATTATTATTATTTTTTTCAGTTGATTTTTAAAATTAAGTTTCTTGATGTATATTTTATTAATAATAAAATTCACACTTTTGCATGTACAGGTTGATAAATTTAGACAAATACAGTTATATAATTATCAGAATAAGCAAGATATTTTCATGTCTGGATGTTTTTATCTCATACAACTCTTTTCTCTCTGGGCTCCCAGACTTTGGTGACTTTGCTTCTGGCACCTCCCTGGTGTATTCATCTTTTCCAGAATTTCATATGTAGCTTCTTTGAGATGCAGGATACCTTTAAAATCCATCCTATGGATGGATATTTTGCCTATGCCACCAGTTTATCCTTTTTTATTGCTGGGTATTGTTCCAATATGTGGATATATTACAAACTGCAAGTTCATTCATAAGGTAGTACACATTTTCATTATTTCTAGTGTTTGCTAATTACTAATAAAACTGGTATAAAATTTGCAACTATGTCTGTGCAATGAGAAGTTTTTATTTTTTATTTTTTTGCCAAATATCCAAGAGGAGTAGTATTCAGTTATATGATGAGTATTGATACAGTTTTATAAAAGTTTGCCACACTAGTCTCTAGTGTGTATATACTTTGGGATTTCACAAGCAAATTATGAGAAGTTCTAGTTTTCCACATCATTACCAGCATTTAGTATTGGTAGTCTTTAAATTTTAGCCATTTTAATAGATGGCAGTGACACTGTGTTGTGCTTTTAATTTGTATTTCCACAATCACTGAAGATGTAGAGGTCAGTTTCCTGTGCATATTTGACATCTGTGATTTTCTGTGTGGATAATCATGTTATTGCTGAAAAAATAAAAAAGTAGGTTTCTTTCTTACTTCACCATACATTTTTAAAATCAAGTAGTGAGAATTCCCCTTTTCTTTCCTTTTTTCTATAAGTGTTAAAATGATCTTCTCAATCTGAAATTGAAACAAAATAAATGTGGTGGAATTGATTGTAATTGTGTCTCAAATCTGCAAATGAATATGGAAAGAATATCTTAATAACATTTCATCTTCTGGCTCATAAATGTAGGGTTTTTTTCATTTACATATTCTTAGCAGTTGTCATTTGTCTCAATTAAATAAAACATGAGTTCATAGTGTTGGTTCAACTCCAGTCTCTGGAAGCATGGAATGTTCTGGCTTCCTCCTTTGGATAATCTGTAGAATTCTTCTCTAACAATAGAAAATCTGTCTGGATCTACTGTCTTCTGTTCATTTACTGAGTTGTGTCATTCCTGTATGGATTCATGGCAGTATCACAAATGTTCACTTGAACCCACAGAGAACCACTCCATCAACTGAAATAACGTGACTTGCACCCAGCACTCTTTTTCCGCTCTCTTCATTTGGGTCCCTTCATACATTTGCAGTACAATTATATTCTCTTGTTATTCTCTGTGTTCTTTCGTGGAATTCCCTGACCTCTTGAATGATTGAATTGATTGATTGATTGCATCCACCATGGTTCAGTGTGTAATGGCATGTGCTCGTGGTTGCAGTATCCTGCAGAATAATATTTATGGCCTGAAAATTTTCTATATATTGCCTATTTATCTCTCATCCTGAAACTCCTAGCAGTTACTAATGCTTTTATCAATTCTATAATTTTGTATTTTCAAAAATATTGGATATTGGAAACTATACTGTAGCCTTTCCAAATGGACTTATTTCAGTTAATGTGAATTTAAGGTTCTTCGTATATTTTCTTGCAGTCTGATAGCTCATTTTTGTTGTTGCTAAGTAATGTTTCATTGTATGGATATACAAGGATTTATTTATTCATTTACCTATTACATTGCTTTTACTTTTAATTTTTAACAGTTATGAATAAAACTTATATTTATATATAGCAAGTTTTTCTTAACATAAATTTTTAGCTCATTTGTGCAAATACCTAGTTATATAAGTGCCGGATGACATGGTCCGACTATTCAGTTTTTTAAGAAACTCTCAAGCTAATTCCCAACTGGCTACACTGTTTTGTATTTCCACATATTTGCATATGAGTGAGCAAGTGTCCTTGTTTCATTATACTCTTATCAGATTTGATATTGTCAGACATTGGGATAGTAGGTATTCTAACAGGTTTCTAATGCTTTCTCACAGTTGTATTAATTGCATTCCATAATAATAAAGGATTTGGAACACATTTTCATATGTGTATTTATCATGTGTATGTCTTTTTGGATGATGCGTCTATCAGATATTTTGTCTATTTTTTACATTGAACTGTTTTAATATTGTTGACTTTTCTGAGTTCTTTGTTTATTTTGGATATAATGTTTTTATAAAACATATTTTGCCATTAACTTTTCTTAGACTGTAGCTTATCTCTTTATTGTCTTTCCATTGTCTTTTTAAATATTTGTTCCTTTTAGATACACATGACAGTAGAGGACACTTTGACATATTATACATACATGGAGTATAACTTATTCTCATTAGGTTGCCATTCTTGCAGTTGTACATGTTGTGGAGTTACACTGGTTGTGTATTCATACTGAACATAGGAAATTTATGTACAATTCATTCTACTGTCTTTCCTATTCTCATTCTCCCTCCTTTCCCTTCATTCCCTTTTGTTTAATCCACTGAATTTCTTTTCTTCCCTCCGCCCCTTTTTCTGTGTCAGCATCCACTTATCAGAGAGAATATTGGGCTTTAGTTCTTTGGGATTGGCTTATATTGCTTAGCATGATAGTCTCTAGTTCCATCCATTTACCCGCAAATGCCATTATTTCATTCTTCTTTATGGCTGAGTAATATTCCTTTGTGTGTATATACAACAGTTCCTTTACCAATTCATTGTTAAAGGGCAGCTAGGTTGGTTCTATAGCTTAGCTATTATAAATTGAGCTGCAATGAACATTGATGTGCCTGTGTAACTATGCTGATTTTAAAAGTTCTTTGGGTACATACTGAGGAGTGGGATAACTGGATCAAATGGTGGTTCCATTTCAAGTTGCCCGAGGAATCTCTAGCCTGCTTTCTAGAGTGGTTGCACCAATTTGCAATCCCATCAGCAATGTATGAGTGAACCATTTTCCCCACATCCTTGCCAATTTTGTTACTTGTATTCTTGATAATTGCCATTCTGACTAGAGTGAGATGGAATCTCAGTGTAGTTTTATTTGCATTTCTCTAATTGCTAGAGATTTTGAACATTCTTCATAAGTTTTTGATCATTCATATTTCTTCCTCTGTGAAGTGCCTGTTCAGTTCTTTTGTCTAGTTATTGACTGGATTACTTAATTTTTGGTGTTGAATTTTTTGAATTCTTTATATATCCTGGATATTAATGCTCTGAGACACAGGTGGGAAAGATTTTCTTCCATTGTATAGGCTCTTCATGCTCTTGATTGTTTCCTTTGCTGTGAAGATTTTTACTGTGCTATCATTCCATTTATTGATTATTGATTTTATTTCTTGCACTTTAAGAGTCTTGTTGAGGAAGTCCATTCCTAAGCTGACATGATGGAGAGTAGGGCCTGCTTTTTCTTCTACTAGGCACAGAATCTCTTGTCTGATGCCTAGGTGTTTAATCCATTTTGAGTTGAGTTTTGTGCAGGGTGAGTAGCAGAATTAAATTTCATTCTACTATTTATGGATTTCCATTTTTCCCAGCACCATTTGTCAAAGAAGCTATCTTTTCTCCAATGTATGTTTATGGCACAGGTCATTGAAGAAAATAGTCTTTCAATTGCCTTTTTCAGAGCAGAATTTTAAAATTTTAATTAAGTCAACTTTTCTAATTTTTTTTCTGACATGTCATTTTCTTGGTTGTATCTAAAACTATTTAGAAATCTAAGCTGATCCAGATTTTATTGTTCTTTTCCCCTACAATTTGTATTATTTTTCATTTTACACTTAGCCCTGTGATCAGTTTTGAGTTAATATTTGTGAAAGATAAAAATTTTATGGCTAGGTTCTTTTCCTTTTTAACATATGGACATTCAGCATTGTTTGTTGGAAAGTCTGTCTTTCTTTTTTTGCTTTTGTTCTATTTTCAAAAAACAATTGCTTGCAGTTATATGGTCCTAGTTCTTTATTCTTCTCCCTTCATTTGTGAATATGTTATTTTGTCATTACCATTCTCATTATCAATCCAGATTCATAGTAAGTTTGAAGTTGAGTGATGTCAGTGTTTTTATTTAGTTCATTTCTTTATTTCAGCTACATTAGGTCTTTTGCTTTGTTATATAAGCTTTAGAATAAGTTTGTTGATATCCACAAAATAGTTTGCTGAGGTTTAGAATGAATTATATTGATTGTATAAATCAAGTTCAGAAGAACAGATAACTGAAATATATTGATTATTCCAATCCATGAAAATGAAATATTTCTCTGGCACTTTAGGTATTTTTTAATTTCTTTCTTCAGAGTTTTGCATTTTGCACATATAGATCTTATATGTAATTAAACGTGTACCTAAACATTTTATTTTTTATTAATATAAATATTATTGTGTTTTAATTTCAAATTCCATTAATTGATAGTAAAAGGAAAGCAATTGACTTTTTTACATTGGTCTTGTTTCCGATGGCCTGGTTATAGTAATTTCTCAAGGAATTTTGTTTATTTGCTATGACTGTCTACGTAGATAATCCCATCCCCTGTAACAACAATTTTGTTCTGTCCTTTCCACTGTGTGTGCCTGCATCAGCATTCCTCATGGTACTGCACCAGGTAGAACCCCCAGTGCAATGTTGAATAACACAGGAGAGAGGGACATTCTTGACTTCCTCCTGAATTAGGGGACATGTATCCAGGTATTCACCAACACATTATCTGTAGTTTTTTGTAGATGGTTCTTATAAAGTTAAGGGAATAACTCTATTGTTAGTTTTCTGAAAGTGTTCTAAATGTGTGTTGGATTTTGTCCAATAAATTCTCTGCATCAATTGGTATGATTATGTGATTTTTGTTCTTTAGCCTATTTATGTGGTGAATTACATAAATTGATTTTCAAATGTGGAGCTGCCCTTGTATAACTGGAATAAATCTCACGTGGTCATTTCATATAATCCTTTTTATACAGTGTTGGGTTCAATTTGCTAATATTTTGATGAGAATTTTTGTTATGATATGATCATAAGAGGTGACATGTAGTTTTTCTTTTCTTTTCTTTTTTTTTTTTTTTTGTGGTACTGGGGATTGAACTCAGGGATACTTGACCACTGAGCCACATCCCCAGCCCTATTTTGTATTTTCTGTAGAGACAGGGTCTCACTGAGTTGCTTAGCACCTCGCCATTGCTGAGGCTGGCTTTGAACTCACGATTCTCCTGTCTCAGCCTCCCTAAGTGCTGGGATTACAGGCTTGAGCCAACGCGCCTGGCTAGTTTTTCTTTCTTGAAATGTCTTTATCTCAATTTAGGTATTAGCATAATGATGAATCATAAAGAAGCTAAGAAATTATTTTCTATTTCAATTTCCTCAGAGATATTGGGAAGAATTGGTATTGTTTCTTTTTAAATGTTTGGTAGAATTTACCAATGAAAAACACTGCCTGTTTTAAAAATTCTTAATTATTTGTTCAATTTATTTAATAACTATATACTTATTCGGATAATCTACTTACCCTTTTGCAAGTTTTGGGAGTTTGTATTTTTTAAGTAATTGGTTACTTTTATCTAAATTATCAAATTAGCTATCCTAGAGTTGCTTGAATTATTTATTTATTATCCTCCTAATGACCCTGAGCTCCATAATAATATGTCGTTTCTGCTATTTTTCTTTTTTCTTAGTGTAGCTAGACATTTGTCAATTTTACTGATGTTTAAATTTTTTTTTTTGATTTTGTGGGTTTTTTATTTTCTGATTTTAGCACTGATTGCTCCTCTACTGTTTACTATTTATTTTCTGCTTTTGCATTAAGATTAAGTAGTTCTTCTTACTTTAGTTTCCTTAATTGTGACTTGAGATTGTTGATCTTGAGATCTCTCATCTTTTCTGAAATATGTAGTCAATGTTATGAACTTCCCTCTCAGCACTGCTTTTGAGTATATACCATAAAACTTTTTATTTTATTTTTACTTAACATAGTAAAAAATAGTTTAAAATTTTTCTTAAAAAATTTTTTTCTTATTATTTCACTCAGGTGTTCCTTAGAATTGTGTTATTTAAACACCAAAAGTTTTAGGACTTTCTAGCTTTCTGGTTTTGAATTCTAATTTAATTTTTTGGTAGTGTGATAACATCCTTTCTATTCTTTTAAAATAAAATGTTTTTATGGGCCAAATGTTTTCTATCTTGATGAATGTTCTATTTAGGCTTGAGAAAGATGTGTATTCCACTCTTGTTGAATTAAGTATTCTATAAATGTCAAATAGATTCTGTTAATTAGTGGTGGTGTTCATTTCCACTATACCCTTACTGATTTTTTGCTTATTTTTAACTATCAATTATTTAAAAAGAAGTGTTAGAATTTGTAACTTAAATAGAAGATCTATTTCTCATTTTTTCCCTCTCAGCTTTTGCCTCTTGTATTTTAATTCCTATTTTGGAGATACATGCATGTTGAGGACTGCCATGTTTTCTTAGAGAATGGACCCTTTCAATACTGTGTTTTCCCCCTCTTTATCCCTGACAATTTTCCTTGTTCTGAAGATTACTTTGTCATAAGTTAAGGTACCTACTTCCACTATTTAATTTTTTATTAGCATGGTATCCTTTCACGTTTCTTTAATTTTAATCTATCTGTTTTTACATTTAAGTTTCTTATAGACAACATATTTGGATCTCTTTTACTTTTTAAATTAAGTTTAATTATGTCTTGTATTTAGCCCATTCACATTTAAAATCATTAATGACATTTTAATTAGTATCTATCATGCTTATGATTTTTATATATTCTTTCTGTGTATGTCTTTTTTTCTTAAAGAGTTTCTCCTTGTTTCTGTCTTTTCTGGTTTTAACTCAGCTAGATTATTTTATCTTCTTCTGTTAGCATGTCAATGTACTTCTTTTTAAAGCTTTTAGTGGCTTCCTTAGAATTTGCAGTATACCTTTGCAACCAATCTAAATGAGAGAGCATATTCAATTTCTCCCTTCTGTCCTTTATAATATTCCTATAATTCATCTCACCTATCCATATTTATAATCATCAATATATTTTTCTTATTCCTTTGAATAATTATGTTATAGGTAAAGAATAAGAAAAATAAAATATTTTATTTTATTGGCATTTATTATTTTGTTAGGGCTCTTCCTTTCATATTAAAGCATTTCATTTCAGATGTATATTATTTCCCTTCTCTCTGAAGAACTTAACATTCTGCAGGGCATTACTTGTGGCAATGAGTTTCCTCAACTCTTGTTTGAGAAAGTCCTTATTTCTTCTGTACTTTTTGTCACTGTTTATAGAATTCCAGGTTGGTCATTTTCCTTTTACTTCTATTCTTTACCTTTTTTCCCTTCCAATCTCTTCTTGTTTGCATAGTTTCTGGTGACAATATGACTATAACTCTTATCCTGTTTCTCTACAGGAAAGACCATTTTCTTCTTTTGGCTTCTTTCAAGATTTTCGCCTTTGCCTTTGATTTTCAGCAAACAGAAATGATATTTGAAGTTGAGTTCCAGAATATTTGGTTTTCTCCAATGTCCCTATTCACTTTTTTATCTTCCTTATTGTCTCTGGATTTCTCTAAGAACACCTCCTTAGCCCTAGCTTCGTGTATAACTGCGTATATGATGTGATTCTACATCACATACAACCAGAGAAATGAGAAGTTGTGCTCCATCTGTGTACAATGAATCAAAATACATTCTGCTATCATGTATACCTAAGTGTAGGGCATTCCTAGGGGCGATTTCATTCAAGGAAATGAAAGTATATGCCAGCTCCCCAGAAAAGGAAACCTATCTCATTGGTTACCTCCCGCTTCCGTGCTTGTGGATAAGGCATGACTGCTTATATTTGGTATAGGGTGCTCGCTTGCATGAACAGGCCATGGCAGATTGAGCTTTAAGCTGATTGGTCGAAAGGGACTATATATTCCTCCCCATTTCCGCAATAAAGGAGTTCCTGCGCTGACTGGTCTCCCTGACGCTTCTGATTGTCCTCCGGTGTGGCGGTCAGTCGGCTCCTGCCTTTCCTGGTTGGTCCTCGCCAGGGTTAGGCTCTCTCCTTCCCCGGCAGGCTTGGAGGAAATACAGGGCTAAAAACCCCAACACCTAAGTAGAATAAATAAACTAAAAAATAAAAGTAAAAAATAAAAAAAGAACATCTCCTTAAATGTAGTCTTTGTCTTGGATTTCTTTCCATTGTAATCCTTTGTTATCATATGGGAAAACCTATTGATATGGTGGTTAGAACTGAGGAAGAAAAGCAATCTATAATCTTGCTGTTAAATTTTAATTTCTTACTCAATCCGAAAGCCTGTTAGGACTTTCAGAAGTGTTCTTGGGCTTTCTCCTTCCTCTCTTCCAGTGAGTTGGAAAGTTACTTGCTTTTCCTCCAGGTTGGTAAGTCTCTGACAAGGTAGTCTTCCTTTCAAGCGAGCCTTTGTTCAGTGAATGTTCTGGATGTGTGTCAGATGGTTACCTTTTGAAACTCACAAGAAGATCTCTTGGATTTTCAACTTGAGAGCTGGTGGGAATTCTGGAGGTGAAGTCCAGGGACGTGTGTGTTGGGGCAGAGATCTGAGACTGCAGTCCTAGCAGTTCCTCGTTGTCACTGTAGGTCACAGCCTTCCAAAGGTATTCAAACTTACCTGGAGAGTGTCTCTACCACTTCACGGCTTTATGGTGATAGCAGTTTCTCTTACGGGTTGGGTGATTTGGGCTGTGATTTTCTTTCCTGTCTCTCCAGTTTTGGGGGTGACACGCTATACTTCAAGCCTCTGACGGCTCAAAGAAAAGTTGCTGATTCTCAATTTGTTCAGCTATTTTCTTGTTGTAAGGATGAGAGTGATGACTTCTAAGCTCTTCACATGCTAGAACCAAAAACAGAACTCTTGCCTTTGTTTTTTCAAAGACATTTTCAACGGATATAAAATTCCAAGCTGACATTTTTTTCTCCCAGTACTTTAAAGATGCTTTTGTGCTACCATCACTCTTGAGGTGTTTCCCATGAGAAATATGCTCTCATCTTAGGACATATAAAGAGAAATAAAACAAGCAGGGGTCTGAGAAAAGGAAGAAAGAATCTTTAAAATCACAGAAAACATTTATTTAAAGATGAATGGCCACATCTGAAACAAGAAATATGGAAAATATATACTTTGGGGAAGACTCTGGCAGATTAGCTGCTACACTTGTGGTGGTTTCTCTTCCTTAAGTATGTTTGGGTCCATAGAAGAGAGAGTCACTGTTACTTGTGGCTTTAGAGCACTCTTCCAAAAGAACTGGTAAAGAAATGTATAATAAAAGAGGTCAAATTTAAAAGAGGTTTTAATAAGTCAAGCATCAAGACCCTAAATTCAAGAACATGGTAGGAAGTAAGACAGATATGACAGGGATATTAAAATCTCTGGGCTTCTCAGACATAGGAAGAGCAGCATCCTCTAAATTCAACATAAACTAAGTAAGTACTTAATCACAGTTGGAACTTAAGGAGTAAATAGATGTACTCCTTCTAAATTAGGATACTATTTTTCGTTTATTTTTATATGAAATGGTAGTTCCAATGATAATACTAGTAAATAAATGTCCTCAATTGCAGAATTAAATCCTAGATTTTAAAAAGAAATTCATAGTGTGGTTATTTGCTTCTTAGATTAGCAATATCAAAGAGTCTGACTTGATAAGTCTCACCATTAGTGTCCATTTTTTCAATGAGTAAAACGTACACAACAAAATGTATTTACGATGTGTTTAACTTGTTATAACATTTTACTTGATGACAAGGAAAACTTCACATAACCTCTAGCCTTTAACAACTGAAGCACTAAGAACAAACAAACCAAAATAAAAAAACTAGACATTTTGGAAGCACAAAAGCACCTTTTCCCAATGTATAGCCTGAAAAAAGCATATTATAATTTAAGCCTTGTATGAAGGTATCTAAGTGAGAAATAAGTGGCAAAGCAGTGCAAGGAAATTCAAGAGGGGAAACAAGTTCCTAGAAAGAGGTATCCAAATCACGATTCTATTTGTGGACGATTTTATTTATTTGACAAAAGTTTTTAAAAATTACTATTTACTACATACATTTCACTGAGAAAAACAGCAATTCAAAATCTATGCCTTGAATTGACTTTCTGGAGGAAGAGACTAAATAGGAAGTTAAATACAATAGACCAAGCTCTCTAGGGATATTTACAGGTCATCATGAAAGCACATAAGAAACCTGCATCAATAAGGGGAGAGGAAAGCTCTAATTGGGAGAACAGAAGAGGTAAAGAATAACAGTAAACCCACCTGCCCATCCCAGCATTTGCAGGTTCCAGAGTAAAGGCAGGAGTCTAGAAATCTGTGCAGTATTGACTGAGGTGCAGGCATCATCAGACCACTGTCCTATCCAAACTGTGTTAGGACTTAATGTTGCTCTTGATGTTGGTGACTTTTTTGTTTAAATGGTGTTTTACCAACAAGCAAGGTTTCTATTGCTACAGTAAGTGAAATCCAGTTATAAAGAAAATAGCCATATAAAATGCAATGAATATATAACTCAGCTTTCCATATGGCTTTCCTGAAAAAGTTTGAGCACAGGAACATGGGTAAGAATTCAAGATATGTTAAAGATGGACAGGACTCATCCGAGAATCTCCTCCCTACTTAGTCATGAGGACTGAAAGAGAATTGAGGAGGTTCTGTTTTTCTATTGGATTTGATATTGATGTACCACAAACTAGATCAATTTAGATCCCTGCTAAAATTGTGTGTCACGTAGAGAGTCATACCTGGGGAAAGCCTGGACTATATGAAACAAATACATCAGAGGAGTAAGGTGAATCTCAGAGCTAAAAGCAGGAGGGTTCAGTTTTTTTCCTATGAAAATGTATCATTTTATTGAAAGGAAAGAGGCCAAATACATACTGAGTATCAGAATTCACCTAAAGAGTACTGTGTGGATAATTACCATTTTCCAGGTCACAATTGAACCTTTCCACTTTTAGATCTCATATCATCACATTGAAGTGAAGTCAGACTCCATGTAATTCCCAGACAGCAATTCTGTCTTCTCAAGTGGCCTACATACAAGGCACACTCCCTCGAGAATAGATGAGGTTGTGTGTAATTCCTCTTACACTGAATAGAAATTCACCCGTATCTCTCTCAGTAAAGAATGAATGAAAGAAAGTGATGTTATAGAATAACCTCAAATCTTCTCTAGTTTATAACAAGTGGATCTCGATCCTAGGCTTGAGGTCTTTAATTGCATTGAGGAACACATCTCTCATGATTGACTGACTGAATACTAGTGTGTTCCCAGGGGACTTGCGGCACAATTGCAGTGTCTGCCTGTTGCTTCTGCATTGCTCTGCAAGGGCTGGGGGACCACTCACTTTCTATGGCTTCTCACTTAAGTACACTAAGACAACTCAAGCATTGAAGTGGAGTTGCTCCCTGTTGCCCTTGACCCCTAGGTTGTCCTTACTTGCCAGCCTTATTCATTGTGTGCAGTCCCCAAGATGAATGTCAGTGCTGTAGCTGTTTGCCACTGTTAGAGAGGAACATGGGCTCACTGCCCCTGCCTGCCTCTCTCTCCGCTTCCTAGGTGTTATAAAGTAAGAGGTCTGCTCCACCACAGCTTCTGGACTCTGCCTCACCCCAGGCCCAGAAACAGTGCAGCCAGCCAACCCTGCACTAAAACTTCTGCAACTATAATTCAAATAAGTCTTTCCTCCTTAAGTTGGTTAAGTTGGGTATTTTGGCCACAACTACAAAAAGCTGCCTAAGAGAAGAGGCTACCTAAAGGAAATGAAATAAATACTTTGAATTTACACAAAAGGCAGAGAGTAAATGATTGACTGAATGAATGAATGAATTGATCTTTGCTTTTCGTCATCAATCACCGAATCTTCCTTGAGAATCCCTACCCAACGGATAGTACAAATTTGGCAAAACTTGCCATGGTAGATACATCCCTCATATTTCAATGCAATCTACTCTCTATCTTGTAAATATTCCATCATGACCCTCCTCCCTTCCTTTATTCTGTTAAGAGGATGAAGTAAGAGAAAGCTCTCAGGCGTTTTTGTCCCCTAAAAGCTCAGCCTGGTGGTAGACCAGTAGACCTACACAGCAGTACCTGCTACATGTTTCTCTGGGTCTCCAGAGTTTTGCCTGTTACCACAAAGTGGGAAACAAGCCTGCTCTAAGGAAAGAGCCAGCGAGGCCCTGTGAGGGAGCCAGGGTAAAGCTTCATGTGAACCTGCCTTCTGCAGCAAGTTCATCTTTACCTCTCTGAGGAAGAGGAGAGCTTAAGCAAGGTGGCAGTTCATGAGGCTTAAGGATAGGCCTCTTTCCCTCCACAGGTGAGACTGGAGGAGACTGGAGGACATGGAGCATAGATATGCACCAGAAACAATGTTATTTGGTGAGATTTTCAATTTTGTAAGTAATCTACAGATTTAATATTTGTTACATTATGTTCTATTGACTAAACCTCCATAATAAACTTGTGGTTCGTGTGCTTGCAAGCAGAAAGAGCTACAAGATAACCCTGGCAGATTTTATTTTCCTAGCTCAGCTTGGTGGGGCTCATGCAAATTGGAATATAAAAATCTCTTTTAAAAAGTAATACATTTTAAATATCCATGCTCTTGGAACATAGCTCTTATTCAAAACATCAAACCATAGATATGTCATTACCACCAATTAATCCAAATAAATACTGGAAAATATGACATTTGAATACATAAGCACTAAATATTAGATGTCCTCAGACACAAGGAGTCTATTCTATTTTTTGAAATCCACTTCAAAATTATAACATAAATTAAGATGAAATGTTATAGTATCTAAGTTGTAGCATTATTGATGATAGAGAAAAAATGGTAAATGATCTCACAGTATGATCTCATAGTATGTCCACCACTTATGTAAACATATTTTACATTTTTATGTATATGTGTGAATTCATTTACCACATATGCATAGGTAGTAATATGCACACCTGTATATGTTTACATGTAGGTAAATCGCATATATATTTATGTATATGCTTACATATTTTGTTCATCTATATATAGGTATATATAGGTAGGTATGGAAATACAGGCATATCAATAGACAGACTAAGAAAAAATATATCAGAACATTGACAATGAACTGTGGACTTATGATTAATTTTTCATTTCTTTATATTTGTCATATTTTATCTATAGTCACAATATAAAGCAAGTATTAACCTTATATTAGAAAACAACAATAAAATTATTTTTAAAAGTTATGTAAAATCCCACAGTAGAGGTCTCTTCAACCCATAGCTATCCCAAGAGGATGAACAAACAAAACAAATATCCCAAACAAACAAAGCAGATATAATCATTTACTGGGATGGGCTGCACCTATAATATGCGTAACTTCTCTTTCTCCCAATCTAACTGGTATCTTTGGTTTGCTAAAATCAAGACATCATGAATGTCAAGGGTGAGGAAGTGAGAGAAAAGGGACTGCCTCAAACAGAAAAGGAAGAGAGAACCAGTGGTGAGCTCTGACTGTGCTCTGCCTAGCCCTGTAGTAGGGGAGTTCTCATTTGCTTTATTAGTTGCATTCTCACCAAAAGCTGGGAAATAAACAAATTGCAAATAAACAAATTGTCCTAAACTTGGGTGATAAAACTTGGCTGGAAGTGACCTCTGTTCTTAAAGAACTGTACCCCAACTTGAGGTGTGAACAACTGAAACCTCACTTGGAGTATTCCCTTTTAAATAAGTAACTGAGCTTCCAGTCCCTCACAGCAGCTGGACCATCAACCAATCCCAGGCTGAATATTGTGAAAATATTCCCAAATAAGGCAGATGCTGACTTGCATCAACCAGGTCATCTCTGTCATTTCCCATCTTTCTGGTTATAAAAATAATAGCTGACCTAATTATAAGGGGAGGCATTCAGAACCATCTCTGGTCTGGAATGCTTCCTGGTTCTAGAATTTTATTTTTCTTTTTCTCAAGTAAACTTCATTAAATTTAGCTGGTCTATGTTTTTCTTTTAACAAGATATTTCTGATAGGAGGGCCATGGTGTTTGGTGATGTAAAATAAGGTGTCCAAGATCACACAGCACAATAAATGGCAGAGAAAATTTTCTTTTGTTGTTTCATTTCATTTGATAATAAAGGGGAGTAGAAGATATACTTCTTACTTTGCTGCAATGAAAGAGAGTTTGCATCAATTATATGCATTAGCTTTCCTTCCCTTCTATTATGCTTTGAATAATCTCCTAGTATGATTCCACAAGCTCCCTTCTAAGAAATAAGATACTATGCATTAAAGTCCCAACATATTTATGTACAAATTTCTGCTCACCATCTGAGAATGAACAAAATAAGACAAAATGCATTTATTATAAGTAATTTCTTATGTTTGGAATGTGAGTCATTGAGTCCAGTTAAATTTTGACTGACATATGTGAAATAAATGTCTAGTTTTTAAACCCAATTTTCCCTTTATCTGATTATGTACTAAATACATAATGGTTATTGACTCAGGTGCTTGCAAGGTTCACATATTTTAAGTTCTAAAATTTTTCTGGCTGGATTTTATTTTAATACCTTGTTCTTTCTAATGGCATTTCCCTAACATCAATGCTGAACTAAAACCAAAAATAGCAAGGGGGTAAAAACTCAGAATAGCAGGAACCAAGAAGATCAGTGTAATCAGCAAATTAGGGCTATGTACAAATCATGCAATTGGCATCATGGGAACAGCAAGGGCCACACCATGTGGAGAAGAGAACACTCGACGTTGATAACTTTGATTAGCATTAACATTGATGGCATAATTCAGTTACTTCCAGGATGTTTCAGGATGCTAATAAATAAAAGATGACACTCTTTAAGAATGGTAGCTTCTATAGTATTGTAGCCAGAGACCTGAAATGTGGAGTGAGGGTATTATTTATTTCATCCACATTCTCTTTACTATGCTGTGACTGAGAAATCTAGATGCAGTTGTTCCTCAAGAAAGGGAGACAGATGCACCAGCAAGTCTCAGGGAGGCTTTTGCAGAACCAGCTGGCGCTCCCTGTGGATTTTCCTCTCTGTTTGGCCCATCCCCTCCTGAAAACCAAAGTCCTGGTTCTCAGCTTGCTTGGCTGTAGATCGGCTTGGACAGTGGTTCATGCTCTAGACTTTCGTTGGCTGCCTCTTCCTCATATTAAGTATGACCCTAATTTATAATACTTTATAGGTTGAATGATTTTAATGAACAGTACATATCAGCAACCTGTCTCTCTCCATGTCTCAGTCTTGTTCTGACTCTCTTTCTCTTGGTAAGATCCAAAGAACTTGAAGAACACCCTAAGTTCCTAAGTCACAAGGTCAAATCCTCTGACTTAAAGCTTTGCTTTATCTAATACGCCTCACTTTTCCAACTCCTTTACTTAC
Organism: Geosciurus inauris; assembly: GCA_004024805.1. NCBI lineage: Eukaryota > Metazoa > Chordata > Mammalia > Rodentia > Sciuridae > Geosciurus > Geosciurus inauris. The sequence continues at coordinate 658,442 of PVHX01000009.1, forward strand.
TCATTCTTATAAACCAACTAGTATAAGGGCAGTCATAGTTGATAAAGATTACAAAGAAGCACAAAACCTCAGTGTTAAAACTTGGTGGCTAGAGCCGGGCACGGTGGCTCAAGCCTGTAATCCCAGCACTTAGGGAGGCTGAGACAGGAGAATTGCGAGTTCAAAGCCAGCCTCAGCAATGGCGAGGCACTAAGCAACTCAGTGAGACCCTGTCTCTACATAAAACACAACATAGGGCTGGGGATGTGGCTCAGTGGTCGAGTGCCCCTGAGTTCAATCTCCAGTACCAAAACAAAAACAAAAACAAAAAAACTTGGTGTCTAGAAAGCTAATGTGACAGAGACAATGAGTAAACAAACCCTTTAGAATCCGCACCCTGTCCAGGTTCCGGGGACGTCCCCAGTGGTGAGGAGCTCGCTGCTTCTATGCCCAACTTTGGCCAATATTTTCAATAAGATTTTCTTAGGAAGTTAAACTGTTTCCTCCAAAACTTTTACCTTTTGATTCATGAAGTCAAATGATCATAATATTAACTGATTTATCCATTGCTTATTATGTCTGTGTTTATTTTTAATGTTTTAAGCCCATGAACTAATCTCAACTAAGCACATGAATTACAACCTCAGAGAGATTAATAATAAAGTACTAATAAAACTCATTTTAAGATGAGGAGGCTGAGGCTAAAGAGAATTGACTACAAAGAAGTAGGAGAGCTGAATCAGAAACAAAGCATGCAGCTCAGAGACTACACATTTAGCCAATAATTGCTACATTTTTGTGACCACTTTTTTTTTTTTGTACTGAGGATTGAACTCAGGGGTACTCAACCACTGAGCCACATTCCCAGCCCTATTTTATGTTTTATGTAGAGACAGGGTCTCACTGAGTTGTTTAGCACCTCGCTATTGCTGAGACTGGCTTTGAAATCACGATTCTCCTGTCTCAGTCTCCCAAAGTGCTGGGATTATAGGCTTGAGCCACCGCACCCAGCCCTTGTGACCACTTTTGTATCCACCTAAACCAGACTCCAACTTTTGACACAAAGAACACAAATACTTCCTTTCACACTTTGAATCCACCCAACTAGTTGTTTTATATATATATACATACATATATATATATATATATATATATGTATGTATATATATATACATATATATATAAAATATATATACATATATATTTAGGGAGTATAATATATATATTTATAGGGAGTATAATATGTATTATAGGGAGTATATATATATATTATAGGGAAGCATATAAATGTTCAGAAAAAAGACAGGGGTGGTGTGGGAATAGATTGTTCTCCACTGAATTTAAGCATTGAAGTTAAATATTTGAATCAGACTGTCCAGCTTTTTAATATGGTTTTGCTGTTTACTAGCAGTACAAGGCTGCACAAGTGATTTAGCCATCTGTACCTCTTTTCACTCACTTTGCAAAGTGCATATATTAATATATTTACCTCAGAGGATTTTTTTGAGCATCAATGAGACACTTGAAACAGTGCCTAGCACATTGTGAACACTCATTAAATACTGCCTACTCTTGTTAATACTTGCATAATTAAGTAAGATAGTGCCTAATGGAATCCCAGAACAGTGTCTGGTCCTTAGAAATCACTCATTACATATTCACAATTATCGTCTCATTTACTAGTATTATTTGTTGTCCGTACATGTTCTGTAATATCCAAGGGTATGAGGAGTATGAATGCTAAGTCTCAGGGCACACCCAGTGGATAGACAGCTTCTTCCAATGAGTTTATGGAGGAATTTTTAAAGTTCAGATTAGTTGTGTACTCTTCTTTTATTTCCTTTTTGAAATTGTCAGGAAATCAGCCTCTTTTCTTCAACTATCTGAAGCTACAACTCCACACTCAGTTCTTAACAACCCTATCTTTTGATTATTATGGGAACCCCACAATGTAGGTTCTTTGATCTCATTAGATGGCTTAGAAATCAGAGTGGGAGAGGTTAACCATGTAGGATAGCAAGTGACTCAGTGGGAATTCACATGGATTAATTCAAAGACTAGTTTCTTTACTGAATCCTTTATATTTCTACTTATCAACAGTACAGCAGCTCTTGCTGGGCCCATGTTAGTAGGAATTCCAGCGGCTGACTGGGGATACTTGGCCCTTACCACTGAAGAACTAGAAACCAACTCCATGTAGACAGAATCTGCCTGGAGCTCTAACAGCCTAGAGGCATGCACTTTGCATATCTAAGAGTAAAGACACAGCAAAATAAAGACATAATACAGGATAAAAATACACTGTGTATTGAAGATTACTGATACTGGGATGTACTTATAGCCTCACTAAGCAAATGGGCATTTGTATTACCCATTGGTAAACACTAGTTTTCAGGCTTAGGAGAAGAGTTGGGCAGGGGACAGTGTGAGGTAGTGAGCCACCAACCAAGGTCGTAAATGACACAAACTTGTTCATGACTTTGTCTCCTCTGTCACTCTCCCAAATATTCCTGAGTGGAAATAATCAACCTTTAGAGATTCCAAATAACAATTTTCAGGCTAAATTAAATGAAGTTAAAAGGCTTCTCAGTAGCTCCCAAATTTACATAAATTAGAAACATGTATTAGAAGGATACTGAAAGTTAATTGGTTGTTCTGAAAAAAAAAAAAAGCTTGATTAGAAATTTCTATCTGACTAACAGAGAAGTATTGAATCTTTGCTCATAGTATTGGTGATCAGTTTTGCACACATGCGTGTGCGCGCGCACACACACACACACACACACACAGCAAGTCACATTCCTCCAAAAGCAGCATTTAAATGTCAACTCACTTGATTCCCTGAGAGGTTTGAAACTGCTTGCTTACATCTGACGATGGACTGTATTTAGAAGTTCATTTGTGTCCTTAGACTCTCAGGTGATAACATTAATGTTTCATAAAACACCACAAAATACCAGGAGATCAAACCAAGTAGCAATTACTGAAAACATTTTTCTGATTTCTTCCTCTATTTTTCTTTGGGGAGTGCTAACTCAGTAAGTGTTCACTATACATAAACAAAGCACAGGCTATAACTCTACAAAGAACTGAGTCTTTTCTAAAGTGCTTTGCTTTGTTTGACAAAATAGTCTTTGGGGAAACTCTAATGGACAAAAGCTACAGATCCAAAGAAAGGAAACCTGATCCATTTGAAAGTGAATAGGGGGTTGCAGAGAGAAGTAAAAATTATGCTGGTGCTCACTCAAAAAGTGCTGACTTCCTCTGGTAGGTCATCTTATAGGTCTACCTTATACCACATAATAGTGTAATTAAAAAACGCTGATGTTGGGTACCAGGAAGAATCTGCCCTCTTCAACTCTTGTTGAAGTAGCAATGAATCTAACTTCAGTGGGAGTTGCTGCGTTGAATCTGTGGCATTGCAATTTTATCAATAGCCTGGGATACAATCAAACCTTATTAACTCAGACCTCACTAATTCTGAATTTACAGGAATTCAGATATGGCTTAAGAAGTGATTCTTGCTGAGCTAAAAAGCTCCAGATAATTTCCTCTTTTGTGAATATCAGAGTTTTATTCACAAGACCAATATAGTCAAACTTTGTAGTGGTTGCATCAACAAAAGGATTGCTTTTCAAAGTTCTGCTACAGTGTTTGAATCCCAATTTGCCACAGAAACTTATTATCAAGCACAAAATTGGTGTTATGGAAAGAATAGAGCTGAATACACCACCAGGTAATTTCAGTATTTGAGTCTGGATGTGAGGATTATGCATAATTTCAGATTTTACTTTGCTTTATTTTCCATTTTTTTAAAAAGTAAGGTATCATTTTCTAAAGTTTAAAATTATCAAAAAGAAATGTTAACAATTGGAAAATAGTAGACATGTACAAATATTCCTGTGCAAATTAAATATTGTGAGCTTCTCCTGCTGAAGTTCAATAAAATTACATACCCATTTCATCTTAGTTTTATAATGAAAAAGATTGCAAGTTATCTGATATATGCTTGTGAGCTTTTTGTCATTGTGATCAAAATACCTGACAAGAACAATGTAGAGGAGGAAAAGTTTATTTTGAATTATGGTTCCAGAGACTTAGTCCATGTTCAGCTGGTTCCATTGCCCTGGGCCTGAATTAAGATGAAATATTATGGCTGAAGGGCACAAGGGAGGAAATCTACTCCATTCATGATGGCCAGGAAGCAGAGAGCGAGAGATGAAGGGGCCACAGGGAAGATGAAACCTTCCAGGACACATTCCTAGTGATCTACCTCCTCTGGCCATATCCCACCTGCCTAGAGTTACCACACAGTTAGTTCATTCAAGCTGGGATGAGCTGATTAGGTTATAGCTCTTGTTATTTAATTGTTTCACTTCAGAAGGTTTTGGGAGATACCTTATATCTAAACCATAACATTCTTCCTCTGGTCCTCCCAAACTCATGTCAATCTCATAATGCAAAATGCATTTAGTCCATCTCCAGGAGTCCGCATATAGCTCTAGCATTGACCAAAAATATAAGTCCAAAGTCCAAAGTCTCACTGAGTCTCAAGGCAATGTTTTGGCTGTGAGCCCCTGTAACAAACAAAAGTAGGTCACATATATCTAATTTATAATGGTACAGAGTAGATATCACATTCCAAAAGGAAGGAACAGGGGCATAGAAGGAATGGATGGGACTAAAGCAATACCAAAACCCATCTAGGGGAGACATTAGGTTCTCTAACTCCACATCCAGCATCTGGGGCACATGTTCCTGAGACATGACCTTCAAAGGGCTTGGGAAGCCCCAGCCCTGGGATTTTGTCAGTTGCAGTACACATGTCCTCTCTCTCTCAGCCTGATTCTGTCCATAGCCAGCAGCTTTCCTCAACAGATGGTCCACATTTCTGGAATCTTGTAATCCCTGAGGTCTTTATTCTAGCTTTGGCATCACTTTCACAGCTTTAGGCATTGCCCTTTCAGGGCCAGCCTTCAGGAATTCTGATCTGGTTATCCTTACCTGGCCTCCCAGGTCTTCCTTTGAAATTTCAGTGGAAGCCTCCATGACCTCTTAACAGCAGTATTCTGCATTCCCATAGAACCATCATTACATCCTGAAGCTGCCTCCTTGAGCAGATGCCAGGCCTGCTGGGATTATGGCTGCCAGGGCCTCTGAGTGTCTGGGCAGCTGAACATAGTGCAGCAACTTCCTAGGTTTCTCTGTAAGAGCAGGGTGCCCCCGCTCAACAATTATCTTCTCAAAAGAGTTCTCTCTTCTACATCCTTGAGCCTGCAATGATTATGGTCTTGCAAATTCCCAAGATATCCTCCAGACATCTCACCTATTATCACTGTGCAAAGTAGTAGGCATCTCTTTAGTGACTGTAATCTTTTTTTTTTTTAGTTGCTTTTCCTTTCCTTTTCTTTCTTTTTTTTTTTGTTCTGTTTTTTAACATCTAAAACTTATTCAACCCCAGTTTTACAAACTTCATTTCTGGCCAAACTAAGTTTTGCAAATTCTTTTGCTCTATTTTCTGATCCCAATTCTCACTGCAAACTTATCTAAAAGCTCATAGCAATATCTAAGCTACCACTTTGTACTGCCTTAAAATTTCCTCTCCCAGATTAATTGGTCCATCACCTTTAAATTTAGCCTCACAAAGTTTCAGGACATGGGCTAAATGGAGACAACTTCTTTTCTAAAATATTACACTACTGACCTCTAGTCCAACTTCCAAAAGAGTCCTCATTCCTCTCTGAAAGCTCACGACCACAGTGCTTACTGTCCACAATCTTACTGGCATTTTGTTCTTCTGAGGTTCCAAAAGAATCAGCTATTAAACTGTGCTTACAACATTCTAAGGCTTCTCCCCTTTGCATCTTCAAACTTTTCCAAACTCCTTCTGCAAATCAGTTCCAAAGACTTCTAAACCATATGGTCAGGTTCATCACAGCAACAACCCCACTCTCAGAACCAATTTCTGTGTTAGATTTTCATTGCCATAACCATGACTGGAAAAACAAATAAAAACAACGTAGTGGAAGAAAAGTATATTTTAGCTTATGGTTTCAGAAGTTTTATCCGTGGTTGACCAGTTCTACCACTCTAGACCCAAGGAGAGGGAGAGCATCCTGGCCACTGGGCATGGTAAGGTAAAGCTCTTCAATTCATCCAGGAAGCAGAGGTATGGGGAAAGGGGCCATGAAGAAGATAAAACCTTCCAGGAAATGGCTCCAGTTACCTCTAGCCATACTTCACCTGCCTACGATTACCGTCAATTTCATCCATTCAAACCAGGATGGACTCACTAGATCATAGCTATCATAATCTAATCATTTCACCTCTACTTATTGTGGTTTTGACCTAAAATATCTCCTAAAGTTCATGTGTTGACAGCTTGGTCCCTAATGTAGTGATGCTCAGAGGTGGGGAGTTTAGAGAAGATGGGCTCATGAGGGCTTTGATCTCATAAATGGATCAATCTATTTACAAATTCACAGTGTAATGAGTTTGGGTGGAGGGAGCTTTGTTAAAAAAGCAAGCTCTTTCTCTGCTCCCTGGCTGCCATGAGGAGAGCAGCCTCCTCTGCCACACACTCCCATGGCCATGATGCTCAACCTGAACATAAACCCAAAGCAACTAGGCAATCCATGGACTGAAACCTCTGGATCTATGAGATAAATTGGGCCTTTTCTCCTACAAGTTAATTTCTTTTGAGAATTTTGTCATAGTGATGGAGAACTTACTAAAACACATTGGTTTGTTACATTTGTCTCTCCTTTCTGATAGATGGCTAACATGATATGATCTGAATTGATGACATTGGTAATCTTCATCAGTAGAAGTAGAGAGTAGATTGAGTATTATAACAGTGATATTAACCTTCCTCAGGGAAGTAATTAGCTGATTTTTCAGGATCCTAAATTACTATCCAATAGCTCCTGTTATCTTTGATTCCTCACCCCACTTCTAATCAGAAAGATATATATTTCCCATTTATTTTCTTGTCTGATTCATTCATAATGGCACTTGAGAACTTCTTCCCTCAACCTTACCCCCAAAAGCTGCTGTTTTAGTCAGCTTTTCAGCCACTGTGATGAAAGGACCTGACCAGAACACCTGTAGAGGAGGAAAGGTTTACTCAGGGGCTCAAAGTTTCAGAAATCTCAATTCATAGACAGCAAGCTCCATTCCTCGGGGAGCAAGGTGAGACAGGACATCATGGTGGAAAAGTGTGGTAGAGGGAAGCAGCTCACATGATGATCTGAAAGCATAGAGAAAAGTCTCCCCTTGCCAGATACAAATATATACCCTGAAGCCACACCCCCAATTCCCACCTCCTCCAGCCATACCCTACCACTTCAGTTACCACTCAGTTAATTCCTATCAGGGAATTAATCCACTGATTGGGTTAAGACTCTCATAACCCAATCATTTCTCCTCTGAACCTTCTTGCATTATCTCACATATGAGCTTTTGAAGGACACCTCACATCCAAAACATAACAGCTGCATAGTGTTTCCATCTGGAATTTCTGGGTTTGGTTCCAGGGAGCTGAACGATGGACCATTTTACTTGTAATGCATGGTTCATAACAATCTCTGTAAGAGCAGGTACTAAAGAAATATAGTGTATTAGCACACAGAGCATTGTAATGGGAATGCATGGTAGGAAGTGTTAACTTCTCCTCTTCCTCCTTCTCCACATCTGCTTTTATAACCATAATAGATTTATTCTGGGTTATAGAAACCCATATCACTCTTCCTCACCAAATGATCTGGACAGGAGTTGCTCCTTACACCAATACTAGTACACAAGAGTGTCTGGAAAATCTGATGGCCATTTGCAATTGCTGTGACATCCAATCTGGTGGTCAGTAGACTTGTTTTATTATACAGGTTGCTCATTGATTTTAGTGTTGTCTATCTTGTATAGTGAGTTGCATGTACTATAAACTGCATATTAATATCAGTGCAATGGGTTAAAAATTGGCCCTTTGCTACTGTTTGAGAACTTGCACATAGATGATGTGATTTGCATAAAAAATATAACTGTAGATGGGCCTAAGAAGTTAGCTCATACTAATTAGGAATGTAGATAATCAGCTATGTGCTAGATTATAAGCAACAAGAAGACAGGAGCTTTATATGATTTATTCACCAATGTCTGTCTTAGTAACTAACACAATGTTGTCATGTCTTACATACTTCATAGATCCTTGTTCAATAAGTACATAAATAAATGACAGTATAGTTAATGATTATGCAATTTTGGCTCTTTAGATAAGGATGTACTTCTGAATATGACTAAACTATCAACAAACATACAAAATACAAATTTTTTAAAAAGGCCAAAACACACCAAAATAGACATGTAGACCAATGGTATAGACTAGAAGACACAGAGACGAACCCACTTACATACAGTTACCTTATACTAGATAAAGGAGCCAAACATGTACACTGGAGAAAAGATAGCCTCTTTAACAAATGGTGTTGGGAAAAATGGAAATCCATATGCAGCAAAATGAAACTAAACCCCTATGTCTCACCATGCACAAAATTCAACTCAAAGTGGATCAAAGACCTAGGAATCAGACCAGAGACCCCACGCCTAATAGAAGAAAAAATAGGCCCAAATCTTCATCATGTCGGATTAAGACCATACTTCCTTAACAAGAGTCCTACAGCACAAGAAGTAAAATCAAGAATCAACAAATGGGATGGATTGAAACTAAAAGGCTTCTTCTCAGCAAAAGAAATAATCAATGAAATGAACAGAGAGCCAACATTCTGGGAACAAATCTTTGCCACACACACAACTGATAGAGCACTAATCTCCCGGATATATAAAGAATTCAAAAAACTTACCACCAAAAAAAACAAACAACCCAATCAATAAATGGGCCAAAGAGCTGAACACAAACTTCACAGAAGAAGATATACAATCAATCAACAGACATATGAAAAAATGCTCAACACCTCTAGCAATCAGAGAAATGCAAATCAAAACTACCCTAAGATTTCATCTCACGCAAGTCAGAATGGCAATTATCAAGAATACAAACAACAATAAGTGTTGGTGAGGTCGTGGGAAAAAAGGCACACTCACACATTGCTGGTAGAACTGCAAATTGGTAAACCAATCTGGAAAGCAGTATGGAGATTCCTTAGAAAACTTGG
>PVHX01000010.1:0-95000 GCA_004024805.1 Geosciurus inauris
GGGGTTCACCTCATCTTCAAACCATAACAGATTAAATTCTCCCACACTCTCCTAATGTTAAGTAACTACCAACCTACTTCTTGACTCTATAGACTTGCCTATTCTGAATATTATACATAAAGGGTTTTATGTGACTGGCTTCTTTCACTTGGCATGCTTTCAAGGTTCATCCATATTTTAGCATGTATTACCACTTCAGTTATTTGTATTGCTAAGCAGTATTCCCTTGTATGGACATACCACCTTGTATTTATCTGTTCATCAGTTGATGGACATTTTGGTCATTTATATATTTTGGATATTGAATGGTGCTACTAATTCTAAGTGCATTTCTGTGCAAGTTTTGCACATATGCTGTTTGGAGATGTGTTTTTATTTTTCTGGAATGTACATCTAGGAATGGAGTCACTGGATCAGATGGTAAGCATATGCTTAAACATTTGAGGAACTTACAGACTGTTTTTTAAAGTGGCTACACTATTCTGTATTTCCATCAGCATTGCATGAGAGTTCCAATTTCTTGCCATCCCACCAACACTTGTTATTACCTTTTTTTTTCTTTTTACCAGAATCATTCTAGTTGTGTGAAGTAGAACCTCCTTATGGTTTTAATTTTGACTTTTCTTGATATTTAAGGATGTCGAATATATTTTTATGTATTTATATATAGATTCGTGCATGTTTTTGGAGAAATGTCTATTCATATCTTTTATCCAGTTTTGACTTGAGTCATTTATTATTAATGCATTGTAAGAGTTTTTGACTATCTATTCTGGATGTTAGTCCCTTGTCAGATAATTTGCAAATATCTACCCCATTCTGTAGGTTACTTGCTCACTTTCTTTTTTGTACATAAGTTGTCTGAAAATCTTGATGATATCTAGATTCTTTTGCTTTTATTTTTCCTTTGCTGCTTTTTGGGTCATGTCTCAGAAACATGTCAAATTCAAGTACAAAATAATTTACACCTGGTTTCTTCTAAAGTTTTAGAGCTTTGACTCATAGTTACATGATAGAGTTCAACTTCATTTCCATGTAGGTATCAATTGTCCTAACATAATTTGTAGAAAATACTATTCTTTCTTCCACTGAATACCCTTGGTATTCTTGTTAAAATCAATGGATTATAAATAAAGGGTTTACTCCCAGACTCTCAACTTATTCCATTGGTCTCTATGTCTGTTTCTATGTCTGTCTTCACATTGTCTTTTTTACTGAACTTTATAATAAATTTTGAAATGAAAAAGTTTGAGATCTCCAAATTGTTCACTTTTACAATGCTGTTTTTGAAAAAAAAAATATGTTTTACATGTTCAGCTTAGGAGTAAGTTTAATAATTTTGTGCACATTTTTTGTTGTTATCATAGGTAGTTTCTTTGACTGCATTGTCTTTTTTGCCAAATTAGTCTATAATAGTAACAAGAAACAGTAGTTGGAATTCATTTTAAACAAAGAACCAAGTTAAATAGAATTTTTTCTTTAAGCATGTAGAATTTGATAGTTTTTTAAAATTGAAATTCATTACTTACTTTCTCCATTAACCTGAATAGGGTATCACCAAACCCTGTTCATTTGCAAAATGGAAATGGAAATCATGTTATTGTCAGATGATTTAAAAACATGTTTTTTTTTCTCTATAATTTAGAGCTACTCTTTTGGTTTTTTTATGATAAAAATTATTTTACTGTATGACTAAAGAATAATTGATAGAAGATTTTATTGCAATGTGTATCAGAAAAGTAATACTACATATAACTGAGGACAGTCAAATTAGACATAATTACTGTCAACATGATATATTAAGCCTGCTATCCATTATAAAAAACAGATACTAAAATATTATTTTAGCAGACAGTTTAAATACTCACAGGCTATTGGACACTAAGTTATCTCCTTAAATAATACCTTGAGCAGGGCTGGGGGTGTAGTTCAATGGCAGAGCACTTGCTAGGCCATGTGCAAGATCCTGAGTTCAATGCACAGCACTGCAAAAGGTAATAACAATAATATTATTGTAATACTTTGAATAATTCTCATTAAATTATTAAGACCTATACAATGTTTTAAAAATTGCAAACTCCATTTTACAAATGACTTCTGGTCACAACTATGCTTACCGGTAGCTTGTAAGGGCAACAGGAATTTAATCTTTCCCTGTAAACCCAGTGAGCAGGCAGAGACTATTCTTTCAAGGGCAGAGAAATTCTACTGCTCTAGCTGAGGAAGGAATAACTATCTGTGGATGGAGATTGGTGTCTCTGACCAGAGAATAGCCCTTTGTACCCCAATAAAAAGAAAGTGCTCATCAATGGACTCAAGGACAGATAGATTTCCTTCTTCGTATTAATCCTTTTCTTATTATATAGGCATACATCTGTGTCTATATATATCTATCCATCTATATCTATATACATAGTACACATTTTTACCATAAGAAAACAAATCCCAACTTTTAGGAAATTACATTATGATACAAGATTGATTACGTTATTACAAATTACATTATGATACACCACTATATACAATGGTCATCATTGTTTCTGTCTCAAATAATCGCTCAAAGTGTTTTAAATGCACTATCATTCATTCACTGAACTTCTCTGCACCAGAAACTACACTAAGTCCTGGTTATAAATAAAGCAGAGTAGATCTCTTCCATGATGTGGCTTACATTCAGATAATAGGGTTAAATAGTAAACAACACATCTTGTTGAATTAATTTAATTAAGTAATTAATAAATAAAAAATTTAAGATAATGATAAAGAGCTATGAAACAGCACCTTATCAAGAAAGACAAGGAACAGAAAGATTGGGAAGAGAAAACAAAAACAATTCAACTCTCAAAATTATTTTTTATTACTCATCTTGAAAGAACTGCCCCCAATATAAGCGTCAAAATTCTATGAAGACATATATAAAGTAGAATTTATTGTATAAAAGCAACAAGATAGGAAGGGATTCTAAGATTATCATCCAAAGAACTGCTGAAAGGAATGGGGGTATTCAGTATGCAAAAGCAAATAGTAAAGAGAGAAGAATGACACTGAGGTTTATATATGGAAAGTTTCCTGAAATAAAAGGAAAACAATGAGTTCTTGTGTTACATAAGAAGGACCAAACTAGGAATAATAGGATAAAAAAGAAAAAAAGTATTGGTTCTTCACTACATGCCGAGCACCAAAGGCAATTTTATAAATATTTAAATGTTCAATATTTCCATTATTTTTTAGATAAATTATGATTGTTTATACTTATGGGGTACCAAATAATATCATACATATATACATATACATAATATTTATATATCCATATGTCAATGCATAATGATTAAATCAAGTTAACTAACATATTCATCACTTCAAATGCTTATTATTTTGTGATCAGAACATTTGAAAATTTATCTTTTAGAGATTTTGAACCATAGATACTATGCTGTGAAAAATATATATTTTAAAAAATGTGTTAAAAATGTCCCATCTAACAAACTTTGTACCCTTTCTCCTCCACTCTCTTCATCCCTAACCTCTGGTGACTGCCATTATATTCTCTGCTGTTATGAGTTTACTTGCATTAGATGCAGTACAAGAGTGAAATTATGAGCTGGGCACAGTGGCACAAGCCTGTAATTCTAGCACTTTGGGAGTTTGAGACAGGAGAATCACGAGTTCAAAGCCAGCCTCAGCAACAGCTAGGCGCTAAGCAACTCAGTGAGAGCCTGTCTCTACATAAAACACAAAATAGGGCTGGAGATATGGCTTGGTGGTCAAGTGCCCTGAGTTCAATCTCCAGTACCAAAAAAAAAGTGAAATTATGTGGTATTTGTCCTTCTGTGGCTGGCTAATTTAATACATCATATCCCCCATCTATATTTTCTAAATAATAGAATTCCCTTCTATTTTATGGCCAAATATTCCATTCCACATTTTCTTTCTCCATTTATCTGTCGATAAAGACTGTTCTTTTATTTCTTTTTATTTACTAGGGAATTGAGGTCAACAAAGTTAAAAAACATGCCTAGACTCACACACAGCAAATGGCATAGCTGGAATTTGGCACTGGACCTTTTCCAAAGTTAATGTTCTTTCATTTACATTTTTCTATCTCTTGGTTTTGGCGTAAAGTAAAACATAACATTTTTTACATCTAAAACTACCCAGCTTGTAAAGCAATGGACTTCCCATCACAGGAACGAAAGAGGTGCAGGGGGTGAGATTCATGTAGAAAGAAACCTCTGCAATCTTCAAATCTGAAGGCTGCAATTCTCAGTGAGTTAGGAAGCCCTGGTCTATAACACCTATCCGACTGATTGAAACTACACACATCAGTGCCGTTTACTTCACAGGATTAACAAATCATCACCTATTAGAGATCTGGACCCTGTAGGATTTGGAAGCTTGTTCCATAAGTGGAAACATTGAAATAGAATGAGAGTACTGTATTAGACACCAGAGGAAAGTGGGGTAGCCTTAAAGAAAAATTCCACCTACTTCACAGTTTGACTAGGACCAGATTGCAAAACACCTTTCCAATTTCGGTATGGTTTTCATTTTCCAAAGTTGCAATTACCTAGTGAAATCAAGTCTAAATATTTTAAGCCCAACATGAATGGAAAAATATCTTTGGTAATAACAGACTTATTAAGTAAAATTAAAATGGCTTATTTTGGAAATAACAGGACACAAACAGGATATTTCACGTTTCGTATCTGCTCAAACAGGACACAAACAGGATATTTTACATTTTATATTGCTTGTATCTATAAGTGATTATATGGTGTTTTCACAGCAGGTAAAATTATTAAAAAGGCATGCATCTTCAGTTTAGTAAATGGCTCTTTTCAGGTCATAATATATATTCCTTTTAAATCTTAATTTTAAATATTTTATAGTACTGAATTCAAATTAAAATTAATTTTTATTGTCATTTAGAAAGATCTAGATGTGGACTATAACACTAATTTTTCAATAATTAAGACTAACACAGTTTAATTTTATGTTGTATAAAGATGTATCTCTTATTGGTTTTAAAATGGCTATGCCACAAGTATTCAGTGACTAATTACAAAGTATAAATTGAACTGATGCAAAGAAGAGACTAACCAGCCTATATTCCATCTTTTAAAACATTAATTTTATCTACTAAAGCTTTTCCTTCAAAAGGTTAAACAATCCTAGTTGCCACATTGCTCGTCCTTAAACATGTAAATCCTGCCACACCTTTTACTACACCTTGGCCTTTATTGGTTCTCTTAATTTAATTACATATTTTCAGTAAGACAGAAAAAACTGAGGTTGGACCTCACTTAGCTGATGAGATTGGTCTAAATCATGGCCTCAAGTAACTTGGTTTGCTAATTTCTTAAAATTAGTAATGCTAGTTAAAAAAATTTGAGTGATGTACAAAGAGAAAATTAAGGTAGTTTGCCTTTAGTTCCACTTAAGTTTGGGAATTTGGTATTAAAGAGGTCAACTAGAATCCAGATGAATATTAATTTAACAATTAATGAGCAGAAGACAGAATGGAGGAAGATCTTCAGAAAGACTACCAATACACTTATGTACTTTCTACCATTCTCCAAACTTTAATTTGTGAGGACGTTTTTCATTACCTTTTCAAATTAGCCTATTTCTATAAATGTTTCTTTTTCATTAATTTTGCCTTCAAGGTATACAGCTGCCAAATATTTAATGTAACAATTTTATACCATCAATTCACATATAATAAAAGAAAAATAATGTACTAAACCCACCACACACACACACACATCTCATGATGTAGTAAAAAACAAAAGTTGCTGCAAAGATTTTAGTGACATATGCTAAAATTATTAAAATATAAAAAGATAATACTTTATCATTAATATTTATATTAAAACACCAATATGGCATATATTAAAAAGTCATGTTAATATGCAGTTTCACAATAGAATACAAATAGAATCAGTATAAGTAATGTAAAGCTACAAATAACATTACCATTCACTGCATTGGCAAATATTTATTGACTGTTTACTAAGTGCTCTGCCAGGCCATGTAAACATATTGATGAATAAAACTGTTCCTGCCTTTGGAGACTGACTTTCCAGTACAGAAAGAAAGACATGACCAGAAGATTTTTAAAACCATGTGCTTTAATGATGGTTCTCAAAGTGAAGTCTGTGGACTAGCAGCATAAGCATCCCTGGGGAACTTGGTCAAGTAAATTCCATTTGCACCTCAGACTCATTGAATCAGATTCTCTTCTAGCAATTTCAGTAAGATTTGAGAACCACTGTGCTACACATTCAGGTAATCCACAATGAGTAAAATATCTGACTGGAGATGCGGTTCCCTAGGGAAACTTAATGGTGTTCTTCAGGAAACATCAAGTCTCTCAGAAAATGTTGTTCCATTGTTAGTTCCTTCCCAAGCAGGATGTAACTCTTCCTAACCAGAAAGTACTGAAAGACCTTTCATCCTCCTAGAACACAGGAAAATGTAGCCATGTTTTTAATTAAGAATTCTCAATGATTAGTAATTAGGTATTTGACAATGGAAGCAGGCAATACTTGCAGGCAATAACTGCAAAAAATCACACACAGGACATATGCCAGGAGAGTTGCACAGAAGACGACTCTGACCCTGACTAAATGTTCCACTTAGTTTCTTATCAAGGAAGAATTGGAGACCAATACCACTCTCCAACTTATTCTTATGCAATAAACAATTTGGCTTTGCTTAAAGAAAGATGTGGACTCTTTTCTTGGCTTCTGTGAAAGGATGTCCTTCACTAGGGTAGGGACAGGTCACACTGGATCTTAGGATGGGAGTAGTCATACCCAATAGTCCTAGAGTAGGAACTGGCCATGCAGAAAGACCAGTAATGTGGCAATATGGGGTCTTACTTCAACATAATATCCATCAAACTGTAGGCTCAGATCAACCATCAGTCATGTCTTTTTCATGGGGTCCAGGACAAACTTTGAACACTGAATGCCAGGAGAACACATGGGGAGAGAATGATACTTTGTGTTTGGAACTCTCCTGGACTTTGCTTCCTTTTACTGATTTTAATCTGTATCTTTTCCCAGCAATAAGCCATGAACATAAGTATATGCACTTCTAGTGAGTTTTTTGAGATCTCTTAGCAAATTATCAACTTTTTGGGTGATTCTGGAAGCCCCCATGAACTTGTTAAATTGAAGGCAATAATGGGGACAGTGGCCTCTAACTGTGAAATTGGCCCCAACTCCCCATAGTTGGTTTCACAGAGTGGGATTCACTAGAAAAACTGTGACATACGGAGCCATGAAGAATGACGAGGAAAGGATGAGGAAATCATTGAATCCACAATGGCCACAAAGTGACTCACAGTACAGAACTGCAGCTGTGCAGCGATTCTGAGGAAAAAGTTATTAGAGGAATTTAGAACTCCCAGGGAATTAGTTTAGTAGATGCATAAGAAAAAGAAAATTAACAAGAAACAAGTGAAATAAATGATACTGTGGTTATTGTTGTCAGTAATAGCCAAAATAAAAGTAAGAAAAAATGTTGGAGTATATCCTAAAGCTGGGCCAAGCCTGGATCTCAGCTGATCCAAGCTACAGTGCTGGTCTCCAGAGCCCCTATCTATGGGCAAAATGAAAGTGAAAGCAAAAAAGGTTTTGAAGTAGACTGAGGCTGGGCCAGCTTGGAATCTGGCGAGTCCCAGCTGCTGCTGCTAGACTCAAAGCTATCTCCAAAGGGAAAACTTGTGCTGAAGTAAGTGATAGTGAAGGACTTCAGGCTGATTCACAAAAGAATTGGGAAATAAAACAGGGAAGAGTCAAAGGATTCATCCCAGCAGAGTGGAAATCTTTGAATGATGATGAAGAAATAGAATGAATAAAACTCTCTTGGGAATTGTGTTGGACCAGTGGGAGCCTCTGTAGATCCCCCAACACTGAAAGATCCAAATAAATCTGCTTTATTAATCTTGTTTTGGAGCGATTTTTAGAAGTCACAAGGTACAGATGAAAATGAAAAATCTGACCTTTAATTGCCTGGGTCATAGGTACAGAAATCTTATTAAGATAAACACTGAATCCTGAAATCTTATCAAGATAAGAATAGAAGGCCTGGGTTTATCTCCAACCTCTGGCTGGAGAATCAAGTCCATATTGGTAACATGGTCAAGGAGAAGAGATTATACCTAATGGGTTATGGGGACCTGATGCACTGTGGTTCCACAACCTGTTAGTAAAGTCTTAATGGTGCCACAAATATATTGGGAGGCACAAATATATTGGGATTTAAGAATTCAATAGTTGTTTAGATTTTAAGGTAAAAAGTTATAAAGAAATTGGAATGTTTAAACAGGATCTATGTAAAGTATCTGTACGCCTTTTACCTGAATGTATTATAGGGAATGAATATTATATCTTACTGGAGAATACTTTCCATACCTAGTATTGTAAATAGAAGGCATGTAAACCTGCTGTCCTGCCAATATTGATTAGACGTGTTAAATGGGAATCAATAATATTACCCGAAGCCATAAAGATTGTTAATTTAAAACAGTCTAGAGTACCTGGATGACAAGAAAAGATTGCCACTTTAAATAAACCCTGTTAGAGCTGGAGTGTTGGTATGAACAATACTTGTACAATAGCCATTTGTGGAGCATGGCCTGGGGCTTATGCCAAGGCCTGCGAGTACTACCCAGAGGCGACCACTGGGATTTGAGACCAGAAAATTTCCATTTGAGAGACAATTTCCATCCTATATGCCTCTTCTCTTGGCTAAATTTAATCTGTTTCCTTCCTGTGATAAACTGTAACTATGAGTATCACAGTTTTCAGTGAGTTCTGTGAATTATCAGTTTTAAGGGTGGTTTGGGAGCACCCTGAACTTGCAATTGAATTGTGATCAGAAATGAAGATAGCCTTGGAGACTGTGCTTTCTAAGTATAGAGTTGGCCCTAATACTTCAGAATTCTTTGTGATTCTTGTTGTTGTCTCATTAATGTTGCGTTTTTTGATTGTATGAAATTCTCATTCTGCATTGTAAAATTAGTGGGTATGAACAAATATTTTCACGTTATTTATAAAACCCTAGAGAAAGTCCTCAAAGATACTATATAGCGGTATCTGAGCTGTGTAGATATTACTTTCAAGCCAGAATAAAAATGCTATTGCCCTCAGGTGGACAAGGAAGTTTCTCTTAGAGAATTTTGTCTAAGCACACTGCTTATCAGTATAGCAAAGTATAAAGAACATTGAAAGCCCAGAGGATATGTAGCTGTGCTTGAAAAGACTTCACTGGGAGCTTTCCAGAATTATCAAGACACTGATTTAGGCGGTGGGTGGGGGAGGGGAGGAACGTGTTTGGGTGTATTCAAAAGGGCAACCCTACATCAGAGAATATGCCTCATATAGTAGAATCTTAAGCCCTGGTTTTAATGAGCAGCTACATCATATAATTGCAGTGAGGACAATACTTGGGCAAGAGTTAACTAAATCTTGACTTATTTAACCATATAAATATTTATCCTACCCATTTAACAAAGTTGTTGCTAGGCTCAACTAACATGATGTCAAAGCAGTTTAAAAACTGAAAAGTCCCATGTGAGGGCAAGATATTAACATTCCCTGCCTTGGACAGTGCATTTCTATAAGGGTCTTACCCACATCCATGTGAGGAACTTTGCATTCTTTAATCTCAATTTATTTACATTTCTCAGTGGAATTTGATTTGAAGGATAGGTCTGTTGCTTTGATTTTCTTTAAACATTCTCTTACATGAGAAAAATGTAGTATATGATTAACATCAAGTAATTTTTGTTAATCTCAATCCCTTTCTTCCAGTATGTCTTCACTGAATTATGGTTTTGTCTGCAATAAAGCTTTATTTAATAGATTGTATCCTTTATCTGTATCCAAATATAGGATTAGATTACTTCATCCATTTATTAAAGCACCTTTTTAAAATGGTTTTCCAAAAAGTGTAACATCATATAAAATATTCTATTTTTTAAAATTTGTTCTAATTAGTTACACAGCAGAATGCATTTTGATTCATTGTACACAAATGGAGCACAACTTTTCATTTATCTGGAAACATTCTTTGTAAGGCCTCTAGAGAAACAAGAGAAACAGGATCTATTGAGGAGAGAACCATTCATAAAAATACATTGAGTTATTTTTTGTGAATAGGGTGTAAACAAAGTGCAGTTGGAGTTTAGAAGGAGCCATTAAGTCTGAGTCGAAGAGAATCAACCAAGTCTTCCCAAAGAAGTGTGCAGGCTGAGACTAAGGAATGGTTAGTCTGCCCAAGACAATCAAGGGAAGAGTGCATTGTAAGCAAAGGAGAGACCATGGGGATGACAAATTCTGGGCACTGTGAGACAGTAATGTTGAAGAACAAAAGCCTATGAGGAGGGCTGAGGGTGCAGCTCAGTGGTAAAGCATTTGCCTAGTATGCATGAGGCTCTGAGTTCCAGCCCCAGCATCAAGAACAAAAGAAAAGAGTCCGGAGGAATAGGGGAAAGGAGGAAGACTAAACTAGACTAGAGTGCACAGCACTTGGACTACACGATGGCCTTTCATGCTAAGCAGAGGATTTATTCTCCAGTTTTGCTTAATTGCACATGAACTTTGAACATGACAGTGAACACATTTGTGTTTTATTTATTTTTATTTACCCAACACATTTGTATTTTATTTATTTTTAATTTAAAAAAGCATGGGTTAATAAATAAATGAATGTTTTCCCCAAAACTTAAGACCAGCTCCATTATTAGAGAATGAAATTCTAATTACTTTGAATATGTAGATATTGGATTTCCTTGATAATTTCCTTAATGATAATCACTTTATTATTTCTCTATAAGGTGAAAAAGAAAACAAAAGAGATATGTTTGTATTCTAATGGACTCAGAATGATAAATCAGAGTCTCAATTTCAATAATTTAAAGAGAGACTTTTAAAATCAATATTAAACAATTTATGGAATTATATATACGTTTATATGCATATAAACATATATATACCTTACAATTCTTTGGGTCTCAATTCATAAAATGAGAAGAATATATGACATTTCTTTATGTCTCCTTTGGCTCCTTAATGACCTCTGTAAATTCTGTTATTCAGAGAAATCAGCAAGCAAACAACAACAAAAAACCCTGTAAGGACATGAACTTGACATTCATTAGAAGTTTAAGAAAAAGTAAGTTTTCAGTGGAAACTAAACTTAGTTAATTTTTTATGTTGTTAATTCATCATAATGCCTCTGTATTTTCATTGTTCATTGTTTTATGTTTCTTCTAAGCATATTCTCAAACTTTTCCTCAAAGGTGCTTTAACGGTAAAGCAGAACAAGTAGATCCCCGAGACATGTAGGGAAGACATATGTACCTTTGGTGCTTAATAATATATCTCAATAGAAGGAACTAATTCAAGAGATCTGGTTTACAACATGATGACTGTATATTGTCTAATCATATGAATACTTTATGTGTTGTATTCTTGAAAATTGTTGAAAGTGTTGTCACTGGAGAAAATGAGTATGTGGGTAATACATATGTTAAATAACTTCATTTAGCCATACCACAATAGATACCACAATGTGTGAATGTATGCGTGTGTGTATGTGCATACACATTGTTATACATGAACTATATATATTTTAATTATCAATTAAAAATAAACTCTAAAATTTATGTTTGTAGTTCTACATCATAGCAGTAATATTTCCATTGTCCATGAGAGAAGAAAATGAAGATCCCAGAAAAATATGTTCTGTTTCTCCTGTGCATTCAGACATTCTCATCCCCATGCCAACACACACACACACACACACACACACACACACACACAACTTCTGCCTCAGAGGTTACTTGTTTTTCTGTATCTTGGCTGTGCATATGGCCTAGAGGGCTCTGTCAAGGTGGATTTGTGCTCCTGTTTCTCTAGCCCTGGTAAGTCTTTTCTCATCGATCGATTTACCTTCGTTTTTATTTGTATCACCACACTTCTTTGCCTGCCACACTCTGGCCACTGATCACCATCTGTGTGGAAAGAGCCCCACTCTTTTGTTATTATGTACACAGCCCAGTTCCTGCATTCTGTTTTTATACACATATGCTCACTACCCCCCAACCCCTTTTCTCACTCTTATTGTCTATTCTTTTATCACAGTTCTCTTTTGCCTGACAGAGACTCATAAAATTCACTGGGGTTAAATCCTTTGATGATTCTTCCTTCATGTGCTGTCTCTGCCCAAATTGTATGGCATTTTGTTTTAAGTTTGTTTTATATTTTTCACTGGATTCAAAGTCTAGTAGATTTTTCCAACACTACGCAATTGATATTTGCCCCACGGTAGGGCTTATTTTGTGTATGTGCCTGGTTGTGTGTGACTTAGAACAAATTACTTAATATTTCTGACCCTTGATCTTCTCATCTGCAAATGGAAAATAAGGTCTCTCTCATAGATATTTTGGAAAGAGAAAATCAAAAGCAATGTATAAAGCATCAAATTTATTGCTTGGAATAACTTAAATGTTTAATAATTGCTTCTTTCTTCTTTTCCAATGAACTTACTTTTTAATGTGGCAAATCTAGATTTTAAAAATACACCTTTATCACTATTTCCCAATTATTTCATAGGTTCTTTCTGGGTTATGTTTAATATTTATCTTTTAAAATGACTAGAGAAAAGAAAAAAAGAAGATTTTAAAATTAATTTTAAATATATGAGGTTTTTTTTAAAACACATAGCTATCAAAAGACCCAGCCAGATGCACACCATATGAGTTGATGAAAATGTACATAGGAAGTTGTGATAAAAGCTTTTCTTTTTAGCCTACCATATCTTAAATTCAAGGCTACTCTCATACAGCTGGTATATATTAAATATAACATTTTGAGTTCTATCAAAAGTGGTTGGCCTAAGAAGTATGGAGAAGTTGAACAGAGTATTGAGAATATTTCTTCCTGGGACATGGTGAAATTGAGAGGGAATCTAGAGCATCCATTCAATATGGACAAGATATCACAACTTGAGAAGAACATATGGGGAATTTCATACTGCTCTAAATGTAGACTTTTGTTTGTTTACAATCTCTCTGACAGCAAACACACACAAAAATAATACCATCAGATAAAACTCTACTTGTGCCATTGTGTGAATCAAATTTCTTTAAAAATGTTTGAGATGATGAAAGTTAAGAATAAGCCTCAAATGAGAAAGAGATACAAGTTAATAAAGAGAAACCAAGAGGAAGTATTATGGCAGACATTATTAGTTCCATATCTACCAGTCATTCCCCCAATCTTTTTGTTAACAGAATCCTAATTTGTCTGGCTCAACAGGAGATTCAGCCACAAGTGATTAAACATAATTGTTTCAAAGGAAACTAATTTTAGAAATTTGCCCCCTTTCCCAGTGGCTCTTGATACATAGTTGAGGGCAAGGAAACATGAGGGGAGTCCGCTAGGCAGCTTTGGTGAGGTTTTGTTTCTTATAAAGTGACAAAGGAAAGAACATGCTGGAACTCCCCCCATCCTCCTTTCTCTTGCCACAAACAGTAAGCTCACAAATATAGGAATAATCAATATACCATAAGCAGTGGAATACAAAATTAACTCTATTTGGTTTATAATGTATTTAAGTTGTTAAACTGACCCTGAAACTATGCATCTTCAGATTTCTTATATCACACTAAATGTCCTTATGATTTGAATCTCTGATGGTCAAATATTATGTTGCTTAAATGCAAAGAAATTCCTAAATGATGCAAGGATTTTCTGCTTTTGTTTTGAGATTTGTTGCCATTGAAGTTGCTGCTTTTTATTTTGTTTTTTATAAAGAATGTAAGCACAACTGGTTGATAAATGAAAAGTTTAGTCAACTCTAATATCCCAAAATTTGAAGCAACCCCGTGATCAGTAAGCTTTGGATAAAACATATAAAGAGTACAATCTTACAATGTTAGGATATCAACAGGAACAAAAATGATTTACACCTATCCATTTACAAAGATTTTCTATTTTAATCAAGTTGCATTTTAATAAATTTGAAAATAGACAAAGTGTGCATATATAGGTATGTACAAGTGAAATTTTGAATCAAAAACACTAAGTAGACTCACAAATAGACCAATGAGATATAAAATACAAAATATAAAATCAAAATCTATGGACTCAGTAATATGATAAATATCTCTAAGAAACAGAAATACAAAGCCTCATATAGGCTAAAACCTGGGCATTATAAGCAGTAGTTACTGAGATTTGGCATCTGTAGCACAAAGATGGCAAATGTGCTATGCACTGACGGAGGCCAAAGTCAAATTCATTGACGGGGACTGAGGAAATATCACTGGAATAATATGCTCATAGTAGACCTAAGGGTGAAATTGGATCAGAATGCTAGATATAGCCCACAAAATTCACTCAATAGGTAGGAGTGAGAATAAAGAGGGAAAGATGAAGGAGACTGAGGGGAAAACAACAACAAACTAATACATGAAAACTCCTCTCCCTCAAAACGATTCTGCCAACCAAAAGTCCAAATCACTTGAAGAACTTTGATGTTAAATGCAGTCAAAACCATAGGGTTCTAACATCTATAGTGAACCATGCTACATGTACTCCACTGGCTTTGATGCAATTACATGGATGATTTTCATAATATTTAGATTTATTATAAAATTATTGAACACAGAAATTCTCACATATACAACTATATAATCTGCTATTGCAAACAGCATAAATGCATATACACACAGTTCTCTGTGGTATGAGCAAAGGTGAATATAGACCTCACCTTTAACATCCCTAATGTCCAAGCAGGTGCTGGTTATAGTCCATTAGTGTTCTACCTAGGAAACTTGCTTTCTTCCTGTTGATGGTCTAGACCAGGCAGTAGTATGTTTGACTCATCTCCTGTTTCTATACAGAACAGGCATTTTATATGTTTACATTTTTAGATGTAAGTTGAAAAACATCAAAATAATATATTTGTGACATATAAAAATACATGAAATTCAAATTCTGATATTTATAAACTATATTTTATATAAGTAAAATGTTTTAGAATGTCATAATCACTCTCATTAATGTAGGTATTTTTGTATAGTTCTTTTTGTGCAGAGTTGGAATAGTTGTGACAGAGACATTGACCTGGAGAGTTAAAATACTATCTGGACATTTACAGAGAGAGTGTGTTGATTTCAGGCCTAGACCATCACTAAGGAACATATTTAATCCAACGGTGTTTATCAACTTAGACTCTAGAATCTCCTGCTAAGTACTCTTATCTTCCAGTGTTGGGAAGGTGGAGGGATGGTATGCCTCTATGCAGTGGAAGTGAAGGTGGGCTGTGGAAATCTAGAGTAATTTATGAGCCCTTTATAGATGAACTCTAAATATGATTCTTCTGATTATTCTATGATTGTTCTATTATTTCCCTGGTCCTGCTACCCCTAAACATCTGGCTTAAATTTTACTTATAGGGAAATTAAATAACCCTAATATGTTAATTTTTAGTTATGATTAGCACACATATGGCTCTGATACTCCCACCTGTCTGGCTATAATTTTACATGTATTCAAATTAGGTGCTATTAATATGTTGATCCTGGTTACAATATGGTGCCCTTCACAGGACATAGGGTTAATATTGATAAAGGGTTGATGGCAGAATTTGGACTTAATTCTTAATTTAGACTTAATTCCCTTACATAATACCACCACTGGAAACCAACAACAAAAACCAAAATTAGAACCTGAATGCACATCAGATGAAGTTAATGTCGTGAGAAGAAATCTGATAAAGTCACTAAGATCCATGTTGACTGTTCATTGATATAGATCCAAGCAAAATATACATTCAAAGAGCAACAAAGTGTATAACAGAGTCAAGCATAAATTTTTGTAACAAAAGATGGATATAAAAAAGGTACAAAATTTGGAAAATATAATATTTGAAATATAAATATCCAATATTTGAGATAGAGTTTAGACCAAAACCAAATAACAGTAAAAACAAAAATTAATCAACTGACAATAGTGCTGAGAAACTAAACCAAAATGCAGCACAGAGATAAAAAAAATGGATAAAAATATCAAAGAACAATTTAAAAGTTTGGAGGATAGATTGGGGATCTTCAGTATATATCCAATAAAAAATTCTGAAGGAAAATTACTGAAGGGTGTGGCAAGAAAGTGATATTTGAAAAGATAATAACCGAGAGCATATTGGAAATTAACAAAAAAAGGAAGAAATCCACTTATCTAGAATAAAGGTAAAATTTTCAAGATTACAAAACAGACAAGAGATAAATATAAAGAACAATAAAGAGATGGAAAGCATCATTGTTTTTTTCAGAGTAACACGCATGAGTTTAGAAGGCAGGGGAGAAGGGAAAGGGGACATGCTCAAGGGAGAGAGTTGGTCCTCTCAGAGACGAGTGTGCTTTTTATTGAGGATCCCAAAGAAATTTCCAGATAGTCCTGCCAAGGTCCACTTTTTGACTTTTGACTGATACCAGGATGTCATCAGACTGTCAAGTCCCCAACTACATCATTTTTTATAGAAAACAGAATCTAGAAAATAAGCAATTCTTACAAAAGTAATAGAAGAGAAAGAATGTTTTAATAACACATATGTATCTAACATATAGCCTGATAAAATATGCAGAAGGTGCTTGTGAAAATTATGTTTTTTGACTTACTGATGGTGTGAAGGCAATATAGTGTCAGTAGAAACCATAGTTCAAGCTTTGAATTTTGGCCTTTTCACTGGTTAGCAGTATGTGGAATGCTTCTCTGACATAATACCTGGGTATAGCAGTGAACAGCCCTGCAATCATAATAGGAAACAATTGATACCCAACAGTAACTATGCTGCTAAGATGTTTGGTAGGTAAGGGGTATTTAAGGAATTTTCAGGACATTTTCAATGTACAATGGGTTTAAGGGGACATCCTACCAAACATCGTAAGTCCAGGAGCATATATAAAACAAATACTCGACCTGAATCAGGGGGAGAAACAATCAATAATCATAGCAGGAGATTTTATTACAAACTTCTCAAAGCAACTAAATCAAGAAAACACAAAGCAAGCATTGATTTGGAAGATCTGAAAAATGCAAGGGACAAGATCAAACTAGTAGACATATATAAAACTCCATTAGCAACATTTGTTTTGTTATGTGAAACTTTTTGAAAAATTGTCCCTATGCTAGGTTGTAAGAGAAGTAATATTATGTTACAAATAATGTCATATAAACTATGTTCTGGAGCCAAATGTGATGAAATTACCAGAATGAAACAAAGGTTTTATAAATCCCACATATTTGGAAACAAAGTGACCTATACTAAAGAGCTTTGGGGCTTAAAAAGATCTAAGAAAAATTAAAATGTTCATAGAATTGTACTGAAAACATAGCATTTCCAAATATTTGTAGGAACTGTTAAAAACTGTATTCAGTAGAAAATTTAAAACGTTAATGAGAATGAAATGAGATATTTTGTAGTTATAAAAGAAGTAACACTTCAAGAAGATAAAAGAAATCATGAATAATTTCAATTAATAGCAGACTTTTAAAGGATATTTAGCAATAATGGAGAAGTTATAAGATCAAGTTGACAAATTTATAATTATTACAGAAAATTTTAATACATCTTTATCAGAAACTGATATATTATCATTGATTAAACCATGGTTCAATCATGCAATGTTGTCTTTGTAATCTTAAAGAACAGAACCTACTTTGTAATCTTAAAATTGCAGCATAGCTCTAGATTTATACACAAAAATGTCCATGGTACATTTAAATGAAAAGCATAAATTAATGTCAGTGTAAATTTGCATGCATATGTATATGTGTGTGTATATGTGTTGTATAAGCAAAAATCTATGCAGCTACTTGGGTAGATTAATAAAAACTGAGGCAGAAGGATCACAATTTCAAATCCCACATGGGCAATTTAATGAGAACCTATCTCAATTTTTTTTTTTTTTTATATTTTTTAGTTGTAGATGGACACAGTGTCTTTATTTTATTGCTTTGTATGTGGTGCTGAGGATCGAACCCAGGCCTCACGCATGCGAGGAAAGCGCTCTACCGCTGAGCTACAATCCCAGCCCCTCAAACTTTTTTAAATGGGGAAATGGTGGTTGAGGATGTAACTAAGCGGTAACAGCCCCTGGGTTCAATCTCCAGTACTACAAAAGAACAACAACAACAACAATTAAAAAAAAAAACTACTGGAAAGAATATAGAGTAAGATGTTAGAAATTGTAATATCTTAATGGTGCAATTATGGTTATTTTATATTTCCTTCCTTTTTATACTTCTTTTGCAGTAGATGTTTAAGTTTCCTTATTGTGCTTGTCCTATGAGCAATGCCTGCTCCTTGGGCACTCACAAACAAGAAGAGATAATCTTGAAATAAACGTATAGGATCATCAGGAACATTTATGTTGTAGTATATACACTTTGGTCACTAAACATAAGACTATTACTTTTCCAGTTATCATGTATTAATGTTTATATTCAGAAAAGATGAAACAATAACAACATTTTGGAGGAAAAATATCAAGACTATTTGCCTCTTTATGGTACAAAATTTCTTTATAATTTTTTTATAATTCTTTCTCTCTTTATAGTTAGACCCACTTACCTAATCTATGAACCTTAATTCATGGAAGACGTGAAATTCTTCCCATCCCCATAATTTGACTATTTTGGGAATGCCATGTAAATAGGATCATATACTCTATAACCTTTGAGATTGGCTTTTGTCACTCAACAGAATGTCCTTGGTCCATCCCAGTTATTGTGTATAGCGTAGCCCATTCCTCCTCTTTATAACTGAGTTGTGCTCCATGCTGTGATGTACCACAATTTTTCTAGCCAATCACTTATTGATATATACAAATATTGTTTTGTATTAATATTTCTCTCAGTAAATCTTTTTACACTAATTATAGAGTAATCACAAATCTCTGTAAAAGGAACCATTTTTGTGGTAAATTTGCTTTTGTTTCTAACAGATGATATTGAATAGTTAATATTTTAACCTTCTTTCTTCTTTTCTAATTTTCTCATTGTATTTTAGAAATCCGTCTATTGTTGGCAAAGTAATGGTGACTCCTATTTTATTAATGGCTACAAATGGTAAAGATATGTTGTACTAAAAATACTTTTAACTGAGTCTATTCCACCAAATCTCAACACAGATTCATTTTCTACAAGCCTTTTAGACCTACTCTTATGTTTAATGACCAAAGTGTACAGACCACAACATAAATGTACCTCATGATCCTATATGTATATTTCAAGATTCTCTCCTCTTGCTTGTGAGTTCCCAAGGAGGAGGCATTGCTTATAGGACAAGCACAGTAAGGGAACTTAAACATCCATCGCAATGGAAACATAAGCATCCACATCTCTGCATGCCAGGGTGTTCTAAGGAAGTCTTTCCAGAGGTTCTGCTGCAGTAGTGCACAGGACCAACACGCCTGTTCGGAAAAGTGTACTCATTAGGTATATTCTCTTCCAGCTGTCAGCTCTCCACAGTAGAGAGCATCAACTTTGTTCTGGAAGGATTGAGAGACGGCTCTATGGTAAATTTTTTTTTAAAATATTTTTTAGTTGTTTGTGGACACAATGTCTTTATTTTATTGCTTTGTATGTGGTGCTGAGGATCGAACCCAGGGACTCACGCATGCGAGGCAAGCACTCTACCGCTGAGCTACAATCCCAGCCCCTCTATGGTAAATCTTTAGGAAGAAGTAACAAAATGTAGACAAGGCAGAGTCCAGGTTTGCCTGGGGAGGTGGAAGCAAGAAAAATAATATCCCAAGAAGTAAGGGTATCCAGTTAGGCTAATGGATTTCTAGAGGTAATCTGTTCAGCATGCAGTTAAGGAAAACTCGGAGGATATCTGCTTTGAAATGCAAAAAATTGTGGAGCTTGGGTATTCAGCCATAAATGGACTCTGGTTCCTGACTGGTCTTAATGAAAAGACTCCAAGAAATATCACTTCATAATAAAAATCCATACTTCAAATCTTTCTTTGGGAAGAATCTCGGATTACGTGACCTCTAAGGCCCTACCTAACCCAAAGATTATGATTCTAAGGTATTAAATATTGACAGACAAATAACGTGGACTCAATAAATATTTGCCCAAATGAACTTAACCGAATTGAATTCAGGAAGTAAAAGGGTCTCTATTTTATGACCACAGTTTATCTAATTCTCACAGTCAAACAGCTGTATGAACTTCCTTTCCTTTGAAAGTCTTACATTTGCTCACCACATTTTCCTGATAAAATCTGCGAGGTAGAGCTCATCTTACTAACTATATTTCAAAGGGCAAATTGCCTTCAATGGTTTATTTTTGAATGTCCTTTCCTTTATGTTATTATGTCCAAACATAGAGTTTGCACATCTCTTATCTAAAAATAAATTACCTGAACTTGATTACATATAGGTTGATGAAATAATGAACATGGATGTTTGCTTAATAGATATCCATTTTTTTCTTGCAAAGATATTTTATGATTTATGATCCTTAATGACCTACTTATTTGAAAAAAAAAAACCTATGAAGGTATCAATGAGTTTTCTTCAATTGGTTAAAATATCATACATTTCTTTCACCAGTTCAGACATCTTTGTCTTTGATCCCAATTCACAGAATTTAGTGAGGAGGTGGAAAAGAGAATTGTTATAGAAGATGAATCAACAACATGATGGACAAAGGATCATAGAAGTAATGAAAAGATTTTTTTAACTTCAAAAATAAGTCAGAAAATGTGAGAATCTTTGGATAAGGAAATGAAATCTCACTTTAGCAGAAATTTATGTGTCTAACACACATTATATATTCTGACCAGAGGAACCATATTTACTTATGATCATGAACCCTCTGATAATATTCTTTCTAAGTCTTCTGAAGTAAACTCAGCAAGACACTTGCTGTTCACAGTTACCCTAAGAACATTATCAAAATATCAAATATTCAGTAGATTTATATTGCATATTACTGTTATGCAAATTATTTTATGTGCCTATATTATTTTATCCACTTGTTTAATCTAAAAGATGATCTAGATATTATCAAAATGGATTAAATAATCAATATTATCAGCATCCAAAATGACTTTCTATGACTTTTCTTGATAAACATTTTAATAAACAGGGCATAAGATTACTATCTTTTTAATAATATGAAGATAGAAAGCATAATTACTAATAGATTAGACAACTTATTTTTCTTACCATATTTGTTTTAGTTTGATAAGAACATTTTTATTGATTTGACAATTTTGCTAAAGTCATTTAGAACTTGCCTTGACCTTCTCTATTTGAGTAATGTAGCTATGCTATAACCTAATTAGGAAAACCTTAAGAGACAGTGGTTGTTTCTTATGATTAAATATGAAGTGAGAATCTTGTCTTACTTTCTCAGTTCACAGATTTTTAAAAATTTATTTACCTGTAATAAGACTGAAAATATTTTAACAGTGATCCTGTTCAAAGTAATCAAAGCTTAAAAGGTGTTTCTCCTACATAATTTTTTGATAGGCATATATAGAAAGTTGCCAAGTTAAAAAGGATTATATTTCAAGTGGGTTGTCTAAAATTTGGAACACATTTTCTTAGAAACAATGTTGTAAATAATGTTCAGATGCCCTGCTGGTTCATGAATGTGCTTATCATATGTAGAAATGCTGCATGTATTAAAGTATGTATAATACACTCTTTTCAGTAAACAAAATAAAAAGTAAAGGTTGAAATGCAATTTTATATTTAATTTATGTACTATGCTTGGAGTAAATCCAGTTTTATTAGGGGATATTTATCACAGGTAATTTTAAAAGACACATAGGTCACTGTCTTTTCAAACTTTTACCTTGAAAAAATTATATGCCACATTATTGTTTTCATATATTAAGTAATAAATCTTCACTGGAGAAAAATTGTGGAAATATGAAAAGTAGGAAAAAGTCTCAAAGTCATACTCCTTGAACATAACTTTTCTTATGATGACTGCAGTAGTTATCTGTTGTTTTGTAATAAATTACTTCCCAATTATCAACTTGAAATCAATAAACATTTACTAGTTCATTATTTATGAGGTTTAGGTATCTAGGAATGGCTTACCTGAATAATTCTTGTTCCGATTCTCACATGAGGTTGTAATCAAATTGATAGCCAAAATTTCAATTACCACTAATAGACACAACTGGGAAAGAAGAATCTGCTCCTAAGGTCACTCATAGTCATAGGGAGGTCTCAGTTCTTCCCTGTCTGTTGGCTCAATATTATACTTACCCACCATTTAGGCATCTTCATAAGCCTGATCACACATGGCAGCTTGCCTGAGACAGTGATGTAAGAGATAGATCCAGACCCCTAGATGAATGTCGCCATCTTTTATATCTAAGTTCAAGTGGCATATGATTACCTGTGTCATATGCTGTTAGTCACTCAAATTAAGGCTGAACATTAAGGAAAGGGACAACACAAGGCTGTTAATTCCAGGAGGTAAGGATTATTATGATCCCTCTTGAAGGGTAGTATCACAATGGTATATTTCTTATGGGTCATCTTTTGATAAATTTCTATTTCTTGCTATTGGCCCATCAAATAATATAACAAGAACAGTTAATTTTATTAATCCTTCCCATAAAGATTATTTTATTGGCTAGACTATATTATATGTTGTTGACATTTTATATTGTTTCCAAATAATGTGTGCTATTAAATATAATTCTAACGAGAAAATGTTTTACATAAAACTTTTCTATCGGTATATCAGATCATTTATTTTGGACTGAAATGCAGCAATTTAGCCCAAATTGCCAAATTGTTTTCCAATTGGGTTTTATCAATTCACTGACAAGATATGAGAGGATGTGTTTCACTCCTCCTTTATTGAGGAACTTTTAATGTTTTAAAAGTTAATAGCTTAGTGTAATAGTATCCATCTCCTGATATAATCTCAGGAGGCTAAGTCAAGGGTCATAAGTTCAAGGCCAACCTCAGCAACATAGAAGCACCCTGTCTCAAAACAAAAAATAAATATAGAAAAAAGATGGGACTGTAGATCAGTGGTAAAATGCCCTTAGGTTTCATCTCCAGTACCAAAACAAAACAAAACAAACAAAACAAAACTAAGAGTACTAGTACTTTATTTTCATGCTAATTTCCTTCTTACTTGATTCCTTATATTACTAACTCTGCTCTTTAATAGAGCAATTATAATTGTGTATTTGTATCTATCTGAAAGAGAAGAAATAGAATTAGTGAGAAGTGTTCTCTTGAGTTGCACAAGAAGTGGGAAGGAATTTAGAGGGGAGAAAATATACAACTGAGGGGGTGGAGAGTGAGAGGGAGAGAGGGAGAGACACTGATTTACTGAGGAACTGGGGGGAAAGAAGAGAGGAACAAAACCAGTATGTCCCTTGATAGGACACAGCAAGGTGGTTGGTGGGAGAAGACAGAAGGGAAGATAATTTCCCATGACTGTCTCCAGGAGACCATCTTGCCTTTCCTAGCTTGAGAGAGAAGATACTGGGAGAAAAAAAACATGCAAATCCTTTCTTAAATTCAGAAGTTATAAATTCTTGTCCTTTTTCTTCTCAGTTATTTTGCTTTTACTTTATTTTCATATCCTGTCTTAAAACTAATTTCCTGTGGTGAAATTATGACAAATTAGGAATAATCTTTTGATAAAAAATGTATTCCATGAGTAAGAATAACATGAAATAATTCAAGGAACTTATTTAATGGCTCTTCACAGTTGTTAAACCCATCATTATCTTTGATATAGCCATCTTTTTTAAACCATCAATTTGTGATTTTTGTCAAAAGACGGTAAGTTTTCTAAGGCTGCTATTTGGTGAATTATATATTTTTATCAAAAAGGGTATTCTTACCTTTATTTTTAAGTGATGAGCTAAAACAAACAAACAAAAAAAATAGGGCTGTGTTACTTTCTAACTGAAGCCTTCCAAAATATTTTCTCTTATTTCATAGTGTACTAGACCTACCTCTATGTTATGTTTTCCTGAAATTCATGTTTGACCGAAATAATCCACTTATATATCTTACTTCTCTTACTAGAATGTAAGTCTAGTCAGGAATCTAATCTTATACATCTTTAATTCTGATTATTTCTCAGAATGCCCACCACAGTGCTTAGTATAAAAATATTTGTTGAGCCATTAAATGATATAGTTGGGGATTTGAATGCCAGATTTAATATACCTTTATATTTATCTGATAAATTTTTTAATATGAAAAATAATGAAAATCTTCTGTTGCTAATGTTTTATCCAGATATTTAGGTAGCAAAGCAGACTTAAAAATTTTCTGAAAGGGACACATAGCTAGAAATACATCTAATGTAGTGACAGTATATAATTAACATATAAAATATATTTTGGGGGTATGATTTTCATTCATTGATTTCATACAGTCTTAAATATCTACTTGCTATGCATATTTGTTGTGGCAGGCAAAAACTTAAGGATTTATTTCACTGGCTGTAGGGGACCTTTGCCAGATTCTAGATGCCATGTGTTTAGATAGTAGTAAGGGGGATGCATTGGCCAGAGAAATGTGAATATAGAAAAGTTGACTGGAAAGTTGTCAAGAATGATTGAGTAAGAAATTGTGAAAGATGAAAGCCAGGCAGCAAGTCTGGGAATAGATGGAAGAAGTCAATGGAAGACTCAATAGGTAAGAATACATAAAGCCTAATCTGTTTGGATATGAGAAGATGGAGGGAATGACTCATCTCTTTTTGGCTTTAAGGATTCCATGGATTAAGTTATCATCAACAATTAATAAGGTGAGGTTAAAATATAGCTGACTAAGAAGAAAAGTGGGCAAGCTGATACCTCTTCACAATTTTGATGGTGCTATTAATAAACAATTGAATAGACAGATTTGGTGTTTGTGTAAGAAGTATCTGTGGGAAATTTTGGAAGTTGTCATTGTGAAAGTAATGACAAAAATCATCGCAGACGGCTCAGGAGGCGGGAGACAGGAGGATCACAAGTTCAAAGCCAGCCTCAGCAATTTAGCGAGGGCTAAGCAACTCAGTGAGACCTCCTCTCTAAATAAAATACAAAATAGGGATGGGAGTGTGGCTCAGTGGTCCGGTGCCCCTGAATTCAATCCCTGGTACCCCCAGGAAAAAAAAATCATGGCAGAGAGAGGAAAAAGGAGGAGGAGAAAAAGGGGAGAAGAAAAGACAAAGGAGAATAAGAATGATGAGGAGCATAAGGGGAAGGAGAAGTCGGCAAATAACTGACATCTTATGTAGTTTTTTTCTCCTTACAATTAACCACTTCAGTATATTTTGGGGGCATACTACACTGGTTATAGATGTCATATAGTATTCAAAATAAAAATCTATACTGACATAGAACCTTGATATAGTTCTTTTTCACTCATGGCTTAAAAAATCCAAGGCTATATTTTGTCTGGTGGCCTCATATTAATTATAATGCCTACATTTCTTTAAAGTGTAGTGAAGGCAAGTTGCTGATGATATGGGTTTCTCCTCTGACGAGTCCCTAAAGATAATTAACCCTGAAAAACATTATAAAGTATGGCTTGTTTTAGCACCTCTTGCCATCAGTTTTTCTATGAGCACAGGCAATCAACAGTGATATACTCTTTAAACGATTGAAAAAAATCTTGTAGCTAATTGACTTTTGAAGAAACAAGTCATCAGACTTTTTTTTCTCCTATGTGCTATGGTAGACAGGACAGTTAACCATCTTCGAGATTGTAATAAAATATGATAGGCTTTGCTGTCACTGAACCACAGCAATTTTGATGGATGTGAGGAAAATGTAAAGACCTGGGCATGTGTGGCTAGAATGCTTTTTTCTGGAATAAGAGAAAGAAGGGTAATTATATGTTTAGAAATATTAAGTAGTTCAAGAATAATTGAAGTTTTACCAACTGGGTATAGGACTTTGCTTTCATGTCTGGCTTTTGCTTTATAATTTTTAAAATGTTTGGACTGGACTAGACTATCTTGAAGTTTCCTTTAGTTCTAGAATTTCACAGTAATTCTGAGACATACCAACTCTAAGACTAATTTAATGTTAGAAACATCAACAGGCAAAGAACTCTTATGTCAGGCAGTTCTACATATTTGAATCAACGTAGCAGGAAGTAAATATCAGGGATTGGCCAATTTAAGTAGGCTTACTCTTAGACTATGTCTCAGAAGGGTCTGGGTTCTATTAACTTAAACCCTATAAAATTGTTGTTTGTGTAGGTCAAATATAGACAATTTTGTATATTTAAACTTATTATTCTAGTATCAATATAAGCGAGCAATTGCACTTTGGTTTAATTCATTTTCATTTTTGGAAAATAAAAATTTGATAACCAGTACCTTAACACAGAAAGGGGTGCAATATTATACAGTGAGATATTTTGAAATACTTAAAATATAGATGCAATATAAATACTACACAATTGGAGTGTTGTGTAAAAAAGATGTAGTGTTCAATGCATGATGAAGGCTTTTGATTCGGTATTGGAATTCTTTATTCAGTAATTGTCCCTTTTCTGTATTCATTTGGATAAAGTCTTCCTTTGTATAGAATCTATTTTGTCTACAAGATTCTACCCTAGAGCAACCCATCTTTGTCTTTCCAACAAGATCAATCAAACCTCGAACATAATATCAACGATCTTCCAGTCATTTTTTGACACTTGCATCCAACTTCTTAGTAGAGATATGTTGTAGTTACTACACTAACAAAAAATTAGGTTGTATTTATTCAAGAGAGAACTGGGCATCATTTCTCACTGCAGGACACTGTTGGTCCCTGAAGTTGAGTCTCCATGGTTCATATCAGCAGCTTACTAGATGCCAGGGTAGGGGCTGGGGGCCATGGAAATCTGCAGACCCACAACTGATTTGAAAAGGCTTTATCTGCTGGCTGGCAGGTGTGTGGGTATTTATTTTCTGGAGAGTTGAGAATCCTGGTAGAAGCAGAGGGGCTTATGAACATTTGTTTCCTCCAGATCCGTGTAAATTCAGATTGCAAGTTATAACAACACAGTGGAAAGTATAGTCTGATTTAAAAAATGGAGAAAAAAAGTTGGGAAAGCTCATTAAGATTTATTATAGGTCCCAAATTTTGTAGTCCCGAAGCTTAACGACAGATGGTGGTGTAACTCCACCAATTTCACAACATCTACATCCAATTTGACATTGTAACACATATTATCCTTGTTTTGACTTCGGTGAAACTAGATTTTTCTATTTTTCCTAAATGTACCTGGGAGGAGAGTGGGGATAGACCCTGTGAAAGGAGTCTGTTTATTGCTCATCTTCAGAAAACTGCAGTGGAAGTGAAAAATAGGAACCTGGTACGTGCCTCTTTCTGTGTGGAAGAAAAAAATATTTTGCCTTACATTTAAAGATTTTTTTCCCCCTCTTACAGGCTATTTGAAGTAATATAACTTCGAAGGTGGTATCTTTAGCAGGAAAAAAATATTTCTAAAAATTGTGATCTTCCAGACATCTAACAAGCGAGCTAAAATTTAGGCGTTGTCACAAATAGACCGAAGATAACTCTAAAAGAAAAATGTAGTTGTTGTTAGACCCAAAGTTCTGGAGAAAACAGACTTAAATATGTGAATAACTATATTTTTATAACAAATAACTAAAAATCCAAGCAGCTCACTCAGAGCATTATTAACATTAAACAAACATTTCTAGTGTGTCATCCGCGTACGTCGCTTTTCTTCAAAATAGCTTTAGTTGGTCTCATTTGGTGTGGTTTATTTCGCACAAGATACGCTGGCAGATACCATTTCAAACGAATTTATCTTTCCTCGGGACCGCAAAAGAGCAGTGTTTCGGATTTTGTTGATTTGCGGTTTCATCGTAAAATAAACTAGAAATCAAATAAATTTTCGTGAGCGAGCCTCGAGGTCCACTTGGTGAAACTCCTCATTCACCCAGTAACCCAGTTTAACTTTTCCCTGGAACCTCTTTAAATGACTTTTGCAGACCCACGTGCTCCAAAGCAGACCTGAGCTGTGGCTATGAGCTGCGCGGCGACTTCAGGGGGCGACTTCAGAATTTGGCTTTCTGTCTCTCTCGGATAAGCAGTGTTTTCGTTTAAAGGCTGGCGTGATCCAGTGAGCTGACCAGTGACTTGTGCAAAAGAAAACTATTCGTTCGCTGTTTGCCCTTTCAGCGTTTTCCTCGGCTGCGGAAACCCGGTTTTCCTATTATTATACTTGAACTTTTTTTGGAGTCTGTTAGCACAGAGCGCTAAACCCCGGCCGGCTCCAGCAGCAGCCGAGGCGAACAAAGCCTGCAGTGTTCCGGGCTATGCTGGGGCGGGGGTGGTGGGCGAGTTCAAGGAATTGCAAATAAATATATTTTATGACCACCCATCAACAAACTACGTGCCACCGTGGCAGCCCCTGGTAGCCGGCTGTGTCTGCAGTGTGGCCAGAAGCGGGGGCTGGGAGGGAGGCGACGGGAGAAGGGGAGCGAGCGGCGAGCCCCGGGCCTGAACTTTCACCTCTCGAACCCGAGCCCAGCCCATTGGCTGTGGCAGAGGGGTCCAGCAAGGGCAGCGGCTCCTGGCAAGACCTGCTTTCGCTACTCCCAGGGCGTCTTCCCGTCGGGAAGGGTTGGTGGCCAGGGGAACCGCAGCAGACGAGGAGGAGATAAAGGGGTGAAGATAAGCAGGGGCACAAGGGGCTTGGAGGTTCAATCTCGCTTACAAAGACGCCTGGGAAGGGTGTGCAGCCAGTTTATGAAGATGAGCTTTTCCGACTAAGATAGCCTTTTGCACCTCTAGGCGCTTGGCTATTTGTACTCACAGGGAAGAAGCGTCAGAGGCTGAGAATTTCACCAAAACGTGTCTTTGTGTACAAAAAAGTGAAAGGCTAACTAAACCCGTTCCTCTCCAAGTCTTGAGAAAGTAACCCTCTCTCTCCTCTCTAGGAACTTGAACTTATTATCTTCCAGTGGCCCAGACTCCTTTGTAATCCACTTTTCCAGCTCAGTTCCTCGGGACACCTGGAGAGAAGGGGAAGTAAGTGGGGTCGAAGTATGCAGGGGAGGAAGAAGAAGAAGAAAAGGAAGACCTCTTGACTGTTCTGTTACCTTTATTCACAAACCCCGTGGAAAGGGACGTTCTAGGTTTTCTAAGGATTTCGACGCCGTTTGCTCTTCCACTTTTCCCAAAGTGTTTCAGGTTAATTCAGAGAGTCCGTTCTAATTTGAGTTTGTTAGCGAAGCATAAACGCAGATTACTTAACATAACATAATCCCCACCTTTCAGAAGGGCAAGGTAGGGCCATTTGGGTTTGGCGTTTTCTAATATTAATGATTGCTCCCTCCTCCTCTTTCCGTTCCCACCTTTAAAAAAGATTCGGATCATCTGTCCACAGTTCAGTCTACATTTTTCAAAGATCATTTGGAAAAGAGTGAGAACACAATCTATAAGCAGAGCAACTTAACGACTGCCTAGAGTTTAAAAGCTAACAGCACAGCAATTCAGCGCCCAGCTCTACCTCGGTCCTTGTACTCCTGGCTGGGGCCGCCTTTCTAAGCCCAGCCCCATGGCTTATTGACTTAATTGGTTTAACTAGAAAACCTGACTGTGTGTTTACAAATGTGGGTGCCAGGGCTGCTTCCTCCCCGGGAGAACTGTGGGTTCTGAAGGGGGGAGTTGGTGCCAAGTGTGTGTGTGAGATCGCGTCTGCCCTTTAGAGAAAAGGGCTTGCTGCTCTTTGAGAAAAGGAAAGAGTCGGAAAGCAAGTTGGTGCTGCTCACTCGTCTCCCCAGTCACCACCACCCGCTCTTCAGCCACTGAGATGTTAAAGTTAGCCATTTTTTTTTTCTCCAGGGAGGAGGGTCGGGAAGGAGTCCCCGGCCAGGCTCGGTTCACAACGGCCTCCTGGCTGCAGCTATTTGGAGGAAAGTTTCAGCCCCTTTCGGAAAGCCACGCTTTGCGATGACTTGTGAGCAGAACACAGGCTCAGGCGGTGAACATAGTGAACGCCGCGGGCGGAGGGTCCGCGGCCCGCGGGCTGGCGGGCTGAGGAGGGGCTGGTGGGAGATGGTAGGGAGTGACCGCCCGCCCAGCGCTAGAGTTGGAAAGGGGCTCCGGAGGAACCCCCGCCCTGATTCTGGTCATGCGTCCTGTACGGGCCGTCTTGCCTTTGGCCTTTCCCCTGTCATTCCCCTCAGTCCCGCGCGGGCCAGCAAGCCGCGTCACGACCCGCGGATAGAGCAGGGACCAGGTGCTGGAGACAAGGCCTGAGCATCCGGCACACCGTCGCTTCGGCTTTGAAGGGCGTGCGGAGCAGGCTCTGGCAGTTCCTTCCCTCCTTCCATTCAGGTTACTTTTGCTCCCCTCAGTAACTGTTAGGGTCGTCACGAAAGCCTCAGACCCTAAAAGTCCCATCTCGGTGGCCCCGTTCTTCCAAGCCACGCCTCGGTGACCTGGGCTGCGCGATCATAAGGAAGCCCAAGAACTCCTGGGCCCAAGTGAGACAGGAGCCACGACAATGAAGAGTGAGAAAGACACTCGGCCTTTCTCCGCCCCGGGCCGTAGAGGCGCCCACCGTGAAAAGAAAGGCCAATCAGCGTTTTAACGCACGCTCGGGTCTCCCTTTCAGACTCCCTTGTACTTTAACTACCTGCCACCAAGGGCTTTGGATCCCTTCGAGGCTTTCTGCACTTCACGTGGAATCCCCTGTTTCATTTGCCAGCAGCTCCGTCTGCTGAGAGGACGTACTTTGGGGACTGCCAAGAAGCAGCAGACACAACTCGGCTTTGCCAATACAGCATACGGTTTTGTTCTCGCCTCCCTCCCCACCCCCTTCCCTGACTCGCCGTCTGGGGCGAGAGGGAGGAGGCGGAGCAGGAGGTGGGGAGAAGGGTGGGGGTGGGGGAAGATCGGGCGCAGAACAAACAAGTTCTCCAGCGAGTTGTTTACATAGCAGGTGGACCTGACGTCAGTCTGGAGGCTCCACTGCCAATCCGAACAATATTCTGCCCCGCGTTTCCCCCTCCCTTGAAGTTGGGGGACAGTGGGAGATAGGTGGAGTGGGAAGACAGGCATCTTAACCGGCTGGTTCCAAACCACTTTTTGGATCAACAACAACGACAACAATAACAGCGCAAAGTAAGACAAAACAAACAAGTGGCCCAGCAGTACTTCAGAATCTTCTGAGGCGTCCCTTCCCCCACCCCGCCCCTTGGAAGAGAGGCGGCTCCGCGCGCAGTGTGTGTACAGTTTGCATTGCCAACAACACGCGCGCGCGCCCGGGTGCGCGCGCCCGCTAGCGCCCACATACACACACACACACACACACACACATACACACACACATACACACACACACATACACACGCACGCAGATCCGGGTGGGGTGAGCGGCAGCGCGAGACAGCGCGAGCCTCCGAGAAAGCGCGAGACACGCCGGCGCGTGCAGCTCGGCGGCCGCTGCTTCGCCCCGGCTCGAGCCCCGAGCCACCCGCAGCCCATCCGCAAGAGCACGCTCTGGTTATTTATGCGGCGGCCCGGTCCGCCGGCTGTGGCTTCCTCCGGCCCCCCCGGGCGCGCCTCCCACTCGCGGCAGCAGCTGCCGGGACTCGCGCGTGGGTGTGTTGTTTGGGGGCTTCTGCCTGGGAGCCGCGGGTGCCACCTTCAGGGACGCTGCCCACCGCGTCCTCGGTCGCGGTAAGTTTCTTCGCCCTCACTCTGGCGCGCTGCACCTCCGCACCCCACCCTGTCCCAGCCACCTCCACGCCGGGCCGGGCTGCGACTTTATTCCGCGCTCCTCCCGCAGTCGCGGCAAAGTTTCGCCCTAGCGCCAGCGCTCCGCGCCGCGGGACGAGTGTGACATGTGTCAAATTTCGGCTCAGCTTTGGGGTCACGTTCGGGACCCAAGACCACCACTTGTTGTTCTTTTTCATTTTGCTTTGAATGGGGGAAGGGGGAGTCGAGAAAAGGGAGATTGGCTGTTGGTTTAGGATTTTTAGTTTTGAATAAGCAAAATGTTGCATCGTCCGGAGAGACCGCGGCTGGAGGAAAATGTGTGTCGAAACACCAGATGTGTGTGTGTTTACTCTTCTTCTTTTTTATTGTTTGTTGTCTTTTTCTCTTCTTCCCTGCCCCCCTCCTGGAGGAAAAACAACAGTAAAAACATCTGGCGGTTTAGAAGCGCACACTATATTGATCCAACTGCTGACCTTTATTTACTCAATTGGGCAAGTGCACGCTTCTCATCCCTAAGTTAGGTACTTAGGCGTTCATTTCAAAAGTACTTCTCTAGGAACAAGAGAGGACAAGAGGACAGACACTCTTGTTTCTCCAGTCAAGAAACTCCTGGCCCCTAGTGACTCTTCGGGACAACCTTACATCTCAATTGCTGCCCCTGATCCAGCTCCTTCCCAGGTCCACGCTCTAGCACTGCCCGCTTCCCCCGGGATCTGTCCTGGTTTTTACTTTTATTCTGCTTTGGATGGGACTCTTCACTCTTGGTGGGTTTGGAGTGAAATCGTGCCTCAGAGTATTCAGGGAGGGAATGTGGGAGGGGCAAGGACACCTTTCCGAAAAAAGGGAAAGCTTGTCGCTTGGCTTTTACCTGTAGGTCCGCGGAGGCCCGCGCGGGTAAAGCAAGGGTCTCTACGACCCTTCGCGCTCCCGGCGGCTCACGTGCGGCGGCGGCGCGGGCCAGACCCTTTCTGTGGCCGCGCGCACCACGGGTGGGCCTCTCCCCATCCCAGAGGCCAGACTCCCCCCGACCCCTGACCTCTATGTGGGCCCTTCCTTGCTGTGGGTGTTCGGGCCTCTAGCGCACGGATGAAAAGTTGCCTACTATCCTGACTCTCAGCTCTCCAGGTAAGTCTCTCAGGGCACCTGGCATGTAGGGTGACACTTTGATTAGAAGGAACAGGAAGAGAAAGGCGGTGTGCAGGTCTGGGGCTTTTGAAAGTGGAACCAAAGGGCATTTTGCATAAGGATGAGTCTAGAGAGCCTGAACTGGCCACCTGGGGAGGCTCCTCAGAATCCTGAATCCCAGAGGAACTAGACCCATCTGTGTATTTGTTTACTCAGCGTTTTAACCAACAGATTTAAACCACTTAATGGACAGCTGCTATCTGTAACGCTCATATGCCTCCCCCCATACGTTTTCTCTCACCACATGTTGAAATCCAGTCAGTTGCTTGATCTTGAGGATTATTCCTCGAGTACTGAATACTGGTTGCTTCCAGGTGGGCAGGCATTGGCGACTGTGAAGAGCACCAAGGGGACTGGGTGAGTTTCAGAAGGGGCGGGAAGGAGACCAGGGTGAGAGAACTGTGGGAATGTGTAAGGGTGTGATATTTGCAGTCATCATGGATTCAGAAGTGCTAAAAAGATCTACCTCCCAACATGCCCACAATCGACTTGAAAGAATAGTTACATAGTAGCAGGTAAGCCCAAGGGAGAAAGTGATGCCCTGGTGTCAAGTAGCTGAAGTGGACGTTTTCCAACTGGAAGGAAGTATTTGGGGGAAGATTTACTTCAGAAAACAAAAGTTTGCCTGGAAGGCACATCTTTGCACTGCCTCCTAACTCAAATAGTTTGGTTAGGCAGTAGAGGAGACAGGGAGGGGTGTGTTTAATAGCAAATCCGGGTCAGAGGTCACAACTAAATTGAAGATGAGCTTTGAGATATTTTCATCTTCAAGTTTGCATTGTGCCATACCTCCGCAAATGTTTTATGTTGTCAAGGGGCCTGTTTATCTTTTCTGTCACTATGAGTTATGGATAAGTATATTCTCAGTGTACTGGAATTTTTAAATGTAGTGTTTGTTTAATGCAGTTAAACACAATTTACAATTTTGATTTATTTGCATCTACAGTCGTACAGTGAATATAAGGTTATATACACTGTGATCATTAGGGCCATGAAATTTCATATCCGCTTTAGAGATTTTTAAAGTCCTTTTTCCTTCCTTCCTTCCATTACTTAACCCATGTTCAATGGTTTAGTCAGCTCAATAGTTCCTTAAGAAGCCCACCTTTCACTGTTCTCTAAAATTAAATAACAGTAATGTTTAATGGTAAATAAGTTACTGACTTTTACTAGAAACCTGACAATGCCTCTCTGTAGGTGAGGGAAAAGAGGGCACTCAACATAAGATCAGCTTAAAGTTCACTTTGAAGCACACACAATAAAAGGGTTTTTCAGGAAATCATTTTAAACATTCAATTTGAATATGAATACAATAAATACTTTAGTTTTTATACATAGCTGATTAAAATGTTACCATTTCACTTTAGTGTATATTATAATAAATGGAGCAATTAATGGAGAAAATACACAGGTAACAGTTATGTACGCCTTGTAAATGTTTTTTCAGAATGGCCCAAATTATGCTTTGGGATATTGTTTTCATGGAATTCATATTCTGGAGTGGAAAGAGGCCTTTAAATACATTATGATATGAATAGATTTATGAGGTAGTTTGGTCTGAGTAAACTGTCATTGGAGTTTTCTGTCTTTGCACTGATGATAGTTTTGCTTAAAAATTTGTAATTTTCTAGGAACCTTAAGTATGGAGGAAATAGGCATTTTTATCTATACAGATAGCCTGTAATAGAAGTAATAGTTCCTTCGTAGGACAAGATATCAAAAGTACAAAACAAAATACCTATTAGCTTATAGGTATGCTTATATTATGCTTTATTTAAATAGTCAATAACATCTGGTTTGATGGAGATTTATAGAGCATATAACACTATAATGAATGTAGTCAAACAAATTTACCAACTATTTTTTATTTCAAGAGAAAATGTGAAGGATACAGAATGTACTTACATAAAAAGGATATTATTTGTGATATTTAAAAGGATTTATAGTTGGCTCTGCCTC
The DNA here is from genome assembly GCA_004024805.1 of Geosciurus inauris. Taxonomy (NCBI): domain Eukaryota; kingdom Metazoa; phylum Chordata; class Mammalia; order Rodentia; family Sciuridae; genus Geosciurus; species Geosciurus inauris. Next base: position 34,924 of record PVHX01000010.1, read on the forward strand.
ATCACCCTTATTCTGTTTCTGTGTTGACAGTCTCATGTTAAATCTGCTTTAAGTTATAACTGATTAAAAAAACAGAATGATGGATGTGATTATATATTTTCTGCCTCTCTGAATTAAATCAGAAAGAGGTCATTGATTATAAGAGAAGAATGTGATTTAGGACACACTTCAGTAAGAAGCTTTCTTGACATGATTGTTAGTAGAAAAAATTGGACATCCTAGTTGAATTCAGAAATGGTATCAGTTCCATCACAATTACTGAATATTAATTTTTAGCATATGCAAACTTTTTTAAAGCTTTATGATAAATATTAGTACTTTTACCAATAAGTGAAGGTACCCAAAGTGTTCTAAGCAGTGCCCAAATCCATAGTGTTCCTTGATAAACAAAAACCGAATTTCCTTTATTATGTCCAATGAGATCTTAATATTTGTGTAAGTTTTTGAAAGCAGGCTTATTGATGTGGCCTTTAATTCAGAGTTCCAACAAATTGGAGCAAATCCAACCAAGAAAGAGTTGCTTGTACTCTTAAGACTTCTGTAAGGGTAATTCAGGTGCTTGAAACTTTTTAAAAACATATCCCAATGTTTATGGTTTGCAGGTAGTTTAATGCCTGATTTGAATTTAACATGCTGTTGGCTGGATCTTGTCATTCTTTGAATGCAATAAACATTTTCTTAGGTACTGTTTATCTCTTAATATACTCGGACTAATGTTGTATCACTTGTATAGTCTTTATCAAGGAAAATAATATGAGTTCTTTGGGCATTTTTTTCCCCCTCATGAGGCCTCTCAGGTCATTTTCGTTGTTTTCTTATGATTTCCTTCCAAACTTTTAGCTTCTTCATTTGTTTTTCAGAACTTTGAAGTGGGTCCCACAACTATTTTTTTGTTACATTTTAAGCATAGAAGGAGTGTCTAAAAGTGCCATTACTTTTTTTTTTTTTAACCAAGCATTGGTTTTGTGAAAATTCATTATTACTGAATTATAGAAATACTCATAGCATCGTCTTTCCTGTGGAAATTCCTTCCTGGTAGATGTTCTTTCTTGATAAAATACATGGGTACTTCAACCTGTATATTTGTTTGTCTTATCATTATGTGATATTTTGTATATACTCCTTTTGCTCTGCCCTGTGTGTTTATCCATTCTCTGCCCCCAATTTTCCAGACAAAACAAAGAAAAAAGTGATCAGCTTTGGTAAAAATGTAAAAAAAAAAAAATTACTATGACTAAGAAGCTAATGTTAAAATATTGAGATGCCATAGAAAGGGTTTTAGAGAATGATATTATATTGTATTATGTGTAACAATGGTAATATTCAAACAAAAATAGTTCACCTATATGTATGTGGTGAGGTGTTTGCTGTAGAAGTATTCATCAAAACTATTTTTTTCTTTAGATAGTTGCTTTGGTAATTTGCTGTTTCTTCAAATGAAGTATTATTAAGTATCAGCCTAATTAATTTTAGAAGTATAATTTCAGTTTTATAATTGGAGTGATTAGGTATTGTGTTTATTCATACAGATATTTGCCTAGCAGACAACTTAACAGAATATATCTGTATTCTAAAATGGGGTATACTGGCATCATACTTATTTCAGTTTTAAAACAATATTGTATTTAGGTGATTTGTAGCTTATTTTTCACTATTACTCTTTCTTTTTGTAATGATGAACTTTGTTTACTCCCTGTAAATCGTGTTATATTTGTTAATTTTTTCAACTTTCCACATATTTTAAATTCAAAAGTTTTTTCAGTTTATTTAAATTTTATCTAAATTTTTATTTAAACGCGTTTTCTCCATAAATCACCTACGGGAGTCCAGGTTAAACCTTTTACATTCCTTGACCTCTGAAATGTGTGTATTCAGCTACAGCTTGCTTTCAGCTTTCTAATCACTTGTACTCTTTCTTCTTCCTATTAGCCACCAAGGGTATCTGCAACATACCTTCTCTTTATATTGATGAATATGTTATAGGACACTGATGTCTTCATTCTTTTCTTCTGTGGCAAATTATTTTCATTAGCAAGAGCGAATAAAATTTAATGTTGAAAAAGCACGTTGCTGAGAAGCAAATGAATTCCCAGGGGTTTAAAAGCTCTCAGCATTTTTAGTTTATTAATGTTCCTCAATTTCCTTCAATTTCTGTCTTGGTAGACTTAAAATATACTTCGTGGAAGATAATGTTGATTTAAAATTTATTTAAGTTTTTAGAAGTTCCTTTTGAAGATTTTTTTAATGTAAGTCTAAAAGATTATACCATTAGAATATCACAGGTTTTTTTTCCAACAGGTTAAAGAAATTAACTTTGAATTCTCCAAACAAAGGATGCTACTAGAAAAGAAATTCAAGTTTTTCTGGTATACATTTTTTTTTTCTTACTTCACAACTTCTGCGTTATTTGATAGCATATTCTATGAAAGCATTCTGCATCATTCTTATTTTCTATTATTTTGGTACACGTATATAACCATATCTATGATTTGGAACTTTATTTAAACCTTAAGAAAACCCAAACTTTCTTAAAGTGTATTTCAAGGGGAAGAAAAATAAATCAATGGCAGACATATTTTGGAGAAAGTTTAACATTTCTCACTGGTAGATAGTGAGGAGAAACTTAACAGAACACTAATCCAAATATCTTAGCATCTTAGCATATGTAGACTGTCATAAAATCATCTCATTTAAAAAATGATCCCCAACATCTTTCAGAACTATTCCTCACTATTACTTCACCCAAATTTATGTTCCAGGTTTTGGTTGATCTTTATCTGTAAGCCTATCTCTAAATCTTCACTTTCTTTTTGTCTTTTTTACAATTTTCCCTTTTGGAGTCTTCCTTTAGTTAAATGGCAACACAAAAATCATCTTGTTTCATATATGTGTGTGTGTGTGTACATATACATGTATATATTTGGTTTACATGTATGTTACATGTATTGGATTACATGTATATATATGTTTATAAAACCAGTGCTAGCAATGTGGTCAAATACACCATTGTCTCCTACCTGGATTGTTGCGGGTAGCACAAATGATTCTTCATACAGTAGAGTGGTCTTATGTAAGCCTTCCAACAGCTGCTTGTGTCTCTCAGAATAAAATACTAAATCCTAAGTCTTGTCACTTTTCCTTTTATTCAGTCTACTGTAGATACATTGGCCTTGATATTTCCTCAAAGTAAGATGAACTGATTCCTACTTCAGACCTTTTCTTTCTGTTCTCTGTCTAGAATGCTGTGTACTCAAATATCTCTGCTAACTTGAGGTCTCTAATCTGGTATATTCCTATTAGGGAAGCCTCCTCTGAATATGCTGTATAAAATAGTAAATCTTATTGGTCATACTTAATATCCTCTACTATGTTTTACTTTTCTTCTTATTACCATAGTCAATTAATATTTTAGAAAGTTACTTATTTTTCATCTGTTCCTCAAGTGAGAATGCATATTATGTGGAGCTAGGGATTTTGTTCTGTACTCTAACTCAGTGCTTAGAAAAGTGCCTGGCACATGGTAGGAACTCCATAAATAAATGTTGAATGAAAGAATAAATAGCTCACTGGAGGTCCCAGATATTACTTCAATCTATATCATTGCATAACTTGTTTTTCACATAATCAAAATTACTTTTCATCCTAAAACCATTTGATACCGTTTCACATGTGGAAAAACTCTTCACTGTTACATGGGCAGAGTCATCTCAGGTGGACTTATGTCCAACTCAATTTTATGCAGTTTTTTAAAAAAAATTTAATTCTTGATCTGGGAAATAGTACATTTAACATTTGAAAGTTGGGAGTAGATATTTATGGTTTGGAAAACAAACTCTCAATAGTTGACTGCTTTAATATAATAATTCTTAGCACGAGTTAAATTGATATTTAATTAATATATTTTAATATACATTCACAAATACTATACATAAATGTTTCTAATGGATATACCATGAATACAACATGGACAAACCACACATTTCTGGAACTATTTGCAGTAAAATATGGAGGGAAATGGTTTGAATCAAGGTCTCTTTTGAGATTCTGGGTTTTGTAACTTCGTTGCAGTGGAAAAACACAACAGAAGTTTACAAATTCCCCTTCATCTCAATCCCCACCAGTACATACCCTGGAAACAAGGCAGATTGAAGGCTTATGACTTGATCAAAACTCCAACTCTCCAAATTTAAAATCCCACCCTTTATCTTCCTCATATTAATTGTGAATGAACTCATGATGAATAATACAACTCTTCATATAATGCCCCCCAAACCCACTAATGTTTGCTTATAACCATCATACCTTAAGGATCTCCTTCAGCACTTCTTTCATATTTAAAATTAAAATAATGATATTTTATTCTAAACCTCAGGAGTATGGAAAGGAATCTGTGTTTTCCATTGATAATGAAGAAGGAGCAGAACAGGTCTCTGTTCTTAGCCTATTTCCTGTAATTTTTCTCTTTCCCTCTTCCTCCTCTAGTCTAAAAATAATTCTGATCTCTTATTTTACCACCAGTGATATTGGACCCTTGAGAAACTCAAAAACAAGGTAAAGTTGGGTTTTAGATATAATGAATTCTGTTTTCCTTTTAAAAAAATTAATGCATGCCTTCTGCTCCTCTTGCCCTGCTCCTTAGATACCCAGTGCCCTCCATGTCTCCCATCTGCTTATTCCAAGTGCCAGTTTACCCTTTCCTTGTTGCAAGTAGGAAATTTTGTATTAAATAACTTTTAACATACTCATCCATATTAGAGTGAGAATGAGGATGAATAGTTCTGAAAAGAATTACTAGCCCAGATTATAAAAATAGCCAAACTGATTGACTGCAAAGCTTCCATGTTAAGTGTGCAGAGGCCTGTATTCTGGTACTACCTCTGTAACTTTTTTCTGATGTTAGGTGAGTCATTTCCTCCAAAATTAAAAAGAAACTGGATTAGCTTTTAGATTACTTCTAACTAAAACAATTTACAAAGTACATGGAATCAAGTATGAAACTATAAAATGTCTCCTCCCTACCACACAAATGTGTGCATAAGAATGATACTTTCTAAAAAATCCAGTAAATATCTGGGCATGGTGGCACACACCTGTAGTCCCAGCACTTTGGGAGGCTGAGGCAGGAGAATCTCAAGTTCAAAGCCAGCCTCAGCAACAGCGAGGTGCTAAGCAACTTAGTGAGACTCTATCTCTACATAAAACACAAAATAGGGCTGGGGATGTGGCTCAGTAGTGGAGGACCCCCGAGTTCAATCCCTGGTACCAAAAAAGTAAAAATCCAGTTAATGCAAACAAAAAATATCATAATAACTTTGCTGGTGAAGCTCAGCAGTCTCAGTTATAATCCAAGATTTTGGGGAGAGGGTAATTTTCTTATTCCATGAGATCACCCTCCTTCCTCCCAGAAATGGAGCCTCTCCTTGTTTGTCCAAAATGCTGAATCAAGGAGAGGTGAAGGTAGAGCACATGTGTAGTTGATCATATCAGGATTAAGAAACAACCACCGGGCATTCTGTTACCTGAGATTCTTGTCACTACCATTCCATAAATATTAATTTATTCACAAATTTGCCTTGGTCCTAAACTCAGTCATATATTTAGTCATACACTTTGCTTACTTCTAATTTTCAGAATGTCATGATAGTACCAGTCCTACATGTCTGTTGCTCAGACTATTCTACAAACAGGAAAAAACAGGAATATATATAGTCATATATCTCACTAACCCAGAAATAGTGTAGTGTTAGGTAAGCTGTTTTTTAAACTGACTTTTTTTTGGTACCGGGGATTGAACTCAGGGGTACTCAACCACTGAGCCACATCCCCAGCCCTATTTTGTGTTTTATGTAGAGACAGGGTCTCACTGAGTTGCTTAGCGCCTCGCCTTTGCTGAGGCTGGCTTTGAACTCGCGATTCTCCTGTCTCAGCCTCCCTAAGTGCTGGGATTACAGGCTTGAGCCACCGCTCCCGGCTACTCTTTTAATGGACTTTATATGCAGAGATCTACATACTGATGGCCTATGTAGAATGTTGGTCACCCATAGTCCAGTCTGTACATTGCACTACAAGAAAAGAAACACAGTCCCAACTATAGGAGTACTGTGTATCTTTATTGTAGCTTGTTTTAAAGAAAGTGGAAAAGAGATTTTATGCAGTACACCACATAAGAAGTTTTGTCCCAAATCCGTGACACATCTTTCTTCCTCCCTTGGAGACTGTCAAAAAGTTTGTAGAGCACATCCAGGTGATCCCTCACTGCTTTCCTTCCCCAGGGCCCACCATGTGATGCATGCATTCATGCTGCACCTACAAACTCCATGAAATGTGAGGTCTCTGGCTGCTTTCCTGGTCTCCTTCAACCCACTGCAAATTCAGCACAACCAAAGGGAACAGAAGGCAGGGAATAATGTTTGTTTTTAACAGTGGTACAACTTTGCAAATATTCATAGTTTGATACATTTTACCTTTCTTATATTATGGAGAATGTTTGAATAAAAATAAAATTTGTTTGACAGACTTTTATGTTATCCCCAATAAAGTAGTATTAAAACTCAATTTTCTTGCTGGGCACCGTGGTGCACACCTGTAATCCCAGCAACTTGGGAGGCTAAGGGAGGAGGATGGCAAGTTCAAAGCAAGCCTCAGCAACTTAATGAGATCCTAAGCAACTCAGCAAGACCCTGTCTCTAAATAAAATATTTTAAAAAGGCCTGTGGGTGTGTTTCAGTGGGTAAGCACCTCCCAGATTCAATCCCTGGTACAAAAAAAAAAAAAAAAAAAAAAAACCCACAAATCTTTATCAGTTTCTTATACTTTCAAAAAAGTATGACTAAAATTTCTCTTTTGTGACACTTTGCTTACTTGTAATTTTAAGAATGTCATGATAGTACCAGTCCTACATGTCTGTTGCTGACTATTCTACCAAAAGGAAAAAACAGGAAAAAGGCAATATTAGATTTTATATATTTTTCTCTTTGATATTCCTCTGATTGTGTCTTGGCAACATCTTGTTAGCTGAAATAAAGCCAAATTCTAAAGTAAGGTGAAATACATGTTTACTCATTTTACATTAAAAGGAGTTCTGTTTTTCTTTTGGAGATGACTTGTTTTTCTGTGAGCAAATTCTAAGTGCTCATAGAATCATACTTGGTAACAAATTATAGGATACATGAATAATAGAAAAATTTAACATTTATGTTATTATTGGAATTACATTTCTAATACAAAGATAATTTAAAAATAGAATGTGACTGGATAATTTTATTTTTTTAATGTTAGTTATTCATAAAAAAGCGAAAATATTATTTATAAAAAGCAAGCTGGCTTACATATTTGACTTTTGAATTTAAGGTAAGATATTAATTACTATATTCTAGAAGTAATTCTGATAAACTTCTCTCAATATGTTTCCTTTTATTATGTTTTATTAGTTACACAGCCATATTTTAATTACTGATCATTACAAAGTTTTCAAACTTTGGTTTTTTCTATTTTTTAATCTAAGATTATTAGCATAGAATAAAATTCACTCTTTTTTAGTGTATAGGTATTCATATTTTGACAAACATACAGTTGTGTAGTCACCACTACAATTAAGATGTAGAACAGTTTCGCCTCCTCCCAAATTCCTCTGTATGCCTTTTACTAAGCCCTTCCTCTTATCTTTCAGTCCCTGTGCATCCACTGATCTGTTTTCTGCCCCAAGAGTATCTTTTCAAGTCTATTTTATAAATAGAATCATGTGTATACAGCCTTTGAATTCAGGGTTTTTCACTTAGCATGATGTTTTAGTTAGCTAAGCATTGCTTTGACCAAAATGCCGAACAAGAACAACTTAAAGGAGGAAGAGTTTATTTGGCTCACAGTTTCAGAGTCTCAGTCCTGAGACAGCTGATTTTATAGCTCTGGGCATAACATCATGCAAAAGGGGCATGATGCTAAAAGAAAAGTAGCTCAGGACATGGCAACTAGGAAGGGAAGAGAGAGCAAGCGAGCGCACATGTGCGCTTGCTTAGCAGGAACACAATATAAAATCCATAGTAACACTTTCACTGACCTACTTCCTGTAGCTACACCCTACCTGCTTACAGTTACCAGACAGTTAATCCATTTCAGTGGATTAATACACTGATAAGCTTACATTTCTCATGATTTAATCATTTAACTTCTGAAAATTCTTGCATTTCCTACACAAGAGCTTTTGGGGGACACCTCATATTTAAACCATAACATTCTCCTTGACACCTCCCCCAAGCTAATATCTATCTCATAATTCAAAGTACATTTAGGCCATTTCCAAGAGTCCCCAGAATCTTTACTATTCCAGTGTTGCCTCCAAGTCCAATACCTTATCTGAGACTTAAAGCATACTCTTAGCTGTGAGAGTTAAAGATCAAAATCAGGTTACATATATCCAACATATAAATGGCATAGAATAAGCATTTACATTCCAAAATGGAGATGCAAGGGCATAGAAAGAATGTTGGGACCAAATCCAGACTAAAATCCAGCTGGGCACAAAAGTCTTGTGGCTCACATCCAGCATCTGGGACACATGACATCCTGATATTCTCTGCGAAGAGCTTGTTTGGCTCCACCCCTATGGTCATGGTGGTTGCAGTCCACATGGCCTCTATCTTGGCTTGTTGCTGCTCAATTCCTGCGGCTTTCCTTAGCAGACATCACACATTACTGGTATTCATAATCTAGGAGTATCCACTGCTGCTTCGTCTTCCTTCATGTATCTTCATGCATCACCTTCTCAGGAACAGTCCATAGGGACTCCAACCCTGCTATACTTTGCCTGGCCTCCAAAGCCTTCCTTTAAAATCTCAGTAGATGCCTCCATGACTCCCTAACTCCAGCACCCTGATTCCTGTAGACCAGCACCACATGGTTGATACCAGGTCTGCTAATATCTTGAGAAGTAGCCAAGTCTCCTGGTACCATGACTTTTGCAGCTTCTGAGCACCTGGACAGCTAACCACGGTGAAACAACTTCTTAAGCCCCACTGTGCAATTAGTATACCCCCATGGTCTCTTCTCAAATAGATTGTTATTTTTACTTCCTTGAGTCTGAAATGGGCATTGTCTTGTCAGTTTCTGAGAAGCCCTCAAGCCATCTTTCCTATTGTCTCTGTACAAAGTACTTAGCATCGCATTAGTGGCTATAATATCTTTAAAAAACAGAACTTCCTTAGCCCTAGTTTTACAGTTTTTTTTTTTTTTTTAAATTTGGCCAGACTCCAAGTTTTTCAAATCTTTCTGCTTTGCTTTCTTCTGATTATCACAGCAAACCTGACTAAAAGCCACCAGCAATATCCATACCACAGCCTGGATGCTGTGCTGCCTTGAATTTACTTCTGCCAGATTAATTAGTCCATTGCCTTTAAATTCAGCCTCACAGAAAGTCTCTGACATGGGCAAAATGTAGACAATTTCTTTGCCATAAAATAACATGAATGACCTCTTGTCCAATTTCCAATAGAGTTATCCTCCTCTGAAACCCCATTATCATCTTCCCATGAAAACCCAGTCTTACTCTCCATAGTTCTATTGGCAGTTTGGTCTTCTGAGCTCTTCCAGGAATCACCAATTAAGCTGCACTTATAGCATTTTAAAGCTTTTCCAGATTGCATTTCCAAAGTTTTTAAAATTCCTTTCCCTGCAAACCAGCTCCAAAGGCTGCTGAACCACACAATCAGGTTAGTCACAGCAATGTCCCCACTCCCAACTTTTGTTTTAGTTAGCTTTGCATCACTGTGACCAAAAGACCCAAAATAACAACTTAGAGGAGGGAAAAAATTATTTGGGGCTCATGGTTTCAAAGTTCTCAGTCCATAGATGGTTGACTCCATGGCTCTGTACCCAGAGTAAGGCCGAATGTCTTGGTGGAAGGGCATGGTGCAGGGAAGCAGCTCAGAACATTTCAACCATGAAGTAGAGCAGAGGGGGGGGGAGAGAGAGAGCTGTGCTCACCAGGAACAAAACATAAACCCTAAATGCACACCTCCAGGGACCTACTTACTTCAACCACACCCGACTTGCCTACGGTTATTGCCCAGTTCAATCCATATCTGTGGATTAATTCACTGACTAGGTTACACCTCTCGTAATCTAATTATTTTACCTCTCAAAATGTTTGCATTGTCTCCCACATGAGCTTTTGGGGGACACTTCATATCTAAACCATAACATGATGTATTTGAGATTAATCTATATTGTTACGTGTATCATTTTTGCCTTTGCAAGAATGTATTAGGTTCACGTTATAATTTCTTAGGAGTTTGGAATGAAGACAGGTGAATAACTTCTAAGATTAAGAATTTATCTTGGGGTGTTCACCATCAATAATTTGCTACCTGTTCTTATTTCAACCTCTAATCTCTCTTTCACTTTCTTCCTTTCTCATACTTCATGCTTCCTTTCCCTGTTCTGATGGGTGTTTATTGTCAGTGCTTCTCTAGTCCTTGTCATCTTTCTTGGCTAATTGAAAGATTTAAGACCCATTAAGTTAGCTAGTTTTTAAAAAGCTCATTATCAGTTGTTTAATAATGTTCATTAATGTATTCATTCTTCAACCATGGACATCCTTTGGTTTCTCTAAATGGCGAAATAAGTAAGAGGAGTCCAAAAATCCTAGAGTTGAAAGGAAATTTGAAATTATAAAATTTACTTCTAATCTTCTTTCTAAGCCAGATGTGGGGGTGGGGGTGGGGGTGCAGTTGTTACCTGAGACTGTCGAATTGCTTATGGGCTGCAGCCTGTACAAAGAAGGAATAATCAGAGAGTTAAATCAGAAAGTCAGATTGAATCTTAAGAACAAATTGTTAGTTTGAAGGGGCTTAGTTGAAATGGAACAGAAACATAAGGAGACAAGAAGGAATGAAAATATTCAAGAAGCATGAAGAAATTACCTCTGTATTTACTTTTTTATGTACAAGAAATTCAAAGACATCTGAATGTACAAGAGGGAGTATCAATTGGTAGTCCTGGCTAGTGGCTTTCAAAAACTTCCATTAATAAAATCTTTATCATAATATCCAACATTTGAAAAAATTTAATTAATAGAACATTCTTGCTTACTTTGAATTGGAATTAATTTGAATCAATCAACCAAGTTTGATGCCATGTATTTGCATAGCACATTTCACATATAAAAGTGTCTGAAAAGTTGTCATTCCCAATACATTTTTCTTTTTCCATTGAAAGAAGTCAAGTTTCTCTAATTATTCTTTATGTACTAAAGATAATCTAGTTTACCTAAATATTAATATTTGCTGAAGTTTCCCCTTAAAATGTTGTATTTGGACTAAACAACATACTGTAGATGAGACCTAACCAACATACGGTAGGGACTTAATTTTTTAGACATGTTACATTGTTAATAGAACTGTAATTCATTTCATATAAGTTGCAATTAATGTTAATTTAAATAGTTTATTTTTGAAATAAGATTTGTACCTTGGTTAAATTTGTGTATTTTTAGATCAGTTATTCAGCATGTCAACTTTTAAGAAATTGTGATTGTTTTGTCTGTTAGTATTTGTGTCATCTATAATTTTTATTGATACATTTTAGAGTCTGATAAACTTTTTAAAAAATACCAAGCAGAATGTTAAGAATAGAGCCTGTTTCATTCCTACTGGACTACTTAGCTTGTCCTTAGTCCTTTGGATGTGGTTGTTTAACTAGTGATATATATTTGAAACTTATTATAATTATCATTATAATAATGGTTAACATTTACCAAACATTTTAATGTAGGTACTTTTCTAAGCATTTTGTATGCATTAATTCATTTAATCCTCATAATACTTTTATAAGGAGGTTTTATCCCCATTTTACAAATGACTAAGCTGAGTCACATATTTTCAAGAACTATAAAAGTCCTGGTATTTTATACTACTTGCATGCTAACAAACTAGACAGTCACTGTTTAGTTTGTTTTGTTGCTGTGTGTAGAAGACCCAAGACTTCTGGGTCAGAAGCAGAGGGCCTTACTACTTACTGTACAGCAGGCAGCATGAGCTTCATGTTCAGTTTGGTTCCCTTGTCCCCCAAGTCTCATGGGGTCTCTGCAGAGTGGCTTGAGTTGATGAGAAACCCTTAGTTTTCAGGAAATCTAATCTTTTATAATAGATTGAGCACACTTGTCCCTTGTTCCAGAAGGGGACAGTGTCTATATATTCCAAGGGTTTGTATTTAAAAAGATTCATAGAAAGATTGTACCGGGGCTGGGTTTGTGGCTGACTTAGTGGTAGGGCACTTACCTAGTATGCAGGAGGTCTTGGATTAGATCCCAGAACCACGCCCACACATACAAAATGCAGAACAAAAACTGACAGTGCCCCTGCTTGCAAAACCTGCACGGATAGGAGAGGCCTGTGTAAATTTGCCTCTCATCTCAGATGTTAAAAAATTTTCCAAAGTTAAACAAGTAATGAGTGGACTCACTCCAAGTTGGCCAGAAGAGATTTTCTCCTTATTTTTCTTGATTTAGATATTGTGCATTGTGCAGTTAAGACATTTCTCTGATCCACTTATCTAGTAACAATGTCAGAAAAGGAAACAAGGTTTGGCATGGCTTATTTTTAAAAAATCCATGGCAAGTTGTTTTTTTTTTTTTAAATGTAAGTGCTCACAAACCATCTGTTTAATAACCTATTCTAGAATTTTGTTGTGGAATAGTATGAAGCTCACTGATCTTGGTTTTCTACGATCTCTTTAATGTAATAAAAATACAGGATCTTTTGCCACTAATATGTATTATGTCTCTTCTCATTTGTAATTCTTTTGAGGTTACTGACTGTGGTTCTGTTATTAAACTTATGAACTAGTTTTTAAAAAAAATCTGTCATCCACTGGTCCTATAACATCTGGACTTATTTAAAGAGACTTGTCCTCTTAATTCCTGACCTTTGATTTTCTTATTAATCATATTTGATATTCCCTTTCAGCTTTAACACATTAACATTCTGGTGAAAAATGTAAACATCCCCTAGAATTCAAGAAGTTCTGATCATCTCAGTTATCTGAGGATAATATACTATTATCACCAAATACCAAACTCACCACTCCTTAACATTTTGTCCACATTTAAATAAGATATTGAAATACCTTTAGAATTTTTTTTTGGTATGCTGCAGCCCATTTTGAGTACTTACTAAAACTTTTAGTCATATTTCTGTACTGTTCTTTACCACTTGTGTCATTTGTGAGGTTGAATAATTCCTGTATAATTCTTGTGTTTATTTCCTAAGTTTTAAATTAGTTTCTTTGTTAATGCTGGAAGGTCATAATTTTGTTTCTAAAAATTATAATTTTAATATATGATATATCCTAAGCCCCTTTGATTTTAGAGTTTCATGGAATATGTAGCAAGGGTCAGCAATATCTTTTGGTAAAGGGCTAGTTGGTTAATGTTATAAGCTTTGTTCACCCTCAGTCTCTGTTGAAACTATTACTGCTATTGCAATAAAACAGTTATGAACGATACCTAAATGAATGAGCATAGGTATGTCCCAGTAAGTTTTGTTTCATATACTTTTCATATTTTATTCAACCGTTTTAAAATATAAAAACCATTCTTACCTCATATGCCATTCAAAATCAGGCAGTGGACCAGTTTTAGCCTATGGACTGTATTTTGACATATATAGACACATAAGTTTAATCATATAATGTAGCCATATTTTTTCAAACTCCATTACTAAATCCATGCCAGTTGCACTCGCTTGCTGAGAATTATAAACTGAACATTGACTTGGACTTCTAAGAATTTTGTCATAAACCCTTTCATGAAATGGTTATTCCCTTTTTGCTGTAATTAAGTCTAAAGTAGTAGTTCTTATTAAGTCTTCAAAGAGAAGAAATTTATCAATGATCTGTTGTATGCTTGACTTTTGGCATGATTAGTATTGCAATATAAATATGGAGCATAAAGTACAACAACTTGCTGAGTCATTAGAGGTTAGATAAGGAACAAAGAAGAACATCATTTTACCAGAGATTGGGGGGAAAAATCAGGAATATTCCTAGATAGGTAGAAGGGTAATGAAGCATCCCAACTTGCAGAGTGCAGAAGGAATTTTATTATGAGACAAAGCTTTGGCATACCTCAGAGCATTTTATTCCTCACTGTAAGTTCAGGATGTGGGTGGGCTGTGGCCTAGGTGCAAAGAGATGACTGAGTAGCTGGCTGGAATGGGACATTTGAAAGTTGAGCACACCAGGGCTCTCAACCAGCCAGCAAGGCTGTTTAACTTGGTTTGATTCTGTGCCTTTGCTTAAGAAGGATTTCCAACTGTATTTACTTAGAATGGCTCTTTAGCTAGTCATCCCCTCTCCTCATTTACGGATTCTGGTATTTATTTATATTTTTTGAAAGAGCAAAACCCACCTTATAGGGTCTTTCTAGGGGAATGTTTCTGTTCTTATTTTTGATGTATACTTTGTAGATTACACAGTGTTAGCTGGAGGAGATGGGGAAGATGGATGAAAACACTAAGAATGTGAAAGAGTTGAGTTATTTTCCTTGATGTTCTTTCTTCCTTGCTATGGGCAAATGCACAACCCCCAGCCAGGTAGTGGACTGTTGGACACTCTGCTTCCGTTTTTTTTTTCCTTCAAAACACATCTCTTTTTTGAACAGGAAATCTTATGTAGAAATAATGTGTATTATGTTTTATTAGGAGAGCTGTAAATTGAACATCATCATTTGTTTGTTTTCCATCATTTCTGTGGCCATATTCAACATCTTGAATAAGCAATTTGTGATTTTTGATTTTTAACTAACCCATAATACCCAACCCACATTTCCCCCTTTGAGTTCATTTTGAATTTTCTTTGACTTAATAAATGTCCTTAGAGATGTGAATGCCATTATCATTTTAAGGCTCAGAAGACAACACTTGTATTTTGCAGTATTTCTCTTGTGAAATAACTTAGTTCAGAAATATATGAATTTTTTATTTCTGAGTCTTTAAAGTTTTGATTCATTGGCTCAGGTGGTTGCCACTCTGTTGAATGAAAGTTCTTTTTATGATGTTATACATGGTACTTTACCAATGTCATAGTCACAAGGCTTTCAGAAGAGAAGGATTTTTAAATAAAGCATTTATGAAAAATACAGTCTAATCTTTTTTAGAGTTAAGACAACAAGAAATGAAATATTTATGAGTCAGGGCTTGGCTGTATGAGAAAATCCAGACAAGGCTGTGGTTTCATTACATTACTTACAGTATTTGTGTGACCTAAATAACGAAAAGTGCAAGAAGACCTAATGTACTCAGGTATGAGGGCTGCTAAGATATGCATGGCTAATGAACTATTATGGTTTTCCTTGGAGTGAAGTTCTCTTTTATTTTTATGAAAAATGTTAATAGAGCATGAGGAAAAACAACTAGAGGTGAAAATACTGTTAGATGGCAAAGGTGATTCAAATTTAAGAAAGATTTAATTGAAAAACTATTAATATGTACATCTTGTAGCCTTCTTTTCTGTAAAGAGCTACACCATATGGTTATTTCTTGTTTTAATCACATTTTCAAACAAGAAAATTACACTTTGGTAGTTCTTAAATTTCAATGTGCAATAGTGAAAGTAAATTTTGTAACTTTTTATTTATTTATTTTGGTACCAGGGATTGAACCCAGGGGTGCTTAACCAGTGAGCCGCATACACAGCCCTCTTTATTATTATTTTTTCTTTGTTTTGAGACAGGGTCCTACTAAGTTGCTTAGGGCCTTGCTAAGTTGCTGAGGCTGGCTTTGAACTTGAGATCCTCCTGCCTCAGCCTCCCCAGCTGTTGGGATTACAGATATGAGCTACCAGGCCCAGCAATTTAGTGTGTTCATTGATGCAGCAGTTCCACTCTCCCCTGAATAATATCGAAGTAAATTATGACAAACCAAGGCAAATATAGTGTTAGTAGAAAGAATTACTTGTTACTGCTAGGAAATAAAAGCATTTATTCAAATAAAGCAAACTAATGTGTTATAACATGGTAATTTTATAAAGTGTTATAGATAATTCTGTTGAGAAAATAACTTGAATAAAATTTAAATAAATGAAAAATTCACTCTGATAATTTTGCAATTTCTAAGAATAATTTATGAAAACACAAAATGCTGATTCTCATGTCTGCCCTGTGTGTTGTGGTTTTGAATTTCTGTTCCTAGAGTTAATAGAAATCTTCAATTTCATGCATAGGAAGCAAATTATGTAAAGGAGAGATTACAATTAGATTCTTTAGAATAAGACAATGAAAGAGATTGAAAAGGTAAGAGAGATGTTGTATTGTGGATATGTTTAAATGTGGGACATTTTACTTTAATTTGTACTAATTTGTGTGGAATTTCTCCTGTGACATTTCAGTTGTGTCCATTGAGCTTAGTTTATGCATTTGAAGACTTTCAGTATGTGTCAAATATATTTGAAGTCTAAACAGATTTCCTTTTGGGGGGAAGGGTATCATTTGGCTGTTTAGAATTGGGAATGCGTTTTCCCATAGAAAAAGAATATTCTAAATTTTGATTAATTTGTGATAATTGTTAGAAAACTGTATTATAATATTAAATATTAAATGTTAGTACTTAAGATGGAAAATTATTTTCGCTTATTTTTAAATGCTTGTGGTACTAGCTAACCTAGTTCATGAGACTCCTCTCAGTCAACCAGATATTGTTTCTTTGTAAATTTTCAATTTCCTCAAAGAATTTCTTCATCAACTAGTTCTAGAACGTTGTTCCTCCAGTCTCCCTTGGGAAATGGGTCATCTCACATTTTTCTCTGCGATGAATTTAGAATTTGAGGCACAGCTTTGGGTTTGAGAGTGGGCTCTGCAGCGTTGAGTCATTATTTCATGTGATAGCTGATGAAGAAGGCGAGAGAAAAGGAATAAATGGAAGAAAGAAAGGGAACTAGGACTAGTTTGACTTTGGGCTAGCAGTTAACAGGCTTCCATGACTGGCCTGGAAGGACACAGCTAGCTAGAGTCCATGAGCAGTATGGGGAGCAAGACCCATAACCAGTGAGGTAATCTCTTACTCTTAGAGCACTCACTGTCTAGATAAACCCCAACATAGCACAACAAAAAAGGAAGGGAAACAAAAGTGAGTCAGCAAAT
Source organism: Geosciurus inauris (assembly GCA_004024805.1). Classification (NCBI taxonomy): domain Eukaryota; kingdom Metazoa; phylum Chordata; class Mammalia; order Rodentia; family Sciuridae; genus Geosciurus; species Geosciurus inauris. The sequence continues at coordinate 52,052 of PVHX01000010.1, forward strand.
CCTTTTATTACTGAATTTAGAGATCTACCTACAATTCTGTAATGACGTACGGCACTTGAATAACAATATTAACATTTTATATTTACAAAATATTTTATAGCTAAGAAGGCTCTTGCATTCATAATTGGATCTTAGAACTAATTTGGTGAGATAATTCAGGTAGATACACTGCATGCTTTGAAATGAGAAAATAATAAAATTATTTACCCAAGGTCATATGGCTAGTAAATAGCAAAACCCAGAGTAAGTGAATTATTCCCCTCTCTAGCTAGTGTTCCTCTGTATACACCATACTGCTTCTGGTGAACTGGGCATCTGACTTTTCTGATGCCTCTGAGATATTAACTGCCTGGAGGGAAATGACAGTGGCTTCTTTTTCTTTTGTGGTTCTTTGCAGTGTTGGTCCACAGGTAGAAGCCCACTGAGAATATTAGTTAATGGAGATATGGACTTGGCAGTATGGAAAGAGGCTTGGCATCCTGAGTCAGCCACATCCTGGCTGCATGTCCTAGGGTACCTCATTTGACCTCTGATCCTACTTTTCTCATCTGTAAAATATAGATGAAAATATCTATATCATTGTATTTTTGTATGACTTAAAAAGATTGTAGGCTGGGGTTGTAGCTCAGTGGTAGAGTGCTTGCCTAGCATGTGTGAGGCACTGAGTTCAATTCTCAGCACTGCGTATAAATGAATGAATAAAGTAAAAGTCCATCAAAAACAACAACAAAAAAGAATATTTGTAAAGAGCCCATGCAGTAACTGCTAGCAAGTAGATGCCCTCAATGCAGTTTAACTATGGATCTTATGGCTTTCCTTTTTTCCTCGCTTAACACCCTTTTTTTCCCATGGAGATGTTTTTGTTTGTGTGTTGGCTTGGTTTTATATCATCTTAAAAACTAGTCTGCCTTGGTTCGTACTCTAGGATGGTACAACCCATTTTGCCAAAGCATCTTCATATCTGGCCCTGTAAATTCTGAGGAGCTGGAAAAAAGGGAAATATGCAGTTTACCAGAAGCAGATATATCATGTTCCTCATTTCTTGCCCCCTTTGGTCAGGCAGTTAAGTTACAAAAAACTGATCCAGGAATATTCTTTAGAGGAAAATCTGACGTTGTGAATATGCTCAGAAGTCAAATGTTGTCTCTGCCTGAACCAGTATATCCTTGGAAACTTGAAACCTGAAACTTAAAAATTAATTTTGAATTTTGTTTGTGGTATTTGCAAGTGAAGTTACAATTGTTTATTCATGAAGTTCTCTGAAGCTATTAGATGCGGCAAAACTAGATAGTGCCCTATTTTATTTTAAGATTTTGTCTCAGCTTTGCAGCATTTTCTTTTATTTTTTTTATCAAAAGTTGTAGACCTTGATTTACTTTAACATATGATGTTTTTAGATTAATAAGCTAATCATTACAATAAAATCACATTTCCTGGAGCAATATGTTTTGTAAACAGTTTTATATAATAAATGTTAGAGTCCTCCTTCCTGGATATCATTTTGACTCCTGTTAGTACTTTTGCTGCATTCCATTAATGGGTTTGGAAATGATTTCATGTAATTTAAGTACATATCTTAGGCGATTTCTACACGGCAATCACTGTTCTGTTGTGAGGACATCTATAGAGGCCTGTAGGAAACTAAGGTGGGAATTTTACTCTTAACTTGGCTATGTTTTAAATTTAGGAAGCCAAGTTTTTTCTGGCTCTGAAGTGAAGTAATTTTCTTCGTTTTTTACAATAAATAAGACTAATTAGTTTCCAGTTTGTATTGAAATTGGAATCCTCTCCCTTGTGTCTAATGGCCTGTACCATTTTATTCTATGGTGTGAGCTCCTCACAGAGCCCCCCTGTGGTCCTTAGTACCCTACATGTGCTGGCTACCACTTCACACATTCACACTGGGGAAGTTAGGTTCAAAACATCAGATTCTTTCTTATAGCGTTGAGACAGTAAGGAAGCATTAAGGAAGAACATTTTAAAGACACTTTTACACTCATGCCTTCCCTCTTCTTCGGTGCTAGGAAAATACATGGGATAATTTAGTCAAAGAAGCACAATTCGCTTTCCCATTTGTCTGGAAATAATTATTTACTGAGGAGATATGTGCTCAGTGGAAGAAAGGTTTGGCAAGTAATACATATTCTTTAGCTCGTTGGTGTTGGGAGCATATGTTAGTGATCCTATAATAAAAAGCATATGCTTAAAAAGTGGTTACTGTGTGTGGGTAGTAACTATTCTTACACAGTATTGTGTCATGGGGAGGGCTTCATTTTGACTGGGAATAATGGATGAATTTAAACCAATACACAAATTCTGTAATGATTTTTTCTTCAAGATCTGATCCAGTCCTACAGATATCTATTCATTAACTGTAGAAGATTGAGATTCTATTATACTTACTTAGAGGACATCTTCAGTAAAATTCTGAGGTAGATGGTAAAGATGGGTGTTAATTAATTTAAATGTGAATTTAGAAAGCAGAGAAAGGTAAAAATAAAACCAAACTACATAGACGTAGTCACATATAGTCATATCACCTGGTAATAATGCCAGTGTATGTTTGCTGCTGCTTTTAAGTTTTTTCCATAGACTTGCCACATTTTTTACATGACTAAAAAAAATAGTATGGACTGGGTTGAATGTTCAATAAAAATTGAGCACTGTTATGTTGATTTTGGTGACATAGGCTATTTTTTGTTTGTTACTTTCAAACTTGGTCCTTTTAAAACAAATTCCCTTGAAAAGTGTTAATTACCATTACTTTTGTTCAGAAGCAAGCCCCATGTCTAGCACAAAGTGTGTTGAAGTTCTCTGTTAAACTTCTGAATGCATACAAATATGTTCATTCCTTCTTTCCATTTACAGGACATTCTCCCCTAAAAGCAGCCATTTAATGTTCAGAGTTTTAGCTTTTTGCTTTTCTTAATACTTTATTTTTTCTTGCAAGATACTGTGATTTCTTTAAAGTTTAAGAAACTATTTTTATATCTAGCCTAATATTCAGCCTAAATTTATTGTTCTTACTCACTATTAAAACAAATTATTTTGTAAAGGATGGATTTTAGAATAATTATGTTCAGGATTATGTAACAATGCAGATAACTCAAGTTTATTTTCAAATGTTAGACTTAAAACATAAATTTAATTTAACCTCTTACACAGAATTTCCTTAGAAGTTGAGGTTATATGTTAAAAGTTTTCTTTTTTGGGAAATCAGAGTTTCTTAGTAGACCAATATTATTTGAAAATTAATTTCTATGCATACATGTGTATGTTTGTTAAAAACATGTTTTACATATTGCTTCTTTTAATCTGTTAAATCTAGGTTACACAGAATGATGAACTGTAGCTAATAATATTGGTCTGCCTTGTCCTTAGGGGAAAAATAGGCCTGTACATACAACATGTTATACTCACGAGATTATAATTTAATAAAATAATGTGCAATAGAATACCAAAAGTTTTGATATTTTACTTGCTTTTTTTTAATTTGAGAAAATAAGCACTCTGTATTCCTTGCTCTAATTGCAAACTATGCCCAGTGGGTTGGATACCAAAGATTTGTCACAGTTTTGTTTCCTTTCATAAAAGCAGGGCATCACAAAAAACAGTGAATATTTTGCTATATAATGATATTTGTTGAATATATTGATATATTTCAGCACATTTTTTGTTTTGATAAATTAGCATATTCTTTTTATATTCCAGATCATGTGTTGTGTATATATATACACATCCTTGATGTTATACATTTTGTCTCATCTTTATAATTTGTTCCAGTAGTATAAATCAAAGTAATATTTTAGTTTTCTGAACTATGATTACAATCATTAAATCAGAATGTAACATGTTGAAGTAAAAAAGGAAGTTTTGAAAATTTATCGTTTTATAATATTGAGATTGTGAGACTTTATATTGGTTTTATGAAAAAGTAAGATGAGTCATCTAAAACTTGTAACTTTATGAAATCCAGAACTATTCATCACTGTGGAATTGGAGATGCTGTATGCTTTATATATTGACTTTTAATTACAAATGTAAGTCAATGCATTCACTCTCATTTTAGTTCTTTTATTACAACTTATTTTTTAGCAAAAATGATAAAATATTGTGTTTTAAAAATAATCTGTATATATTTTTGTTTGTTGTTAACTGATAAATATGTCAGAACATTTTTGATTTTAGTTTAATTTGAATGGAAAAACTCATATTTTAAGATAAAGATCTTTTATTTCCATGAGAGCTTTAGGAATTTAGGATTTGAGCATTTGCTGTGGCATATGGTGCATTTTCTGTCCTATTTTGTATACCAGCCCATTAAGAAGAGAAAGTGAAATAAGTAACCTAAAAATAACTCTGCTGTTGGCCTAATTTAACAACAACAAAAAAAGTCTTCTGTGCATAAGTGAAGTTCCACATTTGACTCCCCTGGTGGAAAAGCTCTGAAGCGTTTTGCCACCTATTTACAGAGCAGCACCTTGTTTGGCATCAGAGTAATTGCAGTCAGAGGGTTCCTCTGACTTCTTTTTTTTTAAATTTTTTTTTAATATTTATTTTTTGGTTGTAGGTGGACAGAATATCTTTATTTTATTTTTATGTGGTGCTGAGGATCGAACCCAGTGCCTCACGCATGCTAGGCGAGCACGCTACCACTGCACCATAACCCCAGCCCCTCTGACTTCTTATACTAAAGGGTGCTTGTGCTAGCCCTGGTCATAGCTCTAATCTCCTTAGTTCAAAGTGACCCACCTTCCCTGATGATCATAATTTGGCCACGCCTCTAGTTGCACAGTTGCATAGGCACACACCTTTGTCCAGATCACATTCATTTTAATAACAACTTACAAACTTGATCTTGAATTGATGTTTTTTAAAAAGTGATGGAACTAAAGAAGTATACTAAAACTAATTACAATAGGTATAGCCGATGCCTTTAAAAGTTCAATTATAATTACTACTTTGCCTATTCATCTGTTCTTTAAATTATCACAGAGTATTTTAAAAATAGGAGCAACTTGTAAAGTGAAATAAAGTTAGATGTTTCTTTCCTCCTTACCTTTTCTTTGGTGATGTTTGCCATTTTGTTCATACTATTGACTGTTGTTCAGATTGTTAACATATGTATACTTTTTGGCATCTTCTTGTCTTGCTTATGGAAATAGTTGGTATAGGAACCAGAACATAATGGTTCTTTTTCTGACTCTTAAGACTTTGGACATTTTGGACATTTTGTTTGATAATACATTCAATATTGATGAGAGGTGCACAGTGCCTCAGGAGCATGACTGCAACATCAATGGTGGAATGATGCATTTCTTCCTGGTGGGGGAACTACTTGGCCCTGGTGTATTTAAAGGCTTTTGCACTTACATTCAAAGGAATTTTTATTCCTTCCATAAGAGCTTTAAGAATTTAGTAGTGAGCATTTGCTGTGGCATATGGTGCATTTTAAATTTTAAAATACTTTTGAATCCTATATAAGCATTCATTCACTGATATGTTGGACTAGTATGAGCTTAGAACACCCATAAAAATACTTTAGCTCTTAAAAAGATAAGGTATGGAGCAAGTAGGAAAGAAACTTTGCTAAAGAATACCAGGAATCAAGTATTAGAAGGATTTTAAAAGGAATAAGTAACAGCCCTAGTAGGGAGCTGCCATGGTAGATTGCTACATTAATGGTCTGCAGTGAATCACACCTTCCCAGATCCACTTTCTTGCAGATCCCATTCCACAGTAACTCTGGTTTGGGTATGTGACTGGCTTTGACCAGTGAGACACAGCAATTGTGGTGCACCTAGGATTTGATAAATGCTGGCAAATTGGAGCTAGGCTCCTTGGATTGCTTTTGTCAGTACATAAAGAAGCCTGATCTAGCCTCCTGGAAGATAAAAGCCCACATGGAGTGATAGCCCTGAAGGCCAGGTGAGCTGTGCCCCCAGATGACGTACCAGGTGATGGCAGCTACATGAGTGAGCCTGTGCCAGATCAGCAAAAGCTTCATACAGTTGAATCAGTGGGTAGTGAAAATAATAAATTGTTTTAAAGCCACTAAATTTTGTTTTAAGGAATACAATAACTTATGTGAATACAGTAACTTAATTTTTCTGGCTTTTCTGTGTCTCTTTTACAGCAGTCACTTTGGTAACATTTCTACAATACTTACTTTCTTACAAAACACTGTATCTGCAAAAGATTAAGTAGTGATTGTTCACAATTTTCATTGTATAAAGTAGGATTTCTGTCTTTTGATTTCTTAGTAGAAGGGAGGAGTCTCAAAATGAATGAAAGCTGGGTGCAGTAGTGCATGCCTGTAATCCCAACACTTTGGAAGGCTGAGACAGGAGAACTGCAAGTTCAAAGCCAGCCTCAGCAACAGTGAGGAGCTGAGCAACTCAGTGAGAGCCTGACTCTAAATAAAACACCAGATAGGGCTGGGGATGTGGCTCAATGGTCAAGTACCCCTGAGTTCAATCCCTAGTACCAAAAAAAAAAAAAAAAAAGGAAGCTTTTGTAATGTTTCAGGTTCATAACTACACAGCATATTTTGGTGAAATGTTCAGGAGGACTCTCCACAAGTTAACAAGGATGATTATATCTTCTTGGGAGCAGCTCATCTTAAGAGAGAAGAGATTTTGGATTTTCAGAATTTTCCCAGGTTCATACAGTGTTGTGAGAAGAGTAGGAGTTCATTCTGCAAGAAGGCATTTTGAAGTTCTCAGGTAGATTGGTGTTAACTTCTCCAAAGCAGAATTTATTCCAGAGTCCTAGGAAAAAGGACAGGGACCATAAAGAGCAGTGATAGTGATATTGGTCTCTGTAAGACTTTTATGGACATAATGCAGTTACACAATGTGTCTTATGACACTGATGGGAGTGGAGATTTCTGCCCCTCTAACAAAGGTTCCTTTTGAATTAAGTTGAAACACAAAACTGAGGACCACAGATTGGAAATATCAGATGCTGTAGCACTGATTGACCTAGGGAGTCAGGCTACTGGTATGTAGCACCACTGGATCAGAAATGTGTTCCCTGAACTTCTAATAGCTTATATCTACTGTCTTTAGGGTGTCTTCCACATGGTCTGAGGACACATGTGGTCATTGTCAGGAAAAACAAAACAAGGAGGCTCCAGTGGACCTTGGAGAAATATATGAACTCCCAAGGGCAATCTCTGGGGACTTCCTAACTTAGTCAGGAGGCATTTGATGGAAGTTGGAATGCTTTTGGGTTCACTTAGATTTAGTCACTCTTGTTTTTACTGATTAACTACTTTGCTTTGCCAGCCTGATGTGGACTGGGAGAACATGAGTTAGACTTGTATGTTCTGTGTTAATTCTACCTCTGTTGTCTTCAGAAAGAACTGTGAGAAGAAAAACAAACAGTACAAAACAATTCTGATAGAACTTTAGAGTTCTAAGTTTATTGTGTAACTTGGGGGTGTCCACGGGTCCTTTATCAAGAGATTAAACCATGAATGGAGTAATAATTATGGAGCTATGGGAAATGACTCCTGGAAGACCCAGAACTAATATATTAGGAGATAAAATAATTTCCAGTCTCCCATGTCTAATGTCATATGTAGGTTATTGATAAAAGGCCAGATGTGAAATAGAGTGGTATGACCTTTAGGAAAACTCTGGGAAAAGCACTATTAAATTGCAAAAAAGAATGAATATCTAAAATCCTAAACAGTATCTAGATATATTTTTTAGAAATTAGTGACATTTGATAAAGATTTTTATATATTTTTAAAGCTGTGACAACTAAAATTCCAAAATAAATTGTTTTTTTTTTAGTTAAATCATTTTACCAAATGGAAAAGAATTACAAAATTTCAAGTCTATTTTAAGAGGATCATAAATGAGAGAAAAATGAAGCCATAGAACATCAATGTGAATTTAATTCACATTGTTTCATTCCACAAAGGATTTAAGAGAACTACAAAATGAAAACACCCCAGTGAAATAATTATGTAGAAAAGAAAAATCAAAAAGAAGGAAAATATGTTTCACTGTAGAAAGTCAAATGGAGGGAAAGATGTCTATCAAAATGAAAGATGTAGAGACCTATATAGTTAAACTCCTAATTTGTCTCAGAGATTCCTGGCAGTTAAAGTGGATTGTAATTAGTTGTAGAATGTCCATTTTGAAAAAGAAGGGAGAATGGCATTCTTTAGGAAAGGGACTGTCATTCTTTGGCCAAAACTCTAAAGGCAATATCTCATATTGGCAGATATCCCATACCTGGGAATAATGAGTGATACTGCAGGCTGTGTCCTTGACCATGTTCCAGCAACAGATTTTCTGAAGGATCTCTTATGTCTATTTCTGTAAAACCCAAAGATATACCCTCAAATCACAGCTCTGTGAGCTCAGTTTTGAGAGGGACTAAGATATATAGTACTCTACTCTCTGTCCTTGTTACACAGTACCGATCTGACTCTTCATTCCCCAAACTTCAGTCTTTTGAAACAACTATTCCAATTGTATGTTTTTAATCCTTAGTTTCTCCATTTGCTACAGACTAAAGCTTTCCGCAGTATGTTGTGCACCTCTTCCTAGGTACTTTCATTTTTAGTGTCTTTAGTTGGGATGTAAAATACTGCTCTCTTTTAAGAAGTTTAAATTTATTTTTCAGTATTCACATTTCCTTATAGGCATTGATATTCAGCTCCCAGAATGAACTTAATAGTGTTTCGTCATTCTAAGATTTTAGCTTGTATTAAAGAATGTGACTGAAGATAGTAATCAAAATTGTCTTCTTTAAAAAAAAGCTGAAATAATGGAAGAAGAAGAACTGAAATAAAGAAGAGTGAATAGATTTCTCTACCTTAAACAATGGAAATGTAAAAACTTTTTGTAGAATAGAAAATAATATAATTTAAGAGTTGTTTATTTATTATTTCTTTTTAATAATTGAATGCTGAATGTCATTTAACTTCCTAAATACTATCTCAATCTACTTTTTTCCATCTTTGTGTAACTATCACACTTTTAGGCTTTCTCAGCTATTGCTTGTCCTGCTGAAGTAGTTTCCTAAAATAGATATTAGTTCCCAGTTCTGGTATATCTTGACCTGTTTTCTCTCTTGTTTGTTGGCATTGTGTGTGTGTGTGTTTCCTCTACCAGTGCCTACCTGGGTGTGGGTACACGGTAGGCCTAGTGCATGTACGCTGAATATATGAATTACTTCTTTATGGACACGTTTATACCTATGCCATAGGTTCTCTAACATAGCAACCAGAATAATCTCCTCTAGTTGAATAATAACCTTTCATTTCTCTTAGGGGAATGACTAGAATCATAAGCCTGGCTTTCTAAGATATGTTACATATGGCTCTTCTTCCTCTTCTCCTCCAGCTCTTTAACACAACGGCATCTCTTTCTTTCTTTCTTTTTGTCTCAGGGCCCTCATAGGAGATTTTTTTCTTTCTCTTTGCCCTGATCTTCCTCCTCTGATCCTCCAACTATCAACCCTCATGTCTCAATTCAAATGTGACTTTCTCATGGAAGTGTTTCCTAATTGAACGGTATTTGTGCTAATGGTTTTTACAACACCTGAGTATTCTCCGAAAGTTCATAATTTTGCCTGCTTGCTTGTCTCAACTAAACTGTAAACTCCCCGAGGGGAGGGACTTATGTTCTTGGTAAGTTTGAACACAACACCTTACATGGTACTCTCTACATGGTAGGAATTGAATAAATGGTCATTGAGTGAATGAGTGAAGTAATGAATGAATTTATTTGTTCAGTGATACTTTGCATTTTTCAAGAAAGCATTTAATATGACTTCTATGAATGTAGCTACTCTAAGATTATACTTCCCTGATTGAGGCATGAGAAATTGTGAGTGTATGTGTATGTGTTTTCCCCAAAGTCTATTGTTTATATGTTTTGAAGTTATTAATTTTAAACACACAATTAGTTCATATAAGTTAACAAGTGACTCCCAATTGTGCAAGTTCAGATACCAATTGCATAGTGAGCCTAGGCCCTGCTGAAGAGAATGTCTGTGGATCAGCCATACCCCCAAGTCAGTGAGGTTCTTTGGAGAGCAGTTGTCCAGGACTGGGCTAAGAAACCTTTTGGAGAACTGAGTATCATGAGAAGAATCATTGTCAGTGTTTTAGTCAGACTTTTTGCTTCTGTGACTTAAAGACTTGACCAAAACAATTGTAGATGAGGAAACGTTTATTTGTGGGCTCATGGTTTTAGAAGTCTCAGTCCATAGGAGGCTGGCTCCATTCCTTAGGGCTCAAGGTGAGGCAAAATATCATGGTGAAAGAATATTGTGGAGGGAAGTGGCTCATATGATGATCAGAGAGCAGATACCATATATATACCCCAAAGCCATGTCCCCAGTGTCCACTTCCTGTAGCCACACCCTACCTGCCTTCAATTACCACTCAATTGATCCTTTTCAGGGGATCAATTTTCTGATTGGGTTAAGACTCATAGCCCAATCATTTCTCCTCTGAACCTTCTTGCATTGTCTCATGTGGGAGCTTCTGGGGGACACCTCACATCCAAACCATAACAGTCAAGGAGGAAAACTTCCATTCTTTCAGGCTTATAATCACTTCCTTTACTTTTAGCCCTTTTCTGGATTTGTTTACTGCTGCCTTTAGCAAACACAAGTCATAAAAAATAAATGGAATAAAGAAGTGATAAAGGAAAAAGAAGGTTAAGATTAAAATACTACTAAAATTAGAAATTGAATTTAAAATTTGAAAACATTTAAGACATTCAGATATAGCTGTGAAGACAATTAAAATGATAGCTATAAATGAAAACAATAGGAGAAAAATAAGAAGATTGAGACAGAATGCAGTTCCACAAAATAAAGTGGAGTCAAATGTTAATAACAGTGAGCTGGGCCTGGTGGTGCACACCTGTAATCCCAGCACTTTGCGAGGCTGAGAGAGGAGAATCGCGAGTTCAAAGCCAGCCTCAGTAATGACAAGGCGCTAAGCAACTCAGTGAGACCCTGTCTCTACATAAAACACAAAACAGGGCTGGGAATGTGGCTCAGTGGTCGAGTGTCCCTGAGTTCAATCTCTGGTACCACAAAAAAAAAGTTAATAACAGTGTGAATCTTAAAAAATAAAAACTGAAGTTTAGATGGTGAAGCTTAGTCTTAACATAAGCTTGAAATAGCAAAAGTATATGAGAATTAAAATATAAAATGTATGGGCAATTATGATCAAAAATTAATGTAGAAGAACGATTAGTGAATAGACAAGAAATAAGAAGTTTAGAGAAGGGCTGTCTTCACAAAAGAATCCTCTTCTCCTAAACCAGGGGCCTATGATCTCCCATTCTTCAGGAGCACTCATATCTTTCCATGTTCTGAAGCTCATGTTCCACTCTAAGGAATCCCTTTGGAGATTGCTTGCATAATGGACAGACTTTTTTTTTTTTTTAAGTTTTACAACTATATTCTCCCCACATAACGAGAATGGATCTCAGTAGCAGTAGCTAAAGAGCCTGCATTCAAATACCTCTTCCTTTAAGCCTACCAAGTGAAAATAATACTATGGGCTCAAGGAAGATTTTTTACTTTGGTTTAACCAAACTAGATTCTATTTTGCATGGATTACCCAATATTCCCATACCTATTGGTATAAAATAATATTTTGAATGCTTTATGAAGGCTTATGAAATGTATACATTAACTTATTTGACTTATATAGTCACCTTGTGGAACAAGTACTTTCATTATTACCTTTGGAAGCAATCTTAAACATAATAATATTAAACTTCTATCTTAGAGTTGGGCAATCTGTATTTATTAATAAACTGAGATTAAAACCTGGATCTTTTGATTCCCAGCATCTTAGTTTGGGCTATTATTACAAATTACTATAGAGTAGGAGATTTTAAAACAACAGAAATGTATTTCTCATGGTTCTGGAGACTGGACCTTTGAGGTCAGGGTGCCAGCATGGTTGTGGTCTGGTGAGGACTCTCTTCCGGGTTGCATGCTGCCATCTTGTATTTGTACATGGTGGAGAGCAGAGCAGAGCTGTTTTGTCTCTCATGACTCTTCTAAGGGCACTGGTCCCATTTATTCTTCTAACCTTATCTAATCCAATTACCTCCCAAATGTAGAATTTCAACATGGGAATTTTGAGAGGACACATTCAGTCCATATTATGTGGTGTAGTTCTCTTTCTACTATAACTTGTTACCATATTCTAATTTACTGTTTTCTTGGGTTCACAGTGGTTGAATGTTTTGTAACATTTATGAACAAGAATGACAAAAAAGAATATGAAATCCTCATAGAAACTGCTCTCATTCTAGTTTATAAATGAATTAATAGAGAATTCATGTCAGTCATACTGTCCTTATGCATAATTTCTTATTCTGTGTGAAATTTGTCATCATTAAAGCATGATTTTCAAAATGGGAAATATTAATCGTTTTCAAAATTACTGAAGATAGAAAAAGTGTGTTATAAAGCTAAGAATAGACAGGCATAGTAAATGATTGGTTATATATCAGCCTAGACTTTTTTGACTACCCCTTTCTTAATCTAGTCAGAATTAAGCTTTGAAAAGATCATGACAGGCTAGAATAGATAAAAAATTCACAGGAATAAATTTAAAGGAGATAAATATAAAGTTCTTCATAGATGTATAAGTTTTATAGTAGTTCATGTGGCCTATAGGTTTTAATTGACTACAAACTTTAATTTGACTAACAGAGTGACAAACATTGATTCAACTTTTAAGATTTGACTAGGTGCCATTTAATTGTGCCAGGTGCTAAAGACTCTGAGAATTGTATGTCACCTGATTCTCATAGTGTGCAAAACACATGTGAACAGATTATTCCTCTGCACCATAAGTACAATTATAGGGGTTTTCACAGGATGCTAGAGGAAGGAGGAGGAAGCACTTTAAAATAGGGGGAAAGGGAGAGGAGAGGTTTTGCATAGGAGAACACTTAATTGCTACAGGAAGCTTGACTCATATACAAAGGCTGGAAGTGAAGATTGGCTCTTTAGAGCAGTGATGCCCAAAGTGGTTGGCCACCTTCTGATGGGCAAGCAATATCCATTTGAGGACTAAATGAATCCTCAAATACAAATACATTCTTTAATTTCCAGAATTGAAAAATATACAAAGGTTTCGACTTTCATGAACAATTAAGGACTAATTGACTAAGTTATTTATTAAGGGTTATTAAAAAAAATAGCTGTTTGCAAAATTTAGCTCATTTACTGGAGTCTTCTGAATGCCCTAATATTCTATCAGAAATCAGAGTATGACAAAAACTTGATATGTTGTAGATCTCTAACTGCTCAGGCCCGCAAAACAGGTGGCTGGACTTACTGTCTGTGGCAGAGTATTTTATTATTAGTGTATCTGCTAGACAGTCTTAAACTAAGCATGGTGTTTGTGGTAGTCAGCTTTCTATCACTATGACAAATACCTGAGATAATGAACTTATAGAGGAAAAGATTCTTCTTGGCTCACAGTTTTAGATGTTTCAGTCCACAATTTATTGGGACCCTTGTAGTACCTTATAGGGGGAGTGTATGGCAGATTGCAGCTGCTCAACTCATGACCTGGAATGGACTACAGTCCTACAATCCCCTTCAGGGACATGCTTCAGTGACCTAAAGACCTCTCACTAGGTCCTACCACTTAGCATTTCCAACACCTCCAAATAGCACCAAGGTGGGATCCAAGATTTGAACACATGGGCCTGTGCTACAGCAGTGCTTAAGTGCTATTATTTTGCTTATGAATTATAAATGATTTAGATTTATCATTATCAGTTTTATTTCAGGATTGTCATTTGTCTAAGGTGGTTAGTAATTAATATTTGTGTTCACATTATTTTTCATTCTCGCATGTCTTAAAGTTTAGTTGGTAAAATCATTATTAGAGCTTTTCAAACAATGGCATTCCAAAGAATCACCTAGACAGCTTGTCACAAAACAGAGTCCTGGGCCATGGGTGGAAATTCTAATTCTCTGTATCTTTGTTAACATTCGTAACAAACTTTGTAACAAACTCCCAGGTGACAATGATGCTGCTCATCTTCCAACTATTCTTCAAAATTGCAGTGATCTGTGTGTTTGTTGCTAAAATAGATACATAGAAAATCCCATGAAAATATTCCTATATGAAAGCATCTTATACCTTTTAGTTTTTTTCTATGTGAAAGTAGAATACCTAAGATAGGATGAGTAGGTGCGTGGTCAGCAGAGTCTTGGTATTTTGGCCAACTTGAGTATCTTGCCTAAAAAAAAGACTGAAAACATCTGGTTTTGAGCTAATTCAAGTTGATCAATCACATGCTAGGAGAAAAGACCGGATAAATTAGTGTGGCTCAAACATCACATGCTAGGAGAATAGAGGGGATAAATATGGCTGGAGAAATTTACTGGAATATCTAGAGTCTTATATGCTGTGCTGAACAATCTGCATTTTCCCCAAGGATAGTAGTAAAGCATCAAAGCATTTGAAGATAGGAGATGATATCATCAAAGTTATAAAAACAAGAATATGGAAAGAGGGGATACAGAGACATCAGTTTTGAAGCTATAACAGTAATTTAGGTGAGAATAATGAAGAACTTGGACATAACAGGCAGTGATAAGAATGACGAAAATAGAGGTCTGTTAGGTGTTGTGGAGCTGGCTATAATGACAGTACCAGTTAACATTTATTCTGTACTCACATGAGGTATGAGCTGATCACTTTTCTAAGTACTTCATATGAAATAACTTAATCCTGCTAGCAGCATTTTGAGAGAAGTCTTATTTTTATTTCCATCTTATCAATTAGGGAACTTGAGTTGCAGGGAGATTAGGCTAACTGTGAGAGGCCGCCTAGCTTGTAAGGGCATAGCCAGAATTTAAATTACAGCAGTTCAGATGAAAATATAAACTCAAACTGCATAGTAAATTTAATGGGATTTAATGGTCAAGTGGATGATAGAGAGAGAATGCATGATACTAGCAGATTCCTAGACATTACTAGTCTAGGTACTGATAGAGGAATGTTAGGAGGAGAAATGTAGTTGGAGTGTGATGAAGTGTAGAAATAAATGTGTGAACTGAATATTTGTGTCCCTCCAAAATTCATATGTTGAAGTCCTAACCCCTGATAGGATGGTGTTGGTGCATTGGGCTTTTGGTAGTAATTAGATTATGATTATGAGGGCTGAAGCCCTCACGAGTGGAATTAGTTCTCTTGTATAAAAGACCTCAGAGAGCTCTCTTACACACTTCTTCCACCATGTGAGGATATAAGGAAAAGACAGTCATCTGCAACCTGGAAGAGGGCCCTCACCAGAACTGAACCATGACAGCATCCTAATCTTAGACTCCAGAACTGTAAGAAATAAATTTATTGTTTATCTAGTCTTTGTTCCTTTGTCATATAAGCCAAAATTGATGAAGACAATGGAGAAGGGAAAGGATAAATTCAATTTTGGATATTTTGAGTTTAAGAAATCTGCAGGAAATCTAAGTAAAGATATCTAATGGGCAATGGATATATGGATTTTGATCTTTAAAATATAATGTAAACTTAAAACAAAAACAACAAAATCCCCAAAACTATGGTGGCCTGATTAACAAGGAAGTGTGTTGTCAAATGGATAAACTATCTGTAGTATTGTATTCAGTTGTCAGTGTCACATGTTAATTTAAACTAAATCTTATTTGGAGCAACTGTGGTGTAAAAAGGCTGAGAAACCATGCCATAAGAGGAATGGAATAAGGGAATGGAAATGCAGCATCAAGGAGAACTGGGTAGGCTTGATAGTACACAGTGTTTTAACGAATAGTTAATGTAGAACAGAGAATTTGTTTTACATTATCTTAGTAGTCAGAATAGGACCACACAGATACAAGTTATTCATAGATATATATACTGAGAATAAAAATCATATCTGATATGGGAAATGATTACCTTATGTGGTAGGTAGTACCTATATAAGAACATTGAAATACTGACAAGTGCCCCTCAGTAGGAGTATCATAGTGGTAATTCCTATTCTTCATGGATTATTGAGTACATAGAACTAATGGTATGGCAATTATATACGTTTGGTCATTTTATAATTGTTTTTAAGTTTTTTTTTTTTTTTTGCTATTAGGTCTACTCTGAGTTTTTCTTCACAAAATTTGAAGTAAATCTGTTTTTCTTGGTATAAATCACATAAGACCTACTGTCTTGAGGTGATTATTGCTAGAAATATGTGAGTGATGATTTTCTTAAAATATTATTCTAGCATTCATAGCTGCTTTAGTTATTTAATAGAATGCAATTGTTAGTTGCAGAAATTATTTACTGTATTCGTGATTCCAAATAAAGATAGCAGAGTTTCCAATTCCTCCTAGAGCAAAATGTCAAAATAAACTGTAGTTTCTCATTACTGGATTTACAATCTTTGTATCTTTTTTATTTTTTATTTTTGGCCACTGGGAGTTTCTTTACTGGCAATGAAATACAACCCTCATGTTGTACTGTGTAGGATAGATACTGTAAATTTCTGGTCTTGCTTTTCCATTGATCTGGATTGCCATATGGGAATCCTGTTCAGCTGATCTTTATTTCCTGAGTCAGAAATTCTGTTTTACCCATCTTTGGGGCTTTCAGCAGCTATTCTCAGTGGGCCATCAGGTATTACACATGAAAGAGAAGGTTCAAAGGCATAGAAAGAAGGTTCAGGACTGAAATGTTTACACTGCATTTTAAAAAATTTTATAAACATTTTCTAAGCTGTTGGATCAGCATGAAAGCTTAGCAGATCTGAAACCTTTATATACTATCGTTAGGTGAATGCACATAGATTTTAGGTGTGGTATGAGATTCAATAATTATAAATGTGACACAGAAATTACTTGTTTGTATTTGGTTTTCTTAGTAAGCATAATTAACAAGGTTGTGATCAATTTTGTAAGTTTTTGAATATTTTTTACACATTTATTTGCCTGTTCTTGCTCTGCTTTAGTTTCCAGCTGATAATCAGTATTGAACAAAGTAGACTTACGATCAACATAAGAAATTAAGAAGTCACTAGATATTTTTTGAGAAATAGACTATTGTGGATTTACATTATTTGTATGGTCAGCTATATATATTACAGTGTAATAAAAATGTTGATTTTTTAAAGCAAAATTATAATGTAAATACCAGTATAGAAAACTAACTGGTTTATCACATACTTAATAACATTTTTTCAATTGGAAAGATCTTATGTCATTATAGATTGACAAATAGTGTGGTGTGTTCTAATGTCAGTAATTTCTTTGAATATACTCTAATGGTTCTCTATTATTAGTATGTATTACATATTTAGGCATTATAAATGGTAGGTAGACAACTTGGCAACTTCTCTCAGATTTATGTGCAGACAAAATATTCAATATGTAGTCTAAATATTTGGTAAAGGTCTTATATTTATTTTTCAGTGCAAAAATGTTTGTGAAACATTTTTTAAAGCATCACGAAGTAAACAGTTGAGTTTGTACCATACACAGCATTTTCTTATTAAACAGATTTTTGACATTATGTTAAGCTATAACAAAATCCATGTTTTTGGGACGTTTACATACATTAAAAGACTTTTTGACAAGATGAAGCCCGTCTTTTGCATGGAATTATGGGAGAATTTACAGAAGAGTGTACATACTTTGCAGCTGATTTATAAAAAATATTTTTGGCTTGATTTTACTTTTATGGATTTTTCTTCCATTTTTGGTCGTGTGTGTGTGTGTGTGTAGAGGTGGTGAAGGAGGGGGTGGGGGAGAGAGGGAGAGAGAGTGAGCGAGAGAGAGAGAGAGAGAGATAGATATAGATAGATAGATTTGCCTGTAAAATTTGCATAATGTAAATATATCCACACAGTCAGAGTAGTTTTGGGAGATATATTGTTTGGCCCTAGGGAGCAAGTAGGTTTATGAGGCAGAGAATACTGGGGATTGTTTAACACAGTTCATCTTCTGTCACTCTTACTTACAAACATAATTTTGGTGTTGGAAAACCTAGCATCATCTTCATCTGAAATGACTTTGATGCTAATTTCCAAATTTTAAGAGTGATAATAAAAATAATGAAAATGTTAAAAGTATTACATGTTTATTCTAATCATGAAGTTTGGAGATTGTGTAAAATCATCGTGTTCTTTTGTCTTAAAATCCAAATTCTTCTGGTTGGATGCCCAGGGGTCCTGGGGTTTCTTATAATATCTGGAGATTTATTGTTTGGTTCCACTGGTTTGTTGCCTTTCTTGGAGCTTTCAAAAGACTTTGAGATTTTTAATCTATATTATAATGCATGACAGACATAATCTATTGATATGTATCTGTTTTCCAGACTTTGAGGTATTTGTGGTCAGCAAGTATGTTTTATTTGTTTCTGTCTGAGGTCATGTAGTATAGTTAAGAGGCAGTGAGCTAAGAGTATGATTGGCTTGTTAAATGCAACATCAAAATAAGATGCATTTTCTTCTATTCTTCCTTCATCCTCTCCCCTTCACCTTTCTTCCTCATTGCTCCCTCAGTCATCAACTTGATCATGTATGCAGAGTATGTGTAAGGCAATTGTGACAACTGCTACAATTCATGATTATTTTAATCCTCACCACAACTCTATATATTTTGCCAATTTTAAGGATGATGTAACAAGGATATAAACATTGAAATAACTCCCCTAATGATGCACAACTTCAAAGCAGCAAAGTTATAAATCAAACCCAGGACTAATCCTTAATTCTATGCTCATAATGTCTAATGATTTCAATCATGGGATCATTGACTAAGCCGTAACTAGTTTGTGAATTTCTGATACTAAACATGCATACCTCTGTATTGTAACTACTTTCTTTCTTATCTACCACATTGTATTGCAAGTAGTACAGAGTAAAAGTTTGAATGAATAAGTGAACAAATGACTTTTATATTTTCACCCCATTTTATAGTCTGCCAATACAGTCAAATATCTGTTCATGGCGATGATGATGATATAATCATCATCATCATCGCCATGAACAATGATGGTAACAGCAAAGAATCTGGATGTTCTAGTGTAAAAATTTTTAGGAGAGGGAATAATAACTGATAACTATGGTGAAGGTAAAGATTTTGAAAATCTCTGAGCAGCCTAATTCTCAAAAATCCTCTTATGTTTTTTCTAATATTGCTTTAGACTAGAATGCTTTGCCATAACTTGGATCTCTGTTCAATGAATCACGATTGCTCCCCTTCCTCCCCATTAGTCTGCTCACCAACACAACGAAATCCAATCATTTTTTAGTTTTAGAGCAGGATATCCAGTAAAGAGATTCCCTCTCTTAGTCTGAGATTAGTAACATGCCAACTTGGGCATGTGCCTCTAGAGATCACGTGATAAATATTCCTATTTCATAAAGGACTTATTTGTATGATAGAAGTTGTATCAGAAGACACTTGATTCTATGGAAGAATATTACATTTCTTTAATGAAATTAGTATAAAGAAATAACAGTTCTGTTGAATTTCACGTGGATTTGTTTAAGAACATACTACATGAAAGGAAGATGTTTTGGAGGTTTAAGATGGATGGGACATAATATTCCTCTCATGGAGGTTAAAATATAATGTCTGAAATACACGTGCAAATAGATAGGTTATATGAAAGTTACTATAAGTTAGGTGCTGGACAGATAACCAGAAACCTATGGAAATGTTTATTCTAATTTAGATATCAGAAAAATTATGGTGGATAAGGGATTGTACCTGAGCTTTTATGTATTGTATACATGTCTACTATGCTTATGTATGTAAGTATGTCAACATATTGTAGCACACACACACTCAGTATGAATTGATGTGTACATATATATGGCTCTTTCTAATAGAAGTAAATAGTAGTAGTAGTAGTGTGTAAATGTATAGTCATGGTGGCCCTCCTACATTCAGTTCACCCTCTGTATCTGCATCCTTGGATTCAACCAACCTTGGACTAAAAATGTAGATAGGCCTGCAATGGTGACTGTACTCATCAAGTACAGAAATTTTTTCCTTGTCATTATTCCCTAAGTAATACCATACAACTATTTATGTGACATTTACACTGTGTGAGATATAATAAGTAATCTAGAGATAATTTA
The DNA here is from genome assembly GCA_004024805.1 of Geosciurus inauris. Classification (NCBI taxonomy): domain Eukaryota; kingdom Metazoa; phylum Chordata; class Mammalia; order Rodentia; family Sciuridae; genus Geosciurus; species Geosciurus inauris. The sequence goes on from PVHX01000010.1 coordinate 72,175, forward strand.
ACATTTGCAGGATGATGTGCATAGGTTATTTCCAAATTCTGTGTTATTTTTGAAAAGGTGCTTAAGCATTCATGGTTTTTTTTTAATCTTATTGGGGGAGGGGAGATGTGTTCCTGAAACCAGTTCCCACAGATATGGAGGAATGACTTTTACTTGCATGAAATGTGAAAAACTAGAAGGGATAATAAAATATGTTCTCTCTTAATTGGTGCTATTAAAATATTACTTTTGAGTTTGATCTTGGATTTAGCAATGAAAACCACTTGCAGTCATTATTAAACATTATGGAAACCTGATCAGTTTCTATAGTGACATATGGACATGTGCTAAAGAGAAGTAATGATAGAACCGAGAAGAACCTAGTCATGAAGGGGCATACTTAATTTTGCAGTAAAAGCTCCTAAATTCAGGGCTTTGGAAGCTGTGGAGTATTCAATCAGTAACTGGTTTAACTTGGGTTAGTGTAGATGAGTAGGAAGTTATTTGAAGGAACACTTCACACCTCATATATTCCCACCTGTATCATATTGACACAACGAAGTTAAAGAAAGCCTCTGGTTAAGCCTGTATGTAGGTTATTTAGGCTCCCCCAGATCTGTCCCCCAAAATTGATTATTTGTTTGATGCCTTTATGTACTTGAAGATGTTTGCACATATGACCATTTGTAATTGTAACTTTATTGTTAGTTAAAAAGAATTGTAATTCCTGATTTCTCTACCTTTCCTTTCCTCATCCCTTCTCTTGGAGTTTTCTTTGATATATTTACCTTATATGTTTGTAGACAATATTAGGAAAATAAATGTAAAAGAAATAGGGATATAAAACGAAGATGACCATTTTTCTTATTAAATATCTTATGAGTGCCATGATGGTAGTGATAGAAATTTTCTAACTGGTTTGGCAATGAAAATTAACAAAAAATTGACTCAAATATCTGCTTACATTGGGATATTGGTTTGAATGATGATTAGAAAGCTGCATGTGATAAACTCTCTTGGACTGTTTTTTCTTCCCTAATACTTTTTAAACTTTAAGGAGATTTCTGTAATCATCTGTTTTACCAAACATGAGAAATTTTCTCCAACTCTTAAATGATGCATTTCTCTTACTTTAGTTAACATGATTATCTGTGGTTGATCATGACCCAATATTACCTTGAGGAATGAACGAAATATAGCAAGAAATTCAACTTTAGGTCATTATTTATTATCTGATATAAATTGCTATTAAACAGACTATCATCAAACTTCTTTCTTCCCCTAAAATGACTCACCTTTTGTTGATGGAGCAGACTCTGGGTTTTGGTTTCTCTTACATTTTCAGTGTAAATATTCTATTTCCAAATTTATTTTAAACATTTTTGTCTACTTAGTTCAGAAAAGATCTTTCCCACTCAAATTACTCATGAGTCTGGGATCAAAATATTACAAAAAGTTGCATTAATTTTTCTTCATAGTTAAACATACTGAGTTTCTGATCTGCGTGATTCTGAATGTCACTTAACCTAGATTTTAAAAAGCCCCAAAGGCTCAAGGACCATGAGTATGTACATCTTTTTGCTTTGTACTTCATATAATTAGGCATCTAATAAATGTTCAGTGATGATGAAAACCTAGTTAAAATATTCTGAGTGAACCCAGAATTTTTAAACAACCAAATATGTAATATTTTAACTATAGTATTCTGAAATGGCTTCTTTCTTCATAGCCAATTTACCCCCATGTACTTGCTTATTCTCTTCATTTTCTATTAGAATATAAAAAACACTATGCTGCTTTTGTCTGAATATTTTGATGAACTATTTGCCAGACCTTTTCTTCCTGACTTGTTTATGTTGATGGTATTGCATCGCCCAGGCTTCTTAGTCTTTTCCATTTAGGAATGTGCAGAAGTTGAATACATAGTATGTTGTTACAATTCTAGAGCAAAAAGCAGCCTTAGGAATAACACATTCCAGCTTTCCTAATTGAGCCTTACAGAAATAAGTGTCTTAAATTTATACAGATATTTAATAAAAACCTATGTACAAAAATTCAAGGGTTTTAACTTCAAGCCATGTATTTTACTGTTAGCGAACCAGTTTAATATTATTATCTTTCATGTGTGGCTTGCGTTTTATGAAGACTTGGAGGTACAATTTATATCAACTTGTTTATGCATCTTTTCCATAATCACACATTTTGGTTACTGGATATTACACTGATATTGCACACACTCAGTGTGTTAGCAACTGTCCAACCTTGAGTCAACGCATATGGCTTGTCATTTGACTGGTTAGTAACCTGAGATTTTAAAAAAAAGTGTTTTATAAAATTATAATGAAATCACAGTTTCACTACTCACATGTGTTTGGAAGAATATTTCAAATAAGTATCTGTTTATTTGAAGGTATATATATTGAAACAATGTCATCTTACTTTTGCTGTGCAAACTTGGAGGCTTATGTCAGTCTTCTGCTACCAGTAGCACTGTGTATGGGCTGAATTTCATAATTAATTGTTTTCCTTTGTTATTGTATAATTGATTTATATACCTTTCTTTTATCACATTAATTATAATTAAGTTTTGCCAAGGCAAGAATTCTTAACCATCTTTTGTATTCTACCTAGTAATAATCTTATTTGTGAGAATATATTGGATATTTAATGCAAAAATTTAAATTATTTTTTGGTCTTATATTACACTTTTTGGTTTTACTAAAATGTAATATAAAAAATCTAAATACTTTCCTTGTGGGGAAAATCGGGCACTTTTTTCAGATTTTAAAAATATCTCTTCTAGAATATACCAGAACTATTTGTTATTAAAAATTTGATACAAATGTGTATTTACTTGGATTTCATGAGCATGCTGTTTTGTACACATGGCTATAATGTTTATATTTTCATTTAGAAGTTTTGAAGATTTTCTTTTCTTTTATCATTAAGAAAACATACTGGGAAAAAGAAAGTTTTTAGATAAACTATCTCTAGTATTTTATCACTATAGGATGAAAAAAAATTCCTAGTTAAATGTTAATAATTGCATGATACTGATATGAAAATGTAACTTAGAGCATTTAAATTTCTGCCATCTGGGGATTTAGTTTTAGTATATTTTGTAAGTTTGATTTTTAATGTGTGAAATAGGTATTTTTGTAAATTGCACACTACACAAGTAAAAGTGCAAAGTATTTTCAGAAATTATGTACTGCAGAAAAAGATATAAAGACATCAGAATAGGTATTTGAGAATACTGGGAATTTTTTTTTTTTTTTTGAAAAAAATCTTAAACTACCATTGAATTTATTTTCATTTAATTTTTGAAAAGAAAATGTTTCCATTGTTATGCTAGATTATTGTAAGCTTTATTTCTACTACATTTTATCATAATGTGCACTGAGTATAAATAAACTCTGGTATGCTAAACCTAATAGCAATTAAACTGGAAGTGTTTGTGTTTCATCACTGTGAACTTCGAAGAAATGTTTCCATGACAACCTCCATGCTAGTTAAGACAACCAGAGGTGATCAACAGTTTACGTATTTTTTCTCTTGTAAGAATGGAATTTGTGTTGACAGTTTTGGCCTTTAATGGCACTTTTGTTCCGTGTGAAAGTATTTGTTTACCAGATCATATGCTGTTAACTGTCAGGCTGAGGTAGAGTGACTGCTTTTGATAAAAGACTGCATTAAAATTTTTAGTCTGTGAAGCTCTTTACTCTAATTATCTCCATCAGTATGGGAGAGTCCATTTGCTTCAGCACCCTACAAATTACACTTTATTAAGACCAACTATAAAAACTGGAGGAATCTTGATTCTGTTTGGCTATCTAAAAATGGAAATTCCTTTTTAATTTGCTTCTTAAAGTTCCCATTGCTTGCACATGTGAATGTGTGCACGTACACATGGAAGGATACAAGCACCCACATGCACACACACAGAGGCTTCAAACATAACCTCTAAGTGACCTCTTTACAAAAGGTTATTAGGGCAGTGTTAATGATTTTTCTTACCTCACTTACTTGCCTAGGATATTGTAGCTGCATTTGTAGTGTCTGCAACCAAGGAAGTACAAAAGAGAAACATGCGAAATGAGAAAGAATAACATTTTAGTTTCAAACAAGAATTGCCAAGATTCTATTTCTGATCATGGAAATGAGGACCTTTCCCTGTTCCCTGTTTACTTTTTTTGGGGGGGGGGTACAGAGGAATAAATCCAGGGGCACTTAACCATTGGGCTACATCTCCAGCCCATTTTATATATTTTATTTAAAGACAGGATCTCCTTAAGTTGCTTAGGGACTCACTAAGTTGCTGAGGCTGGTTTTGAACTCACAGTACTCCTGCCTCAGCATATTAAAGACTTGTCTCCTCTGATATTCTCAAAATAAACATTTATATACGTGTTCTTATAAAGAATACTAGGGTTGAGAAAATTCTTTCCCCAGAGCTCTGTGAATTGCATAGTAAAGTCTTTATCAACATAGGGAGGTTATATTTGTCCTCTTCAGTAACTGCCTTCATAGTCACCTATCAGCATTGTCTGATCCCTGCAGGGTGGAGAGCAGATGGAAAAGGAATATTATGTATTTTATATTATTTAAATGCAGAAAATAAGCTATTGGTTTCTAAAACAAAGCTTGATATTTTCTTGGATTTATAAATTTGGTAGACTTTATCGTATGTCTTCTCAGAAAAGGAAAATAATTACTTTCATCAGCTTTATTAAGTCATAGCTTGCCAAAATGTTATCCTTATTTTCCTTATAATTCAATACAGGCAATATTTGTCTAAACTAGCACATGATTTTATTTTATTTTGGTTTAAAAAACATGATGCTGATTTCCCTACTTCGTTTTCTTGTCATTGTCTTAACATTATCATTATCTAACTACATAGTCCCAGAAACTTGGAATTAGCCTTGAACTTTTCTTCATTCATTTAGTCATTCGTTTGTTTCCTCTTATACACTCTAGGCACTGAGGATATAGCAGAGAACAAAACACATACAAAAATTACCTTTTCATTTGTAGTCTTTCTCATGAGAGAAAGCCAACAATAAAATGAATCAGTTAAAGAATGTGGAATGATGGTAAGTGCTATAAGGAAAAAAATACAATCAACAGAAATAATATTGTGTGCATGTATGATGGGTGTAGGGTGTGCAATTTTAAACATTATGGTCAAGAAGACTTAAAAAATGACAGTTGGGTCTCCTGGGTCTCTTGGACATATCAAAATTGAATTTCTGATGTCTCTTTCCCACAAATGTATTTCTTTTATGATCTTCCTCATTTCAGAAAAAGGAAATACTGTCCTACCAATATTCAGGTCAAAAACTCTTGAGTTAGCCTTAACTCCTCTAAAATAATGAAACATAGAGTTATCTGTAGGATCTGAAAGGAAAGCATGCTAACATGGAGGGAACAACAACATCTTGAAGTAGAACTGTTTTTGGCAAGCTTTGAGCAATGGTGAGCAGGACAGCATAGCTGATGGAGAAAGGAAGGGAGAGGAGTAGCAGGAGTTAGAAATGAGGAATGAGGCATAAGGAACACAGGACTATGTGGGTTCCTGTAGGTCAATGGAGGGTCCTGGAGGACTAACACGTGTGCTTTATCTCTTGTGTCAGATTTCCTCACTGTAATATCTGAAGTAATCCATTTATAAAAGGAAATGCTTATTTTTCTCATGGTTTTGGTGCTTTCAATGCATAATCATTTGGCCCAGTTGCTGTGAGTAAGGCAGCACACCATGGCGGGAGCAATGGTAGAGTAAACCTTCTTTCTTTATGGTCAGAAAGTGAAAAAAGAGGAAGAAGAAAGTGCTGGGGTCCCACTATGCCCTTCAGGGACACTCCCACAATGACCTAAAGATCTCCTACTAGGCCCCACCTCTTAAAAATTTCATGACATCCCAATAGTGCTTCTAGTTGAGGACCTAGCCTCTAACACATGGATCTTTGGGGGACAGTTTTCCAAATCATAGTATCTTTTAACAATATCATGTTGGTTGCTCTGTTGGAAATAGCTGTATAGTGGAAAGGACAAAGATAGGGAAGGGAGCAATGATGCAACCAGTTAGGAATTCATTGCAAGAATCCAAATAAGAGACAGTAGTAGCTTGAATAAGAGTAATAACGGTGAAGTTATGAGGAATGATCCAGTTGTGGATATAATTTGAAAGTTTAACCAATAATCTTCCCTGATAAATGGAATGTGGCATCCAAGACAGAGAAAATTTAAGGTTGACTCAGGATTTATTTCCCACTGGACAATATTTTCTTTTTCTAGGATGGGGAAGACCAGAGAAGGAAAGAGTTTGTGGGACAAAATATCAGAAATTCAAATTTTGACAAATTTGTGGGATATATTAAATTTCTGATTATAGATATTAAATGGAAGTTGGATAAAGGAATTCTGGAGTGTGGTGCAGAGATGTGAATTGGAATGAAAAACCTGTAAGTTAGCAAACAGATATTAATTTGAAATTATGAGACTAAATTAGACCACCAAAGGAGGGCTCCTAGAAATAGTCTGAAGACTAAGCCCCAGGACATTCTGTTGTTAAGATATTGGGTAAATAAGGAAGAACCAGTGAAGGAGACAGAAATATGTCACAAGGAATGGGAAAAACCCAAGGATTGTCATGCCCTAGAAGACAAGAAGAAGGCTTTTTGGAGAGAAAATTGTGATTAGTTGTGTCAAATGATGCTGATACATAAGGCCAAATAGAGACTGAAATTAGACTTCCAGGGTTAGTTAGCAACAAAATCATCAGTGACATTCATTTTGGCTCTTTTGGTTGAACTCTTTTGGTGGAGATTTACAGCAATTTGAATGGGTATAAGAGAGGAGAAACTTGGAGATAGAGTTCTGAAAATGGGCACACTTCATGGCTGGAATGCCACCATTTTCCACCGTTGTTACTGAATTTTGGGAGATTTTGTTGAATAATAGTTTATCTCTTGTTATGTATTTTCTGATGAATCTCCACAGATTTTGGATAATTATATTTGTTATTTTTAACCAACTTACTAGATATCTCTCCTGGTGACACATTTCTCACATGTCTTGGAGAAATATTTGAGAGTCGTATTTCCTGTACAATCCCTTTTTATGTATTTTTTTTAGCTTAATATTTCACAAACATTTTCTGACTACAAGTCAGACTTTAAGTTTATAATGACTAACCATATGAACTTATATTCTGTATATTTATACAGAGTTACTTGATTCTTTCTATAACATTAGATTTTTTATTCCCTATTTTAAATAAAGCTATTATTAATAGATTTTATGCATATATCTTTGTCCAATTTTTGAATTTTTTATTAGGGTCTGTATCTACCAGTGAAATTATGAAATGGAGCACTTTGCCAAATTTCTTTTCAGAAAAGTTATATATCAATTTCTAATCCCTCTAGCAACATGGAAATACATTATACTTATTTTCACTAGTATCAAATTTTATTGCTTTAAAATTACTGCTAATTTGGTGACTAACTGGAAATTTTACTTAGGATAAAAACATTTCAATCTTTTGCTTCTGATTTTAAGTGTCATATTTTCAAGTTAAAACTAAAATCTATTTGTAGGTAAAGGCAAAATTTAATATTATAAAAGGCAAAGAAAATCTAAGTAGAACCAGAATAACAAACCCAGAGGTGCTATTTTCATTGCTGTTGGCTATGCAATGTGTGGTATGCATATTTTTTTTCTGTCATGAACAGTATAGGTTTTAGAATATATTCACTTTCTGCTCAGCTTCTTTCACACTTTGATTTTCTAAAAGTAAAGTCTTAAGAGAAAGAGATACATTTTACTTGTTTAAATGAAATATATGAGAAATATATATATATATATATATATGATCTAATATAGATTCTTAGTAATTAACAATGTAAATTGAAAATAGCTTTGAAATTTCATGCGCATAAAGCAATAGGTTCCCTGGCCCAAGTTATGTTAGGTTTTAGCTCAAACAGAAATCTATGATGTTTTAAAAATGTTTCCAGCTTTGAACAATTTATTTGCAAAATCTAAATTATTTCACTTACAAAATGATGGCAGTGTTCATAGATTTTTTTGTGTTGTTTCCTGTTTGCTATTGATGAACCACATGTGTTAATGTCCATCCTAGTTCTCAGCTTCAGTCACTGATCATCAGAGAAAAGGTGTGCCATCATATATATTTAAGAAATTTCATAGGTAATTATAAAATTTTCACATTTTATTTGAATGTCTTTTATACACCTAATATTTCCTTCCTTCTTTTTCAATATAAAATTCCAAACAAGATATGCCTTTCAATGATATAACACAACTCAGGGTTAGCAGAAGGAGGATTTGCATGGAAGGTGGCCCTTGAAATTCTCATTGCTACTGTGGGTCAGAATTTCTGTGACTGTTGCCTTAACCAATGTATTACATATGCAACATTCTTCATAGTACTACCTTCTATCTCCACATTAAAATATCCTAGAAAAATAACTTTTATTTCATCATGAGTGCTTTTTGTTTCTGAAGAACATTTGCTCAACATTGATGTAACCTTTTTTTTTTTTTTTTTTTTTTTGGTTTTGGTGTGTAAGATAAGTAATTTATTTAAACTACCAAATAAAAGGTGAAATATCTTACAATGTAATATTGTTTGATAATAAAAAGGAATGAATTACTAATATGATACAACACAGATGAACCTTAAAAACTTTAGGTTAAATACAAGAAACTTGCCATGAAAAATCATGTATTGTATGATTCTCTTTATGTAAAATGTTAATAATAAGTTGATTCATAGAGTTCATAAGTATCTTCATGTTTTCCTAAAGCTGAGGTTATTGAAGAAATATAGTGTTACTCCTAAGAAGTATGAACTTTATTTTTTTATTTTTATTTTTTATTGGATAAAAGCATTCTTTATGCCATCAGAGAGCTGCACTTTCCTTTTATGATTTGCAAACTGAAGTTAAAAATAACCTAAATCTTTACTTTTTAATAAAATTTATTTTCAGAATTCTTCTTTGGCTGAGATTTAAATGGATGGTACAGGTTGAGTATCCCTAATTCAAAATCTGAAATCTGAAATGTACCCAAATCTCAAACTTTTTGAGCACTGAGAGGATGCCATAAGTGCAAAATTCCATACTTGATCTCATGTGACAGATCACAGTTGAAACTCAGGCACACTAAAAATAATGTAAAAACTACCTTTAACCCATGTGGAATAAAAATTAATTTCGTGTTCAGACTTGGGTCCCATCTCCAAGATACCTTATTATTTATGTGCATATATTCCAGAATCCAAAAATATCCCAAACCAAATCACTTCTGGTCTTAATCATTTCACATAAGGGATAATCAATGTATAATATGATTAACTTAAAAGGTGATTATGTTTATAGACTAAAAGTAAAATTTTTACTATAATTTATTAAATTATAGTTAATATGTTAGCTTTTAATTAAGAAAAATATTTCAAAACTGTAAATTTTTATTGCTTTCTAAAAATAGACAATAGCCTTTTGAGGCTATTAAAAATGCACTTCAGGTTGTCTTTCAAGAATTTTAAGAATATTTGCTAAATGTTTCTAGCCATCAGAGTAATATAAAATTTAAAAGCAACCCTAGAAATAACAGCAATATCAACCTGTTACAATGAATTATTCATGTAGTCTTATTTATCTATAATTATTATTACAAGAGATACTATAAACTATTATCTTTAGACAATAATAATAAGCTAGTGTTATTCCTTAGTGAATCAGGGATGCTGTGATTACTTTACAAATGCATATGAAGACTACAACCTTAAAAATCCAAATGCGTTTGCTAAAAATGGTGAGAAAGATGGACCCGATTTATGAATTTTAAATTCATAATTTTAAAGTAAAATAGTTCTTGAAAAACAATGACTTTTATGAGTTTGTCTTTCATCAAGGTTTATCAAGGCTTATTCAAAAAATTAACACCAACTTGTATTATTTAGTATTCTTGTACCAAAGTGTATGTTATCTGACACACATTTACCAATTGTTTTATGAGTGTATTTCTGCCCTAAAAAGGATAACATCATGTATAAATTTTAAGATAAGGAAATAGGGATTAAGAGAGTTGGAGGAACATTTAATAAATATTGAGTTCATTACTGTAATGTGAATCTATAAGTAAATGTATTTTCAAGAATATTTTTAGTTGTCGATGGACCTTTATTTTATTGATTTATTTATATGTGGCGCTGAGGATTGAACCCAGTGCCTCACACACATGAGGCAAGCACTCTACCACTGAGCCACAACCTCAGCCCAGTGAATGGATCTTTAATATTCAGATTTAGAGGAAATTTTGGGGGGCTTACTTGTTTTAACATCTCAAGAGAATACATTTTTGATATTTGTGATGATTATTATGAAGAATTAAACAGGTACTTTGCTTATATTGTTTTAGATGAGAAGAGATACATTTTCAATAAACTCGAGGTCATGAAGTGTACCCACAAAGACCAGAAATTGACAGGCATTTTTGGTACACCTGTTAAATACATTGCATTGTAAACTTTCTGAATTTTATTCAATTCATTTAAGTTGTACTTTGGCTAAAATTTAGTTATATATGATCAGTTTCACATGGAAAAGTTGGAGACGTTTTAGTGGAAAAATTTATTTCTGACTTACTTTAAGGAGACAAAAGTGTTAATTAAAAGTTTATCATAGAATTTATTGATAAGCAAGGGGACTGCCCATGTGATATAGAATTAAAGTTAACATTAGCATTTGCTTAATAAAAGCTTTAGTTTAGCTTCATGTAGTTACAGATGGTTACGTATAGAACTATTTATAGATGTGTATATACACTCGGCATAGTATACACACATGTATTTTCTTGCTCTGCCAAATGAGAGGTCTTAAAACAAACATACCTAGTGCTTATATCTTGGTTTCTAATACTATATTCTAAGATTTTTTTTTAAAAAAGAGATACTTCAAAAAATTATATAGATTATAGGATTGGAGCAGGAAATATACAATGTGGAACTCTTGTGATGCTGGAAAATAAGGCCATGTTAAAAAAATTATAAAATAAATTTCCATGGGTCAATACCAAATAAATAAGTAAAAATATACACAAGGGTAGATAGATATTTTATTACATAATAATTCCAAATAATTTATGTATATACTTTAAGAAGGTAAAACATAACTCTCAGCTCAGCGTGGGCTGAGCCTGGTAACTTCGCTACAAAGAGTGCAGTACAGAAAGGTAGATAAAGAATTAACTTTGCAATACGAAACCCTGAGACTCTTCCTCAGCCACATCCTCAAGGTCAGTGTTAATAGTTATCTTCGTGTTTATCCTCTGTGATCCAGTCCCTGGAAAATCCCTTACCCTATTCTAATCAGGAGATAAACATCAGGCTGGTCTCAACTGAGGGACTGTCTGCAAAATACCCGACCAGCATGGCTCAGTACTCTCAAGATCAACAAAAACAGTTCAGCAATTTTGAATTGTGCTGCTATAAACATTGAAGTGGCTGCGTTACTGTAGTGTGCTGTTTTTAAGTCTTTAGGATATAGATCGAGGAGTGGGATAGCTGGCTTAAATGGTGGTTCCATTCCAAGTTTTCTAAGGAATCTCCATACTGCGTTCCAGATTGATTGCACCAGTTTGCAGTCCCACCAGTAATGTATGAGTGTGCCTTTCCCCCCACTTTCTCACTAACACTTACTGTTGCTTGTATTCTTGATAACTGCCATTCTGACTGGAGTGAGATGAAATCTTAGAGTAGTTTTGATTTGCATTTCTCTTATTACTAGAGATGCTGAACATTTTTTTTTCGTATATTTGTTGATTGATTGTATTTCTTCTTCTGAGAAGTATCTGTTCAGCTCCTTAGCCCATTTATTGCTTGAGTTGTTTGTTTTTTTGGTATACAGTGTTTTGAGTTCTTTATATATCTTGGAGATCAGTGCTTTATCTGACATGCATATGGGAAACTTTGCTCCCAAAATATAGGCTCTCTCTTTACCCCATTGATTGTGTCTTTGGCTGAGAAGAAGTTTTTTAGTTTGAATCCATCCCATTTGTTGATTGTTGATTTTATTTCTTGTGCTTTAGGAGTCTTGTTAAGGAATTTGGGGCCTAATCTGACATGTGAAAATTTGGGACTGCTTTTTCTTCTATTAGGCATAGGGTCTCTGGTCTAATTTCTAGGTCCTTGATCAACTTGGAGTTGAGTTTTGTACATGGTGAGAGATAGGGGTTTAGTTTCATTTTGCTGAATATGGATTTCTAGTTTTCCCAGCACCATTTGTTGAAGAGGCTAGGCTATCTTTTCTCCAATGTATGTTTTTGGCACCTTTGTCTAGTATGAGATAACTGTATTTTTTTATAATATTTTTTTAGTGGTAGATGAACACAATACCTTTATTAATTTTATGTGGTGCTAAGGATTGAACCCAGTGCCTCACAGATGCAAGGCAAGCACTCTACTGCTGAGCCACAATCCCAGCCCCAAGATAACTGTATTTATGTGGGTTTGTCAATTGCTAAACTGTGGAAGCAACCTAGATGCCCTTCAATAGATGAATGGAAAAAGAAACTGTGGCATATATACACAATGGAATATTACTCAGAATTAAAAGAGAATAAAATCATGGCATTTGCAGCTAAATGGATGGAATTGAAGAGCATCATGCTAAGTGAAGTAAACCAATCCCCAACAACCAAAGGCCAAATGTTTTCCCTGATTATTGGATGCTGATCCATAATGGGGGTGGGGGTAGGGAGCATGGGAGAAATAGAGGAACTTTGGATAGAGCAAAGGAGAAGGAGGGGATGGGAGGGGGCATGGAGGTAGAAAAGATGGTAGAATGAGATGGACATCATTACTCTAGGTATATGTATGAAGACACAATGGTGTGACTCTACCTTGTGTACAACCAGAGAATTGAAAAATTTTGCTCCATATGTGTACTGTGAATTGAATGTATTCTGCTGTGTTAAAAGAAGAAATAAAAAATTAAAAAGAAAAGAAAAGATCCTATTTCCAAATTAAGTCTCATCCTGAGGTATATAGGTTAGAACACAAATGTCTTGTAGGAAGACAGTTCCATGTTTAACAATCAGTAACTGTCTTCAGGAACAGAGAATCAGTTATGGAAGTAATTTGAAACTATAAAGCACTGTGCATATACTAGGTTACAGTAATTTGTGAAACTTATAAAACTATGTGTATCTGATCATCTTTAATGGTACATAAATAAAATGGAGATAATAAAAAAAGATCAACAAAACAAAGTCTGAGAAACTCATAGCTAAGGGCAGCCTAAGGGTACATAAGGACAGAATGTAGTATGGTATCCTGCAGCAGTAATAGCATTAGATTAAAAACTAAGGAAATGTGAAGGACGCATAGACTTTGATTTTTAAAAGAGTTAACTTTGCATTTCTGTGTCTGTAGGCTTATTCTAGCTAACCGGGGGTATATATATGGGGTTACCAGGTGTTACCAGGGTATATGTATGTATGGTAATATGGAAAAATGAAAAATATCTAACACTATAGAGCTTACTATAGACCAGATACTCTTAAAATTACATGTCTTCATTTTTAAAACAGCTCTGGTGTGTATTATTATTCTCACAGTAAAGTTGAAGTAATGAAACATTGATTATCTTTCCCAAGATTAAACATTGATACTAGTTTCCAGATCCTGTTCTTATTTTTTAGGTTCTACAGGTTTATTCTTGTGACCCAGAGAAGGGTTGTTGTGCAGCAAGTTGCAGGAAACAATTCTCCTCTTACCAGGTTCAGCTTCTGCCCATATCTGTTATGTGTAAAATGTAAGACAGAGCATATTTTATATATATTAAATGTAATTGGAAAGTTCATTCCTTTGGATTGTACTTTGTATTTGTAAACTTTCCTGTGCTCATTTTATTGATGGCTTTATCCTTTTGTATCAGGCAGACTATAAAATTTTCTGCCAACTGCTGGAATGCCAAACTCACTAGTTTTTTTGGTATTTGGGGAAATATTCTGCACCAATATACTTTAGGCAGAGTAGTTTTTACTCAACATCTTTGTTATATTATAGCCTTTAAAAGTATTCTTTTTTTTTTCTTTTAGCCTGTTCCTATAACAGTATTTGGATTTGGTTGGCTTTGTAATCTTCAAATAGCAGATAAAGTAACTGAAGCCTAAGAATATTAAATCAAGATTGTATGACGTGTTTGAAGAGCTCAAAAATGTATAATCCTGCAGATTTTTGTTGTGCATTTTTTCCACATAGAAATAATAAAGTTACTTCATAACAATTTCTTTGAGTTTTCTAGAGCCCAGCTGACAAGGAACTCAATTTTTTTATTTTATAAAAATTATTGTATATTTCCACGATTCCAATCCAAGTAGAGGTGAGGCTAATAAGCAGAAACAATTATCTTCTCAGAAAAAAAAAAGTGTTCTGTCAATTGAAGTGAACTGTTTGCCCTTGGCTTGAATCTTTAGTGGGCCTCATAAGCCAGTTTCTTGATTTCTACATAGGGAAAACCTAGTGAAACTTATTTATTTTAGATACAGAAAAATTGCCAAAGTATTTCTTTCTTTGAAAACTGTATTAAACTTTTGGGCTTTAACCCACAATAGAATAGTCTATCTGATTTCATAGCTGTAGCTGTTCATGACATCCTGAATAGGATATGCCATGTCACTGGCAGGTAACTAAGCTGTCATTGTTAACTTTTTTAATTCAGCTAATACTTCTGTGATAGTGCCTCCCAATTATATTTGTGCCAAAGCACATATAGAAAGTGATGAAATTTGGAGAGTGCCTTGGGTTAGTTTGTGGCTGGTAGTGATTGGTCTGAAGGCCCTGGCTGCCCCAGGATCCTTCAGCCACCCTGAGGGTGGAAGGGAGCAGCATCTTGGCATACCTGTAACCTGTTGTGACATGCCAATATTCAGCACCTGGTTCTGTGACATGAAGGGTGTTTTGCCCAGGTATATTTAGTTTCCACACCAAGTTGTATAAGATGTTTGCAAAATATTTAGATTGAAATCTGGTTTATATAGAAGATAGCTAATATGACAACTTCTAGAACTAATTTGAATCTTGCTGTGGAGAACTTCCATTGGATAATTCAATTATGTTGTGTGGGGAGATTCTTTTCAGGAGTCCAATGAATTACTCTTCTTGCCCACCTGATTCTGAATAAAATGGGAAATAAAAGAAATGCCTTTATTTCCCAATAAGATGAGTCTCTACTTTCCTGGAAGAAACAGGAGAGCACTGAGAAGGCCAGGGATCACAAGATTAAGCTCCCTGCAAGCCCTCAGGAAGCAGCATGAGTAGGGAAGGAATATTTCAGCCAGTACCACAAGGCAATCTTCCTAGTTAATCCTGAAGAGCTGTGAAGAGTAAACGCTTTATATAACAACAGAGAAACAGATTCTTGTAAGAACCTCTTACTAGAGCCTCTCAGAAAAGGTGTTATTTCCCAAAAAAGTAATTCAGATGGAAGTTTCTATAGCTGGTGACTTAGGAAGTTTATATGTGTTTTATAAATTTCTTTTTGTTCATAAATTAGGTTCTACTTCTATTTAAAATTGACAATTTTAAGCTTAGAAAACACAGATATTTTGGAAATAATATTGTTTGTAGATAAATATCCACTTCCTTAATGATATTATAAATTCCAAAGAAATATTAGATCTTCAAAAATGTGTACAGTATTAATTGGAAGTAAGGAGACAGGTGAAATTTCAAATAATCAAGAGCATTTAAAATAATTTTCAGAAGGTCCACTTTAAGAGGAAAAGTTAAGGAAAGATAGGTCTTCAATTTTACATTGTATTATACTTTTTATGTTGACTTCAACTCTCCAAAAGGAATTGATTGGCATTTGCTGTACCACATCTACCTTAAACTCAAAGTACTCTTATCTTCTGGCATCTGGTTGGTGCACAACTGCTGTCCCTCTTCATTCCTCTGTGTTAATATATAACATATATGCTGGAGTATGAGGCAGATATTGCTCTTACTGAAAGATAAAATAAAATGTAATTTTGAGATATTAAGAGAATCTTAATCCTTTTGAGAAGAAAGAATTTTTTAAAAATTTATTTATTTATTTATGTGTGATGCTGAGAATCGAACCCAGTGCTTCACACATGCTAAGCAAGCACTCTGGCACTGAGCCACAACCCAGCCTGAGAAGCAAGGATTTTGAGAAACAACAATTAAAATATTATTTTTAAGAATCCCATTTCCAAATTGTATGGAAAAGTCAAACTATGTCCTTCTACATTTCAGAAATGATGCAGAATATTTTGCCATTTAAAAATAGACTTTACTTAAAAGGCATAATTTATTAGAGTGATATTTTAAAGCACTATGATTAGATTCTTTGGAGATTCAGTTTTTATTTCTTAGTTTGCCCCAAAACTCCTAAAAGAAATTCAAATGGACCTATTTAAATTAGTGTATTGGTCAGGATACTTTGTCTTGATACAAAAACAGTTTATTTTTCACTTAAGATCCAATCCCAGTATAAGTTGGTAGGTTTCTCTGCTGAGAAAACTAGGTTGTTAGAAGCTTCGTTTGAACATATGCTTTTGTGGTGCTTTACCAAAGGAAAGGGAATACAGTGACTCATGTACTGGCTCTTAAAGCTTCTGCTCACATTCACTGGAAAAGCGATTCACATGGCCTCACATGATTTCAAAGAGGGAGAGACCTACAGTCCTGCCATGTGTCCAAAAGCATGGAGCCAGAAATATTTGATCAACAATAATAATGCTGTACAAGTGTGGGGCAGTTTAAGCAAACAATTAGATAAACCTTTGACTCATCTCTTGTATGACCATGGTATTTAAACCTTTTTAAAAAACAGTGGTTAAGTAGTGTGTTAGATGACTTTTATTTTATAAAAGTGAATATAAGCATCAACTTCAGTTTTTAGTTTCTAAGTATCTGACCTAACGAAATTTATCACAAATCACATATTAGTAAACTTTCTAACCATGACAGGTGTGATTTTAAAAGAGATAATACCAAAGTATTTCCTGGAATGTTAAAAAAAATTAATATAAATAACCCTTAATAAAAGTTTACTTCCATAGATGCAAGCTAAATTTTAATCTAAAGTGAATGAGAAGGCCTCAATTTTTACACTGCTTCATTTAGTTATTTGTCGTCTTTTCCTTTGAGTGAGCCTTGCTGGTTCGGAAGTATTCCGAGTTCTGAATGTTTATACTTTTATGTAGCCAAGTATTTTACACTGAGTCATCAGTGCAAAATGCACTATGGTAAGTTATTTTTTATTTATTCTAAGTACAGGAGTAACATGATATAACTGTGCTCTTTAAATGAAGTGTGATGAAAAGGTTGTTCCACTAAGGAAAGAACATTTTTATTATCTACTAAACTTTATTAATGTTCAAACTGGCTCTCGCACTGATGGGTGCCTTGTCGGAGCATTATAAACTGCTCACAGGACTCCCAAACTTGAGGTGGTCTAATTACAATTCTATGAACTAGTGCAATGGCAGCTTCAGGTTAAAGCAGAGAGTTGAACCCTAGGCAGAGCGTTTTAATGTGAGTACCAGTTCAGTCACATATGATCCATGAATCCTAAGCCCTTAATTTTTAATTATTTGTTGGTAAAGTAGGAACAGTAACAGTGTATTCCTCATCTTACCATCATAGAGCTCAAGTAAAATTCTCCTTGTCAGAGTTTTGTAAACTGTGACGTTTAAAGTTACCATTGTAGCTAATAAAAATAGTATAGGAACATTAGTCAGTAATATTCTACTGCTTTTAATTTTTTATGTAAAATGATCAATAAACCTTTCATTTTAGACCTTAAATCTTATTGTAACAAACACAGCAACTATTCTGAAATGTTTAATTAAAAATGATTAAATATCGAGTAATTAATTTTAAATAGTAGCCAGTTATTTCTAAAGCTTTTAAAGCTGAAATGTTTTTAAAAAATTACATAATGGAGAATGACTGGAGAACATGTATACAGTTGGACAGAGACATCAAAACAGTTGTTAAAGTGGTAAGGTTTCAGCAAATTTTACTATCTTGAAAACTACTATTTTTAATGACTATTACATAGGAAGATGGAATTACTAAAATTATATACAAATGTTATTTATAGTGTTTTTATTCAAAACATTTTGACATGGGTTTGAGTTTTCTCAAGTACAAAGTTTTCATAGTGGTAAACATTTATATATATATATGTATATATCTATTTCTGCCTGTCTTCTATATGTATTTATATTTGATACTGAGTACCTTCTGTACAGTGGTGGGTTTCATTTGCTTTATAGCCATAAAATAAAGTCCTAGACTTAGTTTAAACTTCTAGACTTAGTTTCCTGGTTTGAAGAATCAACTCAGCCATCTTTGGTGGTAGCTCTGAACTAGATTACTAGTGCTTAATAATACACATTAAATTGATGTGAACTGATTCTTGAGCTCTCCCCACCTGATAGCTAGTAAGATTCTAAATCTAACTTTGCATTTTCTTAGCTTGAAAGAGTGCTCTGCACATAGATTTGATGAATAAGTGTTCATAGAATGAGCAGATGAATGAATGAGTCACTCTATTAATCAGTGCAGGCAGTGGTAGATTGAGGAGGGTGTGACTGATGAAGCTGGAAGGGAAAAGAAAGGGGAAGAAATTAGGGATATTGCTTTAGGGTATGTCATTCATCAAAGGAATTTTCTTTTCACACCTTTTAAAATGAAATTTGGGCTGCATCTTTAGAATACATCTGAATATTACAGAAATAAGGAACTTCGGGAATGCTAATTGCTAATTTGACAACTATGATATAAATTTGTCATGGCATGATAGTTATTGCCATTGCTGTATATGACAGGCAGGAAAAACAATGACATGTTACTTGGCAACGGGCTGAAACAGCATCATTATCACCATAGAGTCATGGAATCTCTGAGTTGGAAAGGATCTAAAAGGTCATCCAGTGCAGTATCCTGCTTAGCAGATGGCCATGTAGCCTCAGCCTGACCATTTTACTCATCTTTACTTGTGGTAGCCATTTGGGGAATTGAATAATCTGAGAAATTAAAAATCTTCTTAAATCCAGCACAAATATGGCTATTTAAAAATTTTTAGTGTCCCTGATCAAATACTCAGAAATTATATAAAATACTGCTTAGGTGGTATAGCATGAAGAAAGTAGCACTGGATATAGTATCACAAGATTGAGATATGTGTGACAAATTAGTTGTTACTTTATTGTTGGTTAAGCCACTTTGAGCTTTACACATGTATAAGATAGGGTTGTTATAGGGATTAAAAATATGTGATGGGGTTTCACAAACGGTAAAATGCTATAGGTGTGAGTTTTCATTTTGACAGCCTTTTGTATGTTGATTAAAATTGTTCTTTAGTTGCCCCCAGGTTTTCTCTTCTCCAGGTACAACTGCGGTTATGTTTGGTAGTTTGAAATTGTTCTGGGTAGGGAGCAGGAGACATACACATCAGTACTATAGTATAGTAAAATACTCAGCTAAGCCTATTAGAGAATATAAGAGGACAGTTCAGAGTACAGTTGATTCCAGAGCACTTGTTACCCCAGAGAAACAGGCTTTGGCCAGGCATACCCAGACTCCCATGTACTACAAAAGTCCCCTGTAAGTACTACATGTATCTACCACAAGTTCATAGTAATTCTAAAGTGGTAAATAGGGTATACTTGTTGGCTCAGAACAAAAACAAAAACAAAAACAAAAACAAAAAAACAAACAACAAAAAATCTCCTATCACTCAAAAGATAATTTGGCACTTGTCTATATAACCAAGGAGGAAAAGCACTTGATTTTTGGGGGGGGCAGTACTGGGGATTGAACCCAGGAGTGCTCAACCACTGAGCCACATTCCTAGTGCCCCCTTCCCCTTTTAAATATTTTATTTAGAGATAGGTTCTCAGTAAGTTACTTTGAGTCTTCCTAAGTTGCTGAGGCTGGCTTTGAACTCACAATCCTCCTGCCTCAATTTCCCAAGCTCCTAGGATAATAGGCTTATGCCACTGCACCCAGCAAAACACTTGATTTTTAAAACATATGCTACATGGAAAAATAAAATAGTTGATCCTATTAGGAATTAGCTTCTCTTACTCTCCAACTTTCCTGAGTCTGAAACAAAAATACACCAATGAGAGTTAATTCCCACCTTGACTATCTGGGCACAGTGGAGACCCCTATGGGGCAGGGGAAGAGAAAATGCAAACAATATAAAATTTTCAGAGCTGTTTGTAATGTCTGAGCTTGGTCACATAGTAAGTTTTGTGGGAGCATTCTCCCATGCTCTCTGAGGATAGAAATGATGGGTTCAAATGGCCACATGGGTTTTCTCCAAGAGTCATTTGATCTTTATGGAGAGGCCAAGAATATTAGCACCATTGAGCCTAGGGCCACTTCACATACTTTAAAACATTCACAGATTAATATATTTTAAGATCTGTTAGAGCAAAACACTCTAGTATACATCCTTTAAATCATTGTGTGAATTTCTGAAAAGAAAATTAGTTTATGATTTCATTTAGAATTAAAATCTCTATTGAGCCAGGCATAGTGACACATGCCCATAATTCCAGCTACTAGGGAGGCTGAAGCATTAAGGATCACAAGTTTGAGGCCAGCCTCAGCAACTTAGACCCTGTCTCAAAATAAAATTTCAAAAGAGGCCGGGGGTATAGCTTGGTGTTCAAGTAATTGCCTGACAGCCTTTTAAGATTTACTTTCTTTGTTCTTTTATTTTAATAACAAAATGAAATGGACACTAATTTATAAATCTCTCTCACATTTGTCCTGTTTGCTTTATCTCCATTTCTATTGTCCTAGATCAGGGTTTCATCCTTAATGGTTTGGATTACTACTTTATTCATCCCTATGGCTATAGTGTCTGTCTTTAATTCTTCTTTCTGTGAATAAATATTTGCATTGATTGTTCCCCTTCCCTGGCTTTTATAAAGCTTTTGGAAGACTAAATCATTGAAGTCTTAGTGCTAGACACAGGGTATGGAACATGGCACACACACAGATATTTGATTGAGTGATAAGACATTAGAAGCAAAGTAGGGGTCAGTATTAATACCTTCTTACATATCCCAATGCCGCTGAATCTTTCTTGTTTTTCATAAAATATTGAATATTTCTCTTGCTGGGAAAAGTGTTGAATCCACATTGTTATTTCTGGGCATCCAGAGCTGCTTCTCTTTGTCTTTTTGTTTGAGTTCTAGTCTTTCACTGGTGACTTTTTAAACATTGGTCTTGATTTCGTCCTGTTCTCTCAGAATTTCTGAGTCATGTCACCTATCATCATAAAGAATTCCCAAATATGTAACATGCAATTATTGGCATAAGCTTTTCCATGAAAACTAATACAACTACCTATTACATAGTTTCAGTATGAAAATAAACTAAAAGGACCTTCTGAAAGGTGGAAAAAAAACTTATCTTATTTAATTTTTTAACAAAAGGTGCTTTCTAGTGCACGTCCTCTATTCTTTGAGGTCAGAGTAACATCAGTAGCTCTAGCCCTGAGCCACAACCAAGAATTTCTCTTATTAGTTCCCCCCATTTTTTGAATATTTTTATCTAGCCAAAAATCGCACTCATTAAAGTAAAAAATCATAAGTTATTCCTATCTTTTTCAATAAAATTCAAATGAATATTAGCTGCAATTTCTTGACTTACCTGTTGTGTACAGGTATGTGTTAAGAATTTATAAAGTTTAGCAGTCATGCATACCATTTGGCTTAATTTTAGCATCCTTATCTTGAGTAAAAATGTAATTTCATTTAATTTTTTTGAAATATTAAGAGCATACTGAAATACATCTGATGTGGTGAAGCTTGGCACAAGGAACACTGGTTTAAGGACTCTTGGTCCATATACTATAAATTTTATTGTCGTCAGCAACATTTTTAAGTTAGAAAGATTGAGGATTATCTGAGTACCATTTACTGTGAAGTTAGATTTTCTAGCAAGGTGATAATTTTTAAATATTTTAAACTGCAAAAAATATAATTTTTTCTACTCTCCATTTATAAGTTTTACATGGCCAGTTTGGCTTATTTGGTTTTACTTTAATTTTTAAAAATAAGTAATACACAATACTTTGTAGCCTTTTGTCTCTCTTTAGCATCCAATAAAAGCAGAGTGGAGCCTGAGAAAGCTGGTTCTCCATTTCTCAATGTGCCATGTAATAATTGATACCAGTTTCTCTGTATGTGTTGTCATGTAAAGGATTGGGAAGCATAAAGTATTCATTTCCACTTCTCAGTGAGTAATCTACTAATCAGCTTCTTTGTACTTTTCTAGAAAAAAAATCAATGTATGTGTAAACGTGTGTGTGTGTGTGTGTGTAATTTTTTCACAGATTGTAACTTAATACACTTTAATGTATCCTGCATTTTTCACAATTTTACTTTTAAAGGAGCACCTTAGAAATTGTTCCCTGTGAGTCAGTATACATAGAGCTACTTAACTATTTTTTTCTGTTGCACAATGTTGCTTATTAAATAAATATATCATATTTGCACAAATGGTAAATTTTTAGGAAACATTGTTAATATTTATTTAATGTAGGTGTGTATTCTTTATGTGATGTCTATTTCAACAAAAACAGCTTTTAGAACTTCTTAAAATTACAACTGTTTATGTAACTGGTGGTCATTTTCCACTGTTACAGTTTTCCTGGATATCAATTTTCTCTCCTTGGCTGAACTATTGTGTTTCTAGCTGGGCTTTTATTGTACAAGTGGAATGTTTTTGATCAGAATGTATTTACATGACAGCCTGG
>PVHX01000010.1:100000-101268 GCA_004024805.1 Geosciurus inauris
ACCACTGAGCCACATCCCCAGTCCTATTTTGTGTTTTATGTAGAGACAGGGTGTCACTGAGTTGCTTAGTGCCTCTCCATTGCTGAGACTGGCTTTGAACTTGCTATTCTCCTGTCTCAGCCTCCCAAAGTGCTGGGATTACAGGCTTGTGCCACTGCGCCAGGCTCAAATAATTTTTAATTAAATGTTAGAAATCAGATGTGTGGACAAATACATTACATATTAGATTAAGTGGACAGTTTTGAAAAAGCAGTATGGAAAACAGGTGAGTTGATTCCCTCTGCCTGACAGAGTAAAACGGAAGTAATTACTAGTACTTCATGGAAGTACTAGTAATTGATTTGCAGTTTGAAAGGTAAGATTTGGAGAAACAGAATTTGAGCAGAGACATTCTCGGTGGAGTAAGTTGAGACTTGAAAGCCTGATAAAGGCATATATCAAATAGTTTCATTTGGTTATGGAATTTGTAGATTAGTGGAACAAAGAAAAGAGAACAGGCAAATTTGATCTTAAGAATACAGGGCCTTTGGTTTTAGATTAATACATTTTGGTTTATTCTTAAATAAACCAAAGGAGCTTCTCAAAGCCCCATTTTTTAAAATTTTTTTTAGTTGTAGATGGACATATCTTTATTTTATTTATTTTTATGTGGTGCTGAGGATCGAACCCAGCGCCTCACGCATGCAAGGCAAGCATGCTACCACTGAGCCACAATCCCAGACCTCAAAGCTCCTTTTTCAGACAACATGAAAACATGGCCTTATAAGGAAATGCACAGGGAAATATTTGGATGATTTTAAGTTAAATATGTTCAGGTCAGATATTAATGTGAGTCTCCTGCCTATCTAGGCCATTTTAACAGACCATGTAAATATATTCTTGGAAAACCTTGTTAGGTTGGGTGTGTTCTACAGAATAATGATAAGAGTAAAATTAACTAGTAAATATTTCTCAAAATGTAAATGGGCTGTCTTGCAAAACATTTTTTTTATTGATTGTTTGGAACTTAAATCAAACTTTTCTTTAGGAACCGTGCTACATATGGTTGCAGGAAGCCCATCATTTAGCCCTGAAATCAAATAGGGATGGTCCACATCCCTTGTAGTGCTTGCAGATACTTCTCATGGTTTTATTAATTTTAAAATATGAATTTAGTTATTAAATCTTAAAAACTGAATTTCTCTCTTTTCCCTATCTCTTTCTCTCTAACACACACATGTATTTTCCAGCTTGTCTTGAAAATTCATATTTGGCAAAACTAAACCTGC
>PVHX01000010.1:101368-164264 GCA_004024805.1 Geosciurus inauris
TTTCAAGTCATAGCACATATATAGAGCTCAGTTTTTCCATTTCTCTGGTTGCAAACCAGATAAAGTTACACCAATTGTGTTTTCATACATGCACCAAGGGTAGTGATGACGATCTCAATCAACCATCTTTACTATACCCATTCCCCTTTCCTGCCCCCCACCTCCCCCATGCCACGTCCAGTGTTCCTCTATTTCTCTTATGTTTCCCATTCCCACCTCCCTTATTCATCAGCATCCACTAATCAGAGAGACCATTCGGCATTTGTAAACCTGCATTTTTACGAAGTAGAAATGGCAAGAATCTGATGGGGATTAAGAAACACCTCTACAGAGGCTTTACCACACAGCATCCTAGCTTTTTAAAATCTTATGCCCAGCTGTATGTCTACTTTTATTTTTGGATAGTGAATCTTGTGACCTTTATGATGTATTTGATGTATTTTTATTTCTAGTAATATTTGCCTTGAATCCTAACTCCTCTATGCAGCAGTTTTCATAGGTGAAGTAGATTGGGATGACAAAAGAGAGATCAGGAATAGATTGCCTATTATTCCATTGACTTTGGGTCTGACATCTCTCATCTTCTGTTGTCCTTGAATCCTCTGCAGGCCTTTACTTCCCTCCATATATGATATGAAAAGAACACTATCAGATGTATATTTTCTAAAAAATGCTTAGGTTTTGTTATGGAGTATGTATCTGAAGGATTTAAGATTGAATGGGGGGGACTACATAGGAAGCTGTATATCCAATAGGCACTTTCAATCTGCAGGACGGGAAAGAAGTCTGGAACTGGATATATACATTTAATTTTGTTGTTTCGTTTGCATTTCTGTGACAAAATACCTGAGGTAAACATTTTGAAAAGAGGAAATATTTGTTTTGGCTAATGGTTTTAAAAGTTTCAGTCCATGATTGCTTGGCCCTGTTGCTTTGGTCCTATGGTGATGCATTACGTCATGATGGGAGTGCATGGGAAGAAGCTTGTTTGCCGCATGGTGGCTGAGAAGGAAGGAGAAAGAGAGGAAAGGGCCAGGTCCTAATAATTACTTCACAGGGCACACCACCAATGATGTGACTTCCTCTGCTTCTTCCTTCCACTTTCATCACAGGCTGGTGATCAACCCTTTAGCATATGAGCCTGTGGGAAGCATTTAAGATCCATCTGAACCATAAGAGGAATCATTTGCAACAACTAGTGGATATTAGAAGAAATAGATTATGGATTAAGAAAAGCTGGTGATTGGCAAAAAAGTTTTTGAGGAGATATATGTCAGAATACAAACCAGCAGAGACTGAAGAAAGGTGATGTGAAAGTGGGAGTGGGATGAGGAAAGAGGGATGCCATGCACATCAAATTTCTTTCTTTCTTTTTTTTTTGGTACCAGAGATTGAACTCAGGGGCACTCGACCACTGAGCCACATCCCCAGCCCTATTTTGTGTTTTATGTAGAGACAGGGTCTCAGTGAGTTGCTTAGCGCCTCACCACTGCTGAGGCTGGATCTGAACTCACGATTCTCCTGTCTCAGCCTCCCTAAGTGCTGGGATTCACAGGCTTGCACCACCGCGCCCGGCTTCAAATGAATTCCTAAAAGAATAAATCATAAGATGAGATTATTAAACAAACTAGCATTTAAGAAATCATATTTGGATTTTTCAGCTAGGTGATGTTTCCTGACCTGATGACCTGATGTTTTGCTTCAAGAATATGAGGATTTGGTAAACTCTTGAGCCATCTGTGTCAGTGTTGAAGAATAGAATCTTATTTATTCTAAACCAATCTTAATATTTTTTCATATAACAGCATCATGGACCATCACCATCACCACAACAAAAATAATAATTTGTTTACATGAGGAAATAATAAAATGATAAATGAATAATACATATTTTGAGTGAATATATCAAGTTGTCACCCAAACTGGAACATATTTGAGAGGGAAAAGGGTACTTTCTAATAAATGCAATAGGCATGAGCCACTTTCGTCCCAGGAAATCCAGGATGAATGGTTAACCTAATCATGGTTCATATTCATTCAGTGCTAGCTATGTGCCAGACACTGAGACAAGGTCTTTATTGGTTTATCTGATTTAATGACTGGTTTTAGTTGCTAACATTAGTAATTCTTTCTTTGAGGGAGAGCGGGTAGCGGGGATTGAACTCTGGGGTACTTGGCTAATGAGCCATATCCCCACCCCTATTTTGTATTTTATTTAGAGACAGAATATCACTGAGTTCCTTAGCGCCTTGTCATTGCTAAGGCTGGCTTTGAATTCACAATCCCCCTGTCTCAGCCTCCCGAGCTGCTGGGATTACAGTGTGTGCTAGCATGCTGGCTTCTTTCTTTGTATATAATGAATTCTCCAACAAATATACATAGTTTTGATGACTTTAACTGAACTTAACTGTTTAAGGAAACTAATACTAGATACCAAGCTGTGTCCAAAAAGAAAAAGATTAATACATATTTCCAGTTGTTAATAGCTATCAATGTAGCTGAAATTATCTGCAAACAAAATTTCAGTGTAATGTGGCAAAGTGATTCCAACTAGTATTTTAGTACATTATATGTTATATATTTTAGGGTTAAAATTATAGTATATTGAATTTTTCAAGAAAGAATTTGCTTTTCTAAAGAAAATATGTCTACAGACAAAGTGCAGCTATTTGTACTTTTAAGTGGGTTGTTCTTTATCATAGAAGATACTCTGTGTGTGTGTGTGTGTGTGTGTGTGTGTGTGTGTTGGGGGTGGTTCTTGATCACAAAGGGAAGAATTTCCATATCTAAACATAATTTTAGGCATATTCAAGCTATATCCTGTGAAAAGGTATAATCTGGTATATTCCTCTGACATATTTGGTAGGTATGGATGGCATTAATTAGCAAGGGTATTGCTATAAATGACATGTCAGTTCAGGATAACCAAAAGCACTTGTTACTGATGTCAATCATTCATCTTTTGTCAGTTTCTTTCTTTTCCCTAAAAGAAGGTGCATTGATCAGCTCTGACCCACAATGTTGCAAAACCATTTCTATATTCCAGAAGCCAATGGAAATCTACCTGTGTTTTAATGGTCATATGGAACTATTCATATAGAAAGTGCATTCTGATAAGTTTTAGTGGCAAGACTTTAAAATTAAGCCAAAAGTAGTTGAATCTTTGGAAAATAAAACAGCTTGTTAGAATGCTGAAATCTAATCTTTAGTGGGTTTTCTCCTTTAGTAACTTTAATCTTGGGCAATCAAATTTGTGTATTTGTTTTACCTTGAAGTAGTTTTGAGTTATTCCAGGTAAATGATTGCAAGTATCATTTATTGGTTAAAAACAGAGGGGATCACACATGATGAGATAATGATTTCAAGAAGTATTTTTTCTTACACACATTTTAGTTTTTGTATTTAGCTCTTCTGATATAGATTTTGCATCACCTCATTCTTGTACCATTTCCTCAGTTTTTTTTCATAATAATCACCAGTGTAACCTGTTCAGTTTTTGAGCAAAAATTGATCTCAAAGTACCATCATGCACGTTTCCTCAAAACATATGTTGATATTTATTAACATAAAATAATATTTTATTTCCAATTTTGCCACAAATATTCTTCCCAATGTTCTAATTTCTTATTTAGTGGATGAGAGAATGAGTGATTTTAAGAAAAGACACGGAGATATGATCTGGAGTATGGCACCAGTTGAAGGCATTTATCTTAATATTTAATTTTAATGAGGCAGAAAATACCCATTATTAGAAACTTAAATTTTGATAAAGTTTGTAGAATGGAAATAATTCTCTTAAACTTATGAATGTTTATACCACTAAAGGTCAGACACTCATGCATCACATTGCTGTGTCCTTGAAAGAAAGGTGTTGGATGTGGTGCATTTTAACATCTAATGCATTTGTTGGAAAATTAAGATGAAACTAGATTTAGAATATACTCATGTAATGTACTCTGATTTGCCCCATATGCCTTATTTGAGCAGCATATTCTCAACCTTTGTACCATCTTTAAAATTCTTACTCCAAATGTCTTGCTGTCTTACAGACCTGTGTTATCTGTGTCTGATCTGTCTCATGCTCTTGAAATCATCTCTTTTTATTATTCCATTAAAATTTTTAAAAATGGATTTTCCTTTACTCTTTTCTAATCATCCTGTAATTCTTTAGTGCTAAGACGTTAAAATAAATGAGTAAAAATATTTGACACCTAATCGTCTCTGCCAGTCCATTCAAACTCATGGATTTGCAAAATTATGTTAAAGTCTTTTAAAAATACATTTGAGTAGGCTTTTGTCGTCATTTGAATTTTGAATATTAATTTTCCCTTGCTATGCTGCTTAGCCGTAAAAGTGAAAAAGGAGATAAATGTGGGTTTCTTTTAGTGGTGGTAACTTCAAAGTACTAGATTTATTTATTATAATATTATTATAATATTCAACAAAGCAGTTTCTATATTTCTGTTCATCTGAGATTCCATAGAAAATAGTGGGAAGCTCCTATACCCTGGAACAGTAAGAGAGAAAGTCTGATGCAGTTTGTAATAACTGATTAAAAGTGTAATTTCTCCTTAGATCAAACAGATAATAGAAGTCTGTTGAAGCTTCGTCCTGGTGTATTCTGGAAGTAGAAAAATATTCTGGAGAAAGGATCATTGTAAGATTGTAAGATTCCTCAGTCCTGGGAAGGAGCATTAACATCTATCCCTCCAAATGTAAGTCATCATGCTGTGTGTTTTCCATCCCTCAGGGATTTTTTGTTTTGTTTTGTTTTGTTTTTCTTTCCTTTTTCTTTTTTTCTTTTCAAATCTTAGTGATTAAAATTTTATTTGGAATTTTTCTTTAGAAAATATGCAGTTACTCTAGTTGATAACTTTTTCATGCTGATTCATGTTAACTTTCACTAACATACAGTGATGCCTTAGGATAATAATATTTAATGCAAAATGAATTGATTTTAATTGTATTTCCTGATGGAGAACAGTTAAGAAGTTTGAGAATATTCTGATGAAAAGGTAATTTAATTTGATTTAATAGCCACACCAGGGTGATCATAATCATTTTGCTTTAAACTTTGTTTTTTTCCCTTTTATACTTCTTCTTAAGACTATTTTAATATGTCTAAATCCACCACGTGATAAGAGAGAGATTAAGTTATTTTTTCACTTTGCCTAGTGAAACTTCATTAGACCGACTTTGTATATATGATCTATAAAAATATATCAGTTTTGTCAGGTCAGTGTACTGGAAAGACTATTCCCTGTTAGGAAACACTTAAACAATATCTTTAATGATTGTGCAGGGACACAAAATTCAGTTCCTGTTCAGAAATTGGTAGATAGAATGCTTATGGAAGCCAGTACTTAGGTTAGGAGGATTATTTATGAACAAATTCTTTGTCAACACTTTTATTTGGAAAGAGATCTTGTATGTAATCCTGTGGTAAGGCTCTTGAAATATGATATTTTAGCTTAACTGCCCAAAATTTAACTTTTGTTTTGTAACTGATGGCCTTTTTCATTTTTTGGTTAAAGAACTCAATGACAGAGTATTGTTTTGATGTTTAGAAATCTAAATTATGTAGTAGAAAATGTCTGTTAATGCTGTAGAGTTAATCAGATCATATATTCCCCAGTTTTTCTCAAACCAACACATGAATCTTCACAGGTTTGGTATGTGATATTTTTATTGACATAGCATCTAACAGCGCGGTCAAAGTGGCCTATGTTGAGAAATCTTCATAATGTTTAATTCTGTTATCTAGAACATTCTTACAATTGCAGTAAGCACCTGAACATTTGTAGTTTTAACTCAGGAAGAATTATATATTTAACAGAAATTGTGCATATAAAGAGGGACGTTTTAGATAATTGATCTAAATGTTCAGTTCAGTTTTTTTTTAAATCATTGAACAAGATAAAGGCACTTTGGTAAAAAACTACAAACATTCCTTACTCTGACATGAAGCAGTTGTTCTTCACATAAAACTTTAATTTTTATTCATTGGTTTGATGTTGTTGAAGGTTTGGAAAATAATGTCATTTACAGTAACATTTTTTTTTTTTTTTTTTTTTTGGGTACTGGGGATTGAACTCAGGGGCACTCGACCACTGAGCCACATCCCCAGCCCTATTTTTGTGTTTTATGTAGAGACAGGGTCTCACTGATTTGCTTAGCGCCTCGCCGTTGCTGAGGCTGGCTTTGAACTCGCGATCCTCCTGCCTCAGCCTCCCTGAGTGCTGGGATTACAGGCTTGAGCCACCGCGCCCGGCTTACAGTAACATTTTGCTGATCCTGTGGTTTACAGCAAGTGAGGATGATTGAAGTATAGCAAGGGTAATGTGGTTGAATCTCAAAAACTTAATATTGAGTGAAAAATACCTAACACAAAATATTAACACTATATGTTTTCTTTTATATTAAGTTTCAAAACTAGACTATAATTTTTATGGATGCATGAAGTGATTACAATGAAAATTAAGATAGTAGTTAAATTATAGGTAGGTGATACATTGAGGAGCTGGTTCCAGGAGCTTCTGGCATGCTGGAAACATTCTGTTTGTTCATCTGGCTGGTGGTTGCAGGGATGTTTAATTTATGAAAAGCCATTGGTGAGAAGAAACCTTATGATTTTCTGCTAAGATTGGAAAAAAGGTAAGGATGTTCCTCTCACCACTTCTACTTAACTTTATACTAGAAGTCATAGCTAAGGTAAGACGAAAAGAAAAGTCAATAAAAGGCGTTCAGATTGGTAAGAAGGAAATAAAACTGTTTATAAAGACATGATTATCTCTGTAGCAAATCCCAAAGAACAAACAACACAAACCTCTGAAAATGACAATGATTATGGAAAGGTTGTAGAACACATGATTAATATACAAAAATCAGTGGCCTTCCTGTGTACCTGCAATGAACAATTGAGACTTGAAATTAATAACACAACACCAAAAATTAAACATACTTAGGTATAATTCTGATGAAATGCATACAAGATCAATATTAGGAAAAGACAAAATGTTGATGAAAGAAAATTAAAACTCTCAAATAAATGAAATATTCTGTGTTCATGGAGAGAGAGACTCAATATTGTTAAGGAGTCAGTTCTTCCTAATCTGATATGTGGATTCAACATAATCTCAAAATGCTAGCAATTTATTTTATTAACATTGATGAACTGCCTCGTATAGAGAGGTAAGAAGACTCAGAATAGTCAATATAATATTGGAGAAGAAGAACAAAGTCACAAGATGGAACTCCCCAAATTCAAAACTTATTGTAAACCTACAACAATCAAGAAAATTTGACATTGTTAAAAGAATAGACATATAGATCATTGTAATGGAATAGATAGCTCAGAAATAGACCACACAAGTATAACCAACTTATCTTTGACAAAGGAGCAATGGCAACTCCATTGCTCCAAAAGGACAGCCTTTTCACCCAATGGTGCTGGAACAACTAGACATTCACTTGTTTAAAATAAGGGAGTGGGGAAAGGAATCTAGACACAGATCTTTTCCCTTTCACAAAAATGAGCTCAAAATGTATGGTAAAACTGAATGTAAAACCATAAGATAAACATTTGGGAAAAATCTAAGTAACCTTAGGTTTAGTAATGACTTTTTAGACACAACACCAAAAGCATAATCCATGAAAGAAAAATTGTTAAATTGGACGTCATTAAAATGGAAAAACTTCTGCTGTGAGAATGTCACTGAAAAGATAAACCATAGACTGGGAGAAAATATTTCCACAGCATTTGACTGATAAAGGACTTGTAAGCATAAACCGATTTAAAAATGGACAGGAGCTTTAAACATACACCTATTCAAAGAAGATATAATATATAGACATATATGATAAATAAACACATGAAAAGATGCCTATTTTATGCCATTAAGGATTTGCAAAGTAAAACAGGAGGTATCATTACAGATCTATGTGAATGACTAAAATCCAGAATGCAGATAACACCAAATAAAGAGGAGTATGTGTAGCATTGGGGACTCCCATTCGTTGCTGGGGGAAATGCAGAGCATACACTTGTTTTAGAAGACTGTTGGGCAGGGGCTGGGATTGTGGCTCAGTGGTAGAGCGCTTGCCTCGCATGCGTGAGGCACTGGGTTCGATCCTCAGCACCACATAAAAATAAATAAAGATATTGTGTCCATCTGCAACTAAAATAAATATTAAAAAAGAAGAAGAAGACTGTTGGGTAGTTTCTTATAAGATTAAACATATCCTGAGCTGGGCATGGTGGCGCAAGCCTCTAATCCCAGCACTTAGGGAGGCTGAGACAGGAGAATTGGGAGTTCAAAGCCAGCCTCAGCAACGGTGAGGCACTAAGCAACTCAGTGAAACCCTGTCTTTACATAAAAAAGCACAAAAAACAGGGCTGGGGATGTGGCTCAGTGGTCGAGTGCCCCTGAGTTCAATCTTTAGTACCAAAAAAAAAAAAAAAAAAAAAAAGATTAAACATATCCTTGCAATATAATCCAGCAGTTACATTTCAACATATTTATGCAAATGTTTTGAAGTCTTAAAGCCCACACATATACAAGAATGCTACAGTAGTCCCTGCTTTGTTTTAGTGGTGCTAGATATTGAACCGAAGGCCTCACACATATTAAGCGCACACACTATTTCTGAGCTAGAATCCCAGATCTCTGCTTGATAGGTGAATAGCAACCCTGTTGTCCTTCAATAGGTGAATGGTTAAACAAATTGTGCTACATCCAGACAGTGTAGTATTCTTTAGTAATAAAAAGAAATGAGGTACCAAGCCATGAAAAGACATGGAGGAACCATGCATGCCTATTGCTGAACGAATGAAGAACTCTGAAAAAACTGTGTGGTTCCAACTATGCGACTTTCTGAAAAAGACAAAACTGTGAAGACAATAAAAAGTGATCAGCAGTTGTCAGGAATTAGAGGCAAGGTTGGGAAATGAATAGGGAGAATATAGGATGTTTAGAGTAGTGAATCCATTTTCGTGATACTGCATGGCCTGGCATAATGTATTATTTGTGAAAATGTATAAAATTGGTCAAAACAAAGAGTGAATACTTATGTAAATTCTGGAGTTTAATTAATGATAATGTATCAGTATAGGTTTATCAGTGATGGCAAATACACCACAGTGGTATAATATGTTAATAATAGGGAATCTGTGTATATATGTTGGGGATGGGGAGGTGTATATGGAAACTCTTTTTTTATTTCTGCTTGATTTTCCTGTAAATATAAAAGTGGTTTAAAAATAAAGTTTTTCATTTAAGAAAGATAAAACAAAACCTTAGGTTGTATGTATTTTAGATCCTTCCTTGCATTTCTAATTCACAGCAAAAAAGAATTAAAAAGGCAATCTCAATGATTCTGTTAAGTAGAATTCCGAGAAAAAGTAAGACAATTTCAAATGTGATCTGTCAACACTGAATATTCAAAGTTAAAAGGATAGAATTTTAAAATCAATATTTGGTTATATTACAAAGCAGTATATTTTATTTTGGGAAAGTGGTAACCTCTACAGAGAAGGACTTCTGTACTTGCCTTTTTAAAGTAACTTCTTCACTATTTACCCAGCATGAACTTATCTTTATTTTAATATAAATACTTCAGTGTAAAATTAAAAATAGACATTTATGACATCAAGTATAAAAATATTCATTCTGCAGTACTGAATTCCTCATCTTCAATGAATTGCTCATTGTTTCTTTCCCTGATTTTTACTATGCTTTCTGCAGAGGTCTGTCATCTTCAGAAACAATTTTTCACTTAAGTGATATTAAATTTTATTAATTTTATGCTATGTTGCAATATTTAAGAAAAAATAGTCTTTCTTTGAATAGAAAATTTTAAATATAATTATACTCTCAGTTTTAAAAAAGAACCAGATATGGGCTTTTTTCTAGTTCTTTTTCTCTTTTTCTTTTCCTTTCTTTTTTCTCCCTCCACTTCTCTTTATCTTCTCCACTTCCTTCTTTCATTCTTAGTAATTTCAGTTGGTTAATTTTCCAAGGAGTGAACATAGTCTTATGTACTTCGATGACATTAAAGAGAAACCAGGAATTTATTATTCATAAAAATGAAATATGAAAATCCCCTTTTTTCTTCAGGCTCTGGAGATAGCTAGGCTCAACACAAATGTCTGGGGAGAATGCATCTGTTGCTATTGCATTTATTTTTTTTGTTTCTCTGAAAACTTGGCATTTGTAAAATATCTATGATTTTGATTTGTCTTGGCCAAAGCCCAGATTACCAAGGAATTACATTTTGAACATATTCAACTAAGAATTATCTTTGTAGCAACTTTTCCTTTGCCATATTGAAATTTTGGGAATAAAATCAGATTTTGTTTTAAAAACTAGCTATGTTTCTTCCTAGTGCCAGAACAATTTTTTTCCTGTGTTCAAGAGGCATAAAGCAATGCTTATAGTCTTTCTGAAACTTATTTTAAGCATGTTGTGGAGGAAAGAGCCCCATTTTGAATTTGACAGACCTGGGTTCAAATGTTTGCCCTGCCACTTATAATTTACATTGATTCTGGGTAAGTTTTGCATGTAAAAAAACAACAATAATAACTTCTTTATAGAGTTGTGTCAAGATTTAATGATCAAACACAAAGAATACCTGACAGAGCAGTCATTTATTTCGTGTTGGTGATCTCTCGCTTGCCCTTCACGTATGCAGCAGATGTGTGTGTATAAGAGAATAAATGTGTGTATTTTGGCATTTATGTATGTGTTTATATACCCACATGTATGTGTGGTTTTGTATCTCTCTAAAAAATATATAAGTATATAGTAATGTGCAGTATTTTATGTAGCCATTTATTCTATTTGTTAAGATCTGAAGCAGAGAATTCTTCTGGAATTGATATAGTTCTGGAATTCAGGAAATATGTATCCTGTCACCACATGGAAATATTTAAAAAGTTATTTCTTTGTGCCTTAGGTTTTCTGTAACTTTATATTAATGTACCTGGAATGTTTATAAATCCTTAGAAGAATATCTGATGGATATTTATATTTCTTTTACAAATTCTCAGCAGGAAATAGAAGCATAGTATTTTTTTCTTCCATGTGTAATTCATAGAATGATATACTACTACATCTTGATTAGAGTTCAAAAGGATGTGCATTGGTCATCTTGAGAAGATATATGGGAAATAGGAAACAAGATTATTTATTTATTTAATGTCTTACAAAAGATGTCAGTTTTGACAAGACAAAAAAATGCAAGGTAGGAGTTGAATCTTTATTTTAAAATTGATGTCCCTGTGATTTAGTTTACACTAAATAGTGAGGCACCAGCTTCTTGGGGGAGGTGTGTACAGCTGTCTTCAAAACTGATTTGGATCTTTTTAGAATGGTAATTTCAACAAAACAAAAGTATAATGCTCGGTGCTGTCTTATAATGATGTAGGTTTTCTACCAAAACCTGTTAATATCCTTAAAAAGTAGCCTATGTATCTTGCCTAAATACCTGACTAAATTTGTGTCTTGTGACTGCTGAACAGTACTCAACTCTTGACTAAATATCTGCTCTCACACACTAAAGGGAGGATTATAACAAAGAGAGTATTTAAATCAGAGGAAAACCTCCATCAAAATAAGTAGTTGTCACAAAAACCTTAAGTCTTAGTTTGAAGTGACTATTATGTTTTGAAAAGGTAAACTAGTAAAAACTTGTGTTTTCTTTATATCTCTTAGCGTTTTAAAGACAAGATGGTAAAGACAAAATTTCTTGTTAAGCACAAAATGCATGGTAAGCTCCAAATCTATTTGAAGGAACAGTTAGTTACCCGTGGAGTCCACTTCCAAGTTAACGATGCAAAGTGTTATCTGGGACAGGGGACTGAGTATTCCTGGAATGAGTAACTCCTTTTTAGTGGATGCATTTATGATCTAATTTTGTGGAGCTGACAGTTCTATCCATGCAACTATTATTACTTGCATGCTCCATTTTTATTATAGCCAAGGGTAACGACATAAAGGAGAAGCAAAGTGGTCTTGGTCAGATATTACAGAATAGCTGAAAATATATGTTCTCCATACATATGACCTAATGATCATTTCCACTTAACCCTCTTATGTGTTTAATAATTTTATTATTGAAAATTTCATTGGCCATAAACTTTTGTTTTCTAAATAATAAAATACCATTTAGTCTACATACAAGGAATATTTTAGGTTTGTAAAATGTATAAACTGTATTAAGACACAAAATCTTCACCTAAAATAAAACACATTCGTCATCTCAGGTAACTTAAGGTTTAAAAAAGCATTTATCTCCTGATCTGAGCAAATTGGTTGTGAATATTTTTTCATGAAAATAGTTTTAAACATTCTCTTCACTGTAGAATCCAAAGTGATAGTTTGCATTTTGAAATATTCTGAACATTCAGAACATTCAGAAAATAACATAGTTGGCAAATTTGACATACATTGAAATTTTGTTTTATGTCTTCAGATCGAACTCTTTATAATGATGTAGAGTACCTCCTACTCCTTTTAGAGTTACTTTACTGAGTAGTTAAATATATATATTTATGTGAAATTTTAAAATTTATATAAGTTGCATCATCAAATAAGCCTTTTTGAAAAAATTTTTTAAAACTATGTTTAGGGTGTTTGTCCATGTTAAAATATAGAGAGTTTTTTAAAACAAAGTTTTTAACCTTTATAAAAACAAAGTTTTTAACCTGGGTGTGGTGGCACCTGCCTGTAATCCAGCACTTTGGGAGGCTGCGATAGGAGAATTGAAAGTTCAAAGGCCAGCCTCAGCAACAGCGAGGTGCTAAGCAACTCAGTGAGATCCTTTCTCTAAATAAAAACACAAAATGGGGCTGGGGATGTGGCTCAGTGATTGAGTACCCCTGAGTTCAATCCCTGGTACCAAAAAAAATAATAAAAATTTTAAAGAAGAAATTTATTAAATTATAAATTCTACATAGAAAACTACAAATAAATGTACATCTTGGTGAATTTTCACAAGTGAACAAATTTGTGCAGTTAGTACTCAGATGTTCCCATCCTCTTGCTATTTGTTACCTACTATTACCTGTTTCTTGCCCCCCCCATATTCTGTCCTATAGCAATATAGATTAGTTTCATTTGTTTTTGAATTATATATAAAATGGAATCATTTCATATACTCTTTCAAGTCTGGCTTCTTTTTCTGAATATTAGCTCCTTGAGCTTCCTCCCTATTATTATGTAGTTAAGGTTTATCCTGGATTCTATCTAGCATTCCTCCAATTATATGACTGTATCACAATTTATTTATGTCCATCCTGGTTAGGAGCATTTGGGTTATTTTTCTTTTTTTTTGGTATTAAAAATAATACTGTTCTGAAGATTATTGTCCATGTCATTTACATACGATATATATCTGTGCCTAGAAGTTTTGTATTATGGAATATCTATACCTTTATAATATTAACTTATTGTCTATATTATAGGTTGTCTAGTATCTGTATTAGTCAGCATTTCATCACTGTGACCAAAAATACCTGATAAGAACAACTTAGAGGGGTAAAGGTTTATTTTGGGCCATGGTTTCAGAGGATTTGGACCATGGTCAGCCAGCTTCATGCTGTTGACCTGAGGTGAGGCAGAACATCATAACAGAACAGTGTGGTGGAGTAAAGCTGCTCAGCTCATGGCAGCCAGGAAGCAGAGTGGAAGAGAAGGGCCAGAGAGGAGATAAACCCTGCATAGCACATACCCAGTGATCTATTTCTTCCAAGCACTTCCTACTTTTCAGTAATTTATTCAGAGCCCTCATGATCCAGTCATTGCCTATAACTCTCCTACCATGAACCTTGCTCACTGGGGACCATGCTTTTAACACATGGGCTCTGGGGGTGGGGGGACACTCTATATCCAAACCATAATAGTATCACAGTGTCAAGAGTAGCATAGTCTTCTAAAGCAGACACTAGGTTCTGGTTTATCCTTTCACCATTAAGGTATGAGAGTTCAAGTTGCTCCACGTCTTGCCAATATGTAGCTTATCATTTTGCATTTTTGACATTTTGGTGGGTAATATTCATTAGTTTTTATTACTCTATAACATAATTTGAATAAAGCATGTTTTTTTTTTAAATCTTTCCCTTGGTATAGACAACTGGATTGTTTTCCAGTTTTTATTATTTCAAATAATATTGCAGTGAACATATCTGTGTGTATCACATTGTGCACATACTGAGGAGCTTCTCTAAGGTTGCATCTGATGTAATGTGATATTTATATAGTACAACATTATGTTTTGATATATGTACACATTGTGGCATGGCTAAATCAAGCTATTTATCTTATGTAACACTTCATACACTTATTATTTTTTGTAATGAGAACACAGTCCAGTCTTAGCAATTTTCAAGCATGCTACGTGTTGTTACGAACTTCAGTCACTGTAATGTGCAATAGATCTCTTGAAAATATTCCTCCTCTTTAAGTGAAAGTTTATATCCTTTTTCAATCTCTCAATTCCACCCTTCCATCTCCAGCATCTTTATACAATATATTGCTAATTTTTTTCCTAAAAAGATTATAATTAGGTGATATTTTGTTTTATTTCAGATCACATAAGTGACGAATAGAGGGTATGTTACCTTTTTAAAAAGCATGTAAAAGTTACTAACATAGGATTTCAGGGAGATTTAATGGAGAATGATGAAACATCCTGCACAGTTCCTGGCATAGAGACAAAATTAAGCTGTTGCATTCATATCATTATTTTGTTATGAAATGCTCATTCTAGTGTCCGTTACAATTCATGTGAATTTCCCCAACATCAGTTTAATGTAATCCCTTCAATATTTCCCTGTATAACATATCTGTTGTATGTGTTTTTATTTTGATTTTTTTTTTTAAATTCTTTTTCCAAACCTTTATTTTATTTATTTATGTATTTTGTATGTGGTGCTAAGGATCGAACCCAGTGCCTCACGCATGCAAGGCAGGTGCTCTACCACTGAGCCATAACCCCAGGCCCCTTTATTTTGATTTTTTTAGTTATCTAGTAGCCTTACATATTGAGGTGCCTTGGATAATGTCCATAATCAGATTAATAGATTTCTACATTTTGTGACATTCTTTCTTTTCTTTTTTTTGGTGCCGAGGATTGGACTCAGGGGTACTTGACCTCTGAGCCACATCCCCAGCCCTATTTTGTGTGTGTGTGTGTGTGTGTGTTTATGTAGAGACAGGGTCTCACTGAGTTGCTTAGCACCTTGCCATTGCTGAGGCTGGCTTTGAACTCAAGATTCTCCTGTCTCAGCCTCCCAAAGTGCTGGGATTACAGGCATGCGCCACCGCACCGGGCATTGTGACATTCTTATTAAAGGTTTGATTCTAAACAAAAGGGTGGAAGTGAACGAGAATTTGTTTTAATTATTCCTATTGTGTTTTGTGAGAATGGCATTTTCTTTTATTTCATATTTGCTATAGATAGCTCTGTGATATTTATCTTTTCTAATAGATATAACAATTGATAGAGTCGGTGTTGGCAGGATGACCAAAGCAAGACCTTTAATCTAGGTTCTTAAATTTGACACTGTTAGTGAGGTGGTCAGCAATTGTCTCAGAGATAGAAATTTAATTAGTTTTTTGTTGCCATTTCCTTTCATACAATTTCCATTTTTTCTCATTGCCAGTTTTTCCCTAGGACTCTTAATTAGTCTTGTTCTAGTAAATCCCTCCTGTCTTTGTTCAGATGAAAACCATATATTGCTACACAGAATATCTTTGAGTAACCATTCCTCTCTCTTTTTCATTGTGAACATCAATGCACAAACAAATGTATTTGAATTAATAAAGCAGAGCTAAATTTTAAATCAAAATTCCATATGGATTTTTCAGAGTAAAATTGTATACATAAATTTTTGAATCTCTCGATTTTTACAAACCCTTTATACCTAACTAGTTGTAGAAGACAATTTTGGTTTACTTGTACAGTTTTAAATATTTCTATGGCTCTCCTATCTTTTATTTATTTTTCTTATGAGGTAAATGACCTAAAATTGACATTCTCAGTTTTTATTATTGTAAATCTTGGTCTTTTAATATAAATCTGTATAGATAATGAATTGAGGCAGATTAAGAAATAAAATTTCTCAAGAGTTTTATTATAGAAATTAGTGGTAATGTAAATGATGTTTATATGCAAATACCTGAGAATAGTGATTTTTATTTGTTATACTTTTAGAATGGACTTCACAGTGTACCATCTTATTTCCCAGTAATTTGTAAACTCCTAAATGCCTTGTTTAGCCTTGTGTCCCCAGTGCCCTGAATGATGCTGACACACATTCTGCATTTAATAGTAATTTTTGGTGAGTGAATTAATTTTGATATTTTCTTTCATAAAAGGAAGTCTGTTTATACTGTACTGCAAGGTAAGTTGCCGTCATTTGCCTTGATGTACAATTCTTAGGAAGACATGTTGAAAGGAAATGTGAAAACTTTATCATGGTTAAGCAGTTCACATCTTTTAGGGCTGTGATTAAAGAGAATGATCTTGGTTAATTAAGCCAAAAATAATTTCGATCAGTTAAAAAAAGAAAGAACAGACCAACAATTTTCACATTATAGTAGACTCTTTTCTACCTTTGAAAAAACACATGCAGAATATGAATATTACTAGTATGAGTTCACTCTAAGGGAGATAGACTTTTCAGCATTTTTTTTTCCTTCAGCTATAATTCCTGGGTGGTTCTCATTGTCCTTTTTAAACTCCTGAGTCTGTGTCTTTTCCTCCAAGATGGGATTTGAATGATTGAATAAGTGCTGATTGACTCCTTGAACAACTTCGTCTGAGGATCTGTGTTAACTTTTGTAGTGTATACTAAGATAATTTGGCATTTCTTAATGGATATCACTACTTTTGCTATGATTTGTCATGGGGTCATAATTTCTTTCCTTGTGTTATCATTGTATTAGTATTTTTGGAAGGAGTAGTTAGAATTGTGGGTTTAGATTGCTTTGTTTAAGTAGAAGTCATGTAATGGTGTTACTGCTACTAAATTTAAAGGATAATTTTTAATGACTTGTCTTCCCTGAAATATTTAACATTACGGACTGCTTCCTCCTATAATCTAATATTCTCACATCATGTTCTCTCATTTACTTCTCTTCCTGCATTTCCTTTGTGAGTCCTTTTTCCTGCCCACTTCAAACTTTAGTTCTTTTCCTCACTGGGTACATTAATCTCTAAATGAGCTCTCATATCCCCAAAACTTCAAATGCCATCTGTAGTGTGGAGACTCATCCACTCCCCCCAGTACTGGAGATTGAACCCAGGGGTTCTTTACCACTGAATTACATCTCTAACCCTTTTGATTTTTACTTAGTGAGACAAGGTCTCACTAAGTTGTTAAGGCTGGCCTTGAACTTGTGACCCACTTCCCAAGTACCTAGAATTATGGTTGTGGGCCACCACACCCAAGTACAAGACCTAAGGCTCCTACTTTTCTGTCTCTAGCTCATATTTATTCTGTGTGATGTGAAATTTCAGATGTCTCCATGATAACTACTTAAGAGTTCCACAGGAATCCATTGAAATAATGTACAAAATGAAGCTCATTGCCGGCTCCTTCCCCACATATCAAAGTATGCTTCTCTTTTTGTATTTTCTCCTAGTGAATGATAAGCACCATTTTTTACTCAGATGCCTATGTCAAAACTATGGGGTCATTCTAGACATGTCCGTTTTTACATCTTCATATTAAAATGTTTCCTAGTTAGCTGGGCACAGTGGTGCACGCTTGTAATCCTAGCACTTTGGGAGGCTGAGACAGGAGAATTGTGCGTTCAAAGCCAGCCTCAGCAACAGCGAGGTGCTAAGCAACTCAGTGAGACTCTGTCTCTAAAATATAAAACAAAATAGGGCTGGGGATGTGGCTTAGTGGTTGAGCACCCCTGGCTCAATGGTTCAATCCCTGGAACCAAAAAAAAAAAAAAAAACCAAACCTCAAAATGTTTCCTAGTCGCATAGATTCAGCCTCCAAAGTAGGTATAGAATGTGTCCATATCTTAATACCTCACTGCCACAATTCTAGTCTAAAATTTTCACTTGGACCCCTGCAATGATACAACTGCTTTACCTAATTCTTTACACTCTTTCTCCCATGCAGTTCACTAGGTGGTAAGAATATCCTTTCAAAAATTTTAGTGATATTTTAAATTCTGCCTAACATTTTGCTGTT
Organism: Geosciurus inauris; assembly: GCA_004024805.1. Taxonomy (NCBI): domain Eukaryota; kingdom Metazoa; phylum Chordata; class Mammalia; order Rodentia; family Sciuridae; genus Geosciurus; species Geosciurus inauris. The sequence goes on from PVHX01000010.1 coordinate 119,580, forward strand.
TTTCCCTTATAATAGCATAAAATGCAAATAAGTCTTCGGGTTGGTCCAAAGTACCTATAAGAATTGGACCATGCCTACCTCTCTAGCATCATGTTTCTCTACTCAGCATACTTCTGACTCTTCTTTATTTCTTCACTTACTCTATAGTAATTTCATTAATCACTAGATTCATGTATTTTATGCCTTGTGACCCTTTTGGCACAGTATTCCTTCTCTGGACTGGACAATGGATGCATGGGTGAAAAGATCAGAATGAACTCAAAATTTTAAACTTGGTAATTCTTGCCTTTTAGCTTTTTCTTATAGACTTCATGCCAGTAAATTAGTTATGCAAAAATGAATAAAGTATAATATGCATGTAAGCCTTCTATAACTTAACCTTCTACAGCCTAAAATGTTTCAGAACTTTGTATGGTGATTTCCTAGTGGGCTGCATGTATCTAGGTGCCTTGCTTATGTGGCAGATGAATCCCTACTGCCCTTCAAGACAGTTGAAACAGCTTCCTCTGGGATTCCTTGAGCCTTCATAATTGTTGATGACAGCTTCCTATGTACATTTTGCAGATGTACCTTAAATACAAACTTAAGTAGCTTGTTCAGTTGCTAAGTGACAGACCTGGAATTTGAACTTTCACATGTCTGATTTTAAACTGATTCTTTGACTATCCTTTGCTTGGCATAGTTGTTACTTAATAAATATTTATTTAATAAATGCATCAACAAAAAGATAAAGTCCATATGACATGATTGGTTAAAATAAAAGGCTTTTATAGGATCAGTGAGAAAAAGTGACCTAACATAGGAGATAAGGATATGATAAAGAGAGAGGAGAAGAGAAATCTCTATCTGTAGAATAGTTCAACTGCTAAGCCAATTAGATTCAGCCTTGTTGTGTATACAATGCTTCTGGCTTTCAAAACTGGTATAAAGCTGAACTTCAGTAAAAAAGAACATGGAGAAACATATTCTGTTTAATTAGAAAGGGCAAATGTATATCATATTTTAATACTTTAATTACTTTATGCATTTGTGCCTGTTCCCCTCTACTTGATTATTAGCCTCATTTGAAGAAAAATATGCCTTATCTTTTCTTAGTGTCTCCTGTAATATCTAATTCTACTTGAAAATTATTTTTTGTGTGTAAAATAAATGATGGTGTCTTATCTCTTCATAACTTAATTGTATGAACAAAACTTCAAATATTTTCAAATAGAGTAAAGCAGCTGATAATTATTTTATACAAAACCACATTGGAAGTATTGATGTACAAATGGAAGTAACTTTTCAGTACTGGGTTTAATATTGTCTTTTTGAAAAATATACTTAGGTATGCATAAGTCAAGGATATACTCAGTTGACAAAAGCATTTTATGTTAGATCTAGGCTAGAAGAATGCTCCATTCTAACATTTTATTAGTAGGTGAGCTTAAATATACATGCAACTCTTATCTTGCAACTATTTAACATTTTACTTTTCATTTTCTTTTGAATGCCAAGAGATATTCACATTTGGAAGGACATATTCTCATTAGCTCCAGTGAACGTTTTTTGTAAATGAATTGCATATAAACAACTATTGTATTTGTCCTTTTTTGCAAGAAAGATTTCAAGTTGAAGATCACAGTCATATAATTAAAAGGACTAATCCCATTCAATCCTTGAATCTTTCTGTAGAAATAGAATTCTTAAAACATATACGCAAAAGGGAATATGGTGTCTGTTGAATTTTATATTATGTTTAATTGAACTATTGTGTTATTAAAACATTTAATTTTGATTAGGATAATGATTCTTATATTTATAAGTGTATACATTGTAAGCCATTACTGGCACTAGGAAAGTCTTGGGGGGAGTATAGTGGGGGAAAGTAACACTTGTATTATATTAAATCAGAGAAATAATTGCACTTGGCAGTTTTTGTTTGCTGAATGCAGGGAAGACTGAAGGCTTTTGTACAGTTCAAAGAGCACATTCCACAGATATAGCAGTTGTTGGTTGCCTGCAGGGATCATCAGAATCCCGGGTGATGGGAGAAGTCTGTATCACAAATTCCAGGCTGTCTGGCTGTGTGTTTTTTAAGGAAAAGAAATACAAACGTTTTTTTGAGATGTTGATTAGAAATTAGTTTCACATTGTTGAAGTTTATTTTAAATTTAGCACTTCTGCATTAGTTTTTAAGCTATATAGTTATCAGAGGACATTCTTGTTTGAATTTTCCTGCCTCTTCGTCTTCCATAATTTGTCTTGAGAATCATGTTTACATGTCCCATTGTGGAAGCACAGATCTGCTGGCTATTAAACTATCCGTTAAACTTTCTAAAGAAATATAAATACATATCCCTACCATATATTCAATAATCATCTATACAATTAGCATATTAAGCAATTTCATCAAGTTAATCCAAAAACTCTTAAAGAGAGCTTGCTTTAACTGAAAATATGCCAGAGGGTAGCATTTCATCTGGCATGAGAAGACTTGTGCTGAAGTCATGCACCATTTCCCTACAGAATATGCACTTTTAATTTTTATGATTAGCTGCAACAATGTAGCTGAAAGTTCTCTGAAAACTATAAAACTGATATAAATTAGCATTTTTTAGTTTCTTGAAATGTTTGGTATCTGTGATATTATGGGTGTGCTTTATATTATATCAAACTTTGGCAAAGTATATCAACATAATTTTGGGCTATATTCTTAGGTTTAAAAACAAACAGTTAATTAGTGATGCTCTGTTATAATTTGGGGGTTTAGGAAAAGCCCCCCAAAGCCCTATCTTGACCTACTCTTGAATTCACAAGAATTTGGGATGAAGTCTTTTGTTGGGTCCAGATGTGCTTTTTCCAGTCTGTCATGCACAGTTGCCAGAAGTTTAGTTAGCATGGTGCAAAACAAGAGAAACATTAAAATTGGAATTACTTCTGAGTATGCTATAATAAGAACTTATTTCTTTAATTTTTATTTATAAGATTTGTCACTGTCGAGTTATGGAATGCTTAAAACATACAAAAGGAGAGAAACTAATTTGATAGTATCCATGTACCCACCATTCAGATTTAAAAGATGTTACTCTTTTGCCATTTTTATTTAACATCTCTTTATTAAGAATGTTAAAAGACAAAAGTCTTCTATTTCAGTCTTGCAATACCCATTTCTTAATTGGTTAGCTGACAGAAACCTTCTAAGGCTCTTAACTGATAATTTCTTTCCATTTATTATTAGACTAGTTAATGTCGTTTCCTTACAGTGGCTACCACTGGTCAGTACTGTGATTGGAAGAAGACACAAAGGCCCTTCAGTCCCAGAATTTCAGCTTCTCTCTTTATGATTCTATAAGATATGACATTATTCTATTTTTCCAGTTTTTGGCTATGGTATTTTGGATGTTATTATTAAGCATGAATGCTTTATGGAAGGAATAACACATTAAAGCATTACTAGCTGCTACCATTATCACTCAGGAGCTGGTATTATCAAGCGGGGTTCCAAGAAGAGGTGGACTGGAAGGAAGGGATGCTGGTGAGGATGGTCTTGAACATCTTGCTGATGAACAGAAATTAAGTTCCAAATGAGACATGCAGAAAAGAATCATGCAATGAGTTCCTTATTGGTGCTGTTTGGCAAAAGACAAACAAATAAAACATTGTATGATCTCCCTGACTTTTGGCAAAGTAATATCAACAGTTCCAGTGCTGTTTCATATATATACAAAACTGCAAGGGAAACTGCCTTTTTGATTTGTAACATATTTTCAAAAGTATGTTACAAATTAGTAAAAGTATTAAACTATTTTACTAATAAAAGTATTGAGTAACAAAGAAGTTTGATAACTTCTAAAATCTCACAGGTAGCAAGTTAAAAATCTAAAATTTTGTATTGTTTTCTGTCATCAAGACCATCTCTTGCCTCTACCATGTAACTTCATAATTTTTTGCCAAATTATGCTTCCTTCACCTTTCAGCATATCAAAAGCTTACCTACTAGCTTGAAAGAATCAACTAAAGTCTTCCATGTATTTTCCTTAAAATATTCTCCATAAAATATAGTACTCTTCTCTTTTTGAAGGCTTAATGCTGACACTACATAGTTAGCACATAATTTTATGGTCTCTCATATCCCACTAATGTTGTATGAGTGTTATTCTTTGAAGTTGATTGTTGACTCCTCAAGATCTGGGCCCTGGCCTGTATTTTCATTTTGTATTATTGCTAACTTAGCACTAAGTACTTAGTGGATACTCAGTAACTCCTGGTTCTGGTTCTGGATAGTTTTCCAGGACTCCATTTCCCAGTTCTGACAATCACCAGCTGTGTGCTTGTGGACAAGGTGTTTAGTAGCTCTGAATTTTATTTTTTCATTTGCAGAGAGAGGAAAAAGTCTTATCTCAAAGTATTATAGAAATTAAACCAGACATTGCAATATAAAGCACTTTGCTTATTGTCTGGAATATAGTAAGTGCTCAATAAATACTAGTTATTTTGTCATTATTTATCATTATTATCAATAAATATTCAGAGTGATGAATTTTCCTTAGAACAGTTTTTATTAGAAACAAAACTCTAGTTTAAACTTGGATTTCATGCAACAAAATATGGCTTTATTTGAAATAAATATTTCATAGAAGTTTGACTTATTAAAAAGAAAATATATACACATACATACACATTTTGTACATGTTCAGAAATTTAGATTTATCTAATAAACAAAGAATTCAAATACCTTTTCTATACCTTTCCATACCTGGTCTTCTAACACTGTTTTCATTCATACTCACTAGCAGGAATTCTTAAATCTGAGGTTTATTTTTTGCCTACAAGCATATTAGACAGAAATAAATTTCAGAGTACGGATTGCGTATCCCTTATTGGAAATACATGGAACCAGCAATGTTTTAGATTTCAATTTTTGAATACTTACATATACATAATGAGATATCTTGGGGATGGGACCCAAGACTAAACATGAAATTCATTTATGTTTCATATACACCTTCTATGGATGCCCTGAAAGTAGAGTTATGCAATATTTTTAATACGACTGTTTTGACTGATTTGTCACAGGAAGTTAGGTATGGAATTTTCTGCTTGTAGAGTCATGTCAGTGCTCAAAAAGTTTCAGATTTTGGAGCATTTCAGATTTCAGGTTTACAAATTAGGGATATATAACCTGTAGTTAGTTTCCTTTGTAATTCTGTATGTTTTGCTTTATGCATTCAACTATATTGTACCACAGGGGGATTTGAGGCATCATGGTTTGTTTTGTGTTGTTGTAATAGAATACCATAGCCTGGAGGATTCATAATGAGCAGACATTTACTCGCTAACAATTCTGGAAGCTGGAAAGTCTAATATTGAAGTGCTGATTCTGATGAGGGCTTTCTTGCTGCGTCATCACATGGTGGAACAGCAAAGAGGAAGAAGGGGAGAGGCTTAATTCAACTTTTTATATGGAAAATACATATGCATGTATACATTTTATACATATTCAAAAATTTGGATTTACCTAATGGATAAAGTTTCTCAGTCTGGCCCACGGGAGTAGAGCCCATATGATTCAATCAACTCTTAAAAGTTCCACTTTTTAATACTTTTAAGAGTGACACTGAATTTCAAATATGAGCGTTGGAAAGGACAGACATTCCAACCCAGCAGTAGGCTTTAGTAGACTCAAAGAAAGCCTCATGCACCTCAAACAGCTAAGAATCTGTATTAATCAGCTTTGTGTCTCTGTGACCAAAATTTCTGGCAAGAACAACTTAGAGGAGGGAAGGTTTATTTTGGCTTAATGTTTCAGAGACTTAGTCCATGGTGGGCCAATTCCATTGCTCTAGACCCAATGTGAGACAGCACATTATTGCAGAAAGGTGTGGCAGAGGGAAGCTGCTCAGGAAATGGTGGCCAGGAAGCAGAGAGAAGGAGGGAAGAGACTACAGAGAAGATAAACTCTTCCAGGATGTGTCCCTTGTAAACTCCACCTCCCCAGGTATGCCTGACCTGCCTGCAGTTTCCACCAGTCCATTCAAACCAGGATTAACTCATGATGATACAGCTGTCATGGTTCAGTCTCTTCACTACCAAACATTCCTGCATCAACACAGGAGCTTTTGGGAAAACTTTCTATCTGAACCATAACATTTCCCCCTACCTAACCCCACCAGAATTCATGTTTATCTCACAATGCAAAATACATTTAGTCCATTTCCAAGAATCCCTATAATCTTAACAGGTCCAGCATTGATTGTCCCCACATTCCAAGTCAAAATCTCATCTGAGATTGAAGGCAATCTCTTGACCATTAACCCCTATAAAGATAAAAAGCAAGTTAAATGTATCCAATATACAGTGGCACAGAGCAAGCATTCCTATTCCAGAAGGGAGGAACAGAATTATAGAAGAAAAGGACAGGACCAAAACAAGACTGAAACCTAGTAGCATCTAAGACCCATGGTCTTGAGATGTGCTTTCCAAAGGGATTGCGCAGTCCCACCCCTTTGGCCTTGTTGAATGTAGCAAAAACAGGCTCTCTTTATAGCTTCACTCACACATCACCCTCTCAGGTGCTGCCCTCAAGAATTTTGACTCTCCTACAGTTTGTTTGGACTTTCAGGCTTTCCATTGAAATTTTGATGGTAGCTTCCTGAACCCCTAACTCAAGCATCTTTAATTCCTGCAGAACCAGCACCACATTACCATATGGATGATGCCAAGTTCTGTTACCATCTTGGGTAGTACATGGGCTTTCTGGCCTTATAGCTACAGTGGCCTCTGAGTGTCTAGGGGGCCAAGCACAGTGAAACAACTTTCTAGGCACCTCAGTGTGAGCATGGTACCCTCATAATAACTTCTCAAAGGAATTTTCCCTTTGAGACCCTTGAGCCTTTTAGTGGCTATGATCTGGCAAATTCCTAATATGATTGCAAGCTATCTTTTCTGTTGTCTCTGCAGAGCAATTAGAATCTCTTTAGTGGCTATAATCTTTTCAACAACCACACTTCCATGGCCCCAATTTTACATGCATTTTTCTGGCCAAATTGCAAGTTTTTAAAATCCTATATCTCTGCTACCAATTCTCACAGCACAACTGGATAAAAAGTGCCAGTGATATCTGAGGTACTACCTGCATGCTGTGCTTACTTGAAATTTCCTCCAACAGATTGATTATTCCATTTTTAAATTCAGCCTATCATGAAGTGTCTGGAAATGGGTAAAATATAGACAAGTTCTTTGTAGAATGTAACATGAATAGCCTCTAGTCCAATTCTTTTTTTTTTTTTTTTTTTGGTACTAAAGATTGAACTCAGGGGCACTCGACCACTGAGCCACATCCCCAGCCCTATTTTGTGTTTTATGTAGAGACAGGGTCTCACTGAGTTGCTTAGGGTCTCACTGAGTTGCTTAGCGCCTCACCATTGGTAAGACTGGCTTTGAACTCACAATTCTCCTGTCTCAGCCTCCCAAAGTGCTGGGATTACAAGCATGAGCCACCACGCCCGGCTTCTAGTCCAATTCTCATTAGAGTCCTCATTCCCCTCTAAAATCTTGTGATCACAGTCCTTATTGTTTCCATTATGGTTTTCTGAGCTCTCCCCAGAATTTCCCATTAAGCTCTAAAGCTTCTCCAATGTCAATCTTTTACAAACACCTTCCTAATGCTTCTGAATCGCACAGTTAGTTGACTCACAGCAATGACTCCCCTTCCCTGTACCAATTTCTTAATTAGTCAGCTTTGCATTGCTGTGACCAAAATTCTAACAAGAATAACTTAGAGGAGAGAAAGTTTATTTTGTTTCATGGTTTTAGATATTTAGTCCATGATGGGCCAACTCCTTTGCTCTGGGCCCAAGTATATCATGGCAGAAGGGTGTAGTGGAGGAGTGCTGCTCCACTCCTGTGTCCAGGAAGTAGGGGCAAGGGGAGGGGCCACAGGGAATATGCACTCTTCCAGGGCATGACCAGTGACCCAGCTCCTCTAGCTACTTCCAACTTGCCTAGAGTTAACACAGTGTTCATTCAAACTGGATAGGTAGGTGAAATCTACTAATTTCACCTCTGTAACATTCCTGCATTAACAGAGGAGCTTTTAGGTGACACCTCATATCCAAACCATCACAGTGTCGGTACCAGAAATCCTATATATTTTCCGCGGAGTAGAGTTTAGGAGAACATAGAGTTCTACGAAACCTGTATATCACTTTGGATCACTCCTCAATGTCAAGGCCTTTACTTGTACCTGAAATAAAATGCAAACTTCTTATCTTAGTTTTGAAAGGCCCTCTATAATCTGACTCTTGACCAAATTTCCTACTTTGTCAGTAACTACTTTTTCCTTTTCTTACTCTCTCTGCCATCGCTGGCTTTCCTCCTTGAGTCAGGGGATTTGTGTTTGCTGTTTCCACTGTTTAGAGTCTTCCCCTCTGTGCTGTGTGTGGTGTGCTCCTCATATTTTGGGTCTTAGTTTAAATGATGCCTTGTCTGTGAGGTTTTGCTGACCTCCTTCTCTAAAGTAACTCTTCACTTATTTATTCTCTTGTTCTTTTCTACAGCTTATTCCACATAACTCTTTATGACAAATAAAGGTTTGTCTTGTGCCTGTTTCCATACTGTTCTGTAAATTCCATGGAGGCATAAGATGTGTGAGTCTTGTGCAGGCTGTCATTTAGTACAGGGATCAACTTTTTAGATCAGTAAATATTTATTGAAGAAATGAATGGATTGGGTGTTTATGAATGGTTTACTCTTTGGAATATATGAACTTGTTTATTTATTCATAAACTCATTTATTAGACAATGAAAAATGAGAGACCAGCTATAACATATCAATTCTGAACAGCCTTCAGAGTAATTCATGAGCTACAGTTGAATGCTTTAATCTCCTCAGTTATTCAGGAATGAAATGTAATAGTTCATTATACGACAAGGGGAACCACCCAGAAAATCAGAATTTGAAAAATATACTTAACTTTTTTCATATGCTATTACATTCCCTCTCCCATATCCTAAGCCTGTATCTAATTAGCTGTGTTTCATACCTTTGTCTTATGATTGATCCATCTGATGAACATTTGCCAAAATCATGTGTGTCTTCATTTAACTTCTTTCCTGTCATTTAAAAAATGTATTTTACCATTTGTATAGAAAGATATATCTCAAGCCTAAATACTTGGGATACTATTGCAGAGTTCATGAATGTCATTTTATTCTAGAACTTAAGCATAATTATTTAGGTGATTTTTTCCCTTTAAATGGATCGTTCATTCCAGTGATGTATAGACTTGGACAGTAAACTTTTTAATTACATGTGGAAATGAATTCCACAAATACATACTTGCCCATTTCCCCTCTTTCTCTTTTGGGAAGAAAGTATTATTTAATATAATTATTGAATGTCTTGTGTATAGAATTTTCTTTGTAATAGCAACCTGAAAATATTTTCCTTATTAAATAATCAGTGATTATTTTATCTGGGATGATATCATGGTCTATAAAAATGAAGATGACAATAAAATGTAGTTTATATTTTTAAAAAAATTTTTTAGTTGGCAATGGATCTTTATTTATTTATATGTGGTGCTGAGAATTGAAACCAGTGCCTCACCTGTGTTAGACAAGCGTTCTGCTACTGAGCCACAACCCCAGCCCCAGCCCCAAATATAGTTTATATTGAATCATTATTTGGAAGATACTTTTTGTGCCAGAAATTCAGGTAAATATTTTCTTGAAGAGATGATGTGTTATGATTTATAAGAACTTTATTTTTTAATACTTTAATTATCACTACATTTCATATTATTTCAATAAATTTTCAAGATACTACTTTTCCTAATTTCACATTTTTTTAAGGGGGCGGTACTGGGGATTGAATTCAGGGGTACTCGACCACTGAGCCACATCCCCAGCCCTGTTGTGTGTGTGTGTGTGTGTGTTTGTGTTTATGTAGAGATAGAGTTTCACTGAATCACTTAGCACCTCGCTGTTCCTGGGGCTGGCTTTGAACTTGTAATTCTCCTGTCTCAGCCTCCCAAAGTGCTGAGATTATCACTTTTGTTTTTTAGTCTCGTTATTTTTTCTTACCTGTACTGATTCCTTGTAGACTATTTCATGTAGATGGATGCATGCTTATGAATACATATTTACTGAAATAGTTTTACTTTAGGTTAGTTAGGAGATGGCAAAAAGGAAAAATGAAGTATATGTACTCTTAGGGGCATCCCACTGTTTTTTACTCCTGTTTGAATCCTAAAAACCTAAGGGTAAGTACCATCATCCTAATCCTATTCCTTGTTTCCTTCATGAGTGCAACTGAGTTATGTCTTGCAATGGTTAATTTTATCTGTCAAATTGGGATAAGGAATGACAAGATAGCTTGTAAGACATTATTTTGGGGTATATCTGTGAGAATATCTGGAAGAGATGAATATTAAAATTGGTAGAGGGAGACTGAGTAATGAGGATGTACATCATCCAATCCACTGAAGTCCTGAATAAAGAAGCCAAGGAATGGCCCATTTGCTCTCCTCTTGAGCTGGGACATCCATTTTTTCCTGCCCATCTGGATCTTGGATTTTTAGACTCAGATTGGGACTTACACCAGTGGCTCACCTGGTTCTCAGACCTTCAGGTTTGTATTATATCATGGGCTTGCTTGGTACTCCAGCTTAAAGACAGTAAATCATGTAATGTCTTCACCTTCATAAACATATGGGCCAGTTCTTTAAAACTGACAAATATTTCCTAGTGGTTTTGTTTCTTTGAAGAACCCAGACTAATGCATACTTGATCTAAGTCCCTAATATATTTATATCTTACTGATTTCTACCTTTGCTCTTCTTACCTTGTTTTTTCCCTCCTCCTCTTATCTATCCATTCCTGTCCTTCTTCCAAATACATTCAATATCAAAAAGTGTAAAGACATCAATTAATATAACATGTTGTCAACTATGAAATTAATTTCTTCTTGGGATGGGAAAGAATATTGTCTGATTGTGTGGAGTGGGAAAGAGGATGCAGGAAGGTCTAATTTCTTCTTAAACAATTTAAATCAATACTTCTTCCAGAGGTACCTAGTACTAGTGATTTTGGGGCTTCCAAAGTATGGGGCCAGGTAGCTTCTTTACTTTTCTCCATTGTCAACCAAGGATTACCATATGTGTTATCCCTCCAGCTTCCCAAATATTTTTGCTTTTGCTTCTTTCTTAAATTTCTATATTTTTTTAGGTTTACTATTATTTGATGTCTTTCTAATTTTTTATTGGTTTATAAAAACAGAAGGAACAAATGCATAAATAAATAGGTGAATTTTATTTCTGATTAAAACTGAAAGTTCTCCTTTATTCTCTACAGAATGGATGAGATATCTTGTACACGTAGAAAGAAAGAAAGAAGCACTCAGGTGTGTGTGTGCATGCACGCACACATATCCCAAGGAGAGGCCATGCTCTTTGGCTTAATAAAAGTACTCAATATCACACGTACCTATTAGTTTTCTACCTTCCTGGAGTATAATTAGAAGTGAAGATGAGGATAAAAACCTTGGGCTTTCACAAGAGGCACATATACCGCTGGATACTTACACACAAAGTCTCAGAGTGCATATGGTATGGGTCTGTCCATAAAATGTTCCCTTTGAAAGATTATAAACATACAACCTGACTTATTAACTTCCTTCACTTTTGATTAATAGACTTTTTAAGAGTAGTTTTAGGTTTATAGAAAAAAATGAGTAGTAAGTACAGAGTACTCATTATCTGCTCCCCACAACACACATTAATAACATCTTGTATTAGTGGTATGTTTACTACAAATGATGAACCAATAATGATACATTATTATTGCTAAAATCTAGAGTTCACATTAGGTTCATTCTTTGTGTTGTACAGTTCTGTAAGTTTCAACAAATATAATGTCATGTATCCACCATTACAGGGTAGTTTCACTGCCTTAAAAATCCCTGTGCTCTAACTATTTGTAGCTCTGTCTCTGCCTCTTCTGTGAGCCATGGGCAGCCACTGACTTATTACTGTCTTTATATTTCTTCCTTTTTTAGAGCATTGATGTAGTTGGAATAATACAGTATATAGCTTTTTCAGACTGACCTCTTTAACTTGTCATGTGGTTCTAAAGTTCCTCCGTGTCTTCTCTTGATTTGAGTCGATTTCTTTTTATTATTGTATAACATTTTATTATATAGTTACTTTAGTTTGTTTACCCATTCACCTATTGAAGACATATTGGTTGCTCTGATGTTTTGGTAATTATAAATAAAGTTGCCATAAATATTTTTGTGTGGGTGTTCATGTAGGCATAAGTTTTCAGTTCTAAGTACTTAGAGCACCATTTGTGGGCTGTGTGGTAGAATGTGTTTATCTTTGTAAGAAACAATCAAACTGTCTTGCAAAGTGATTGTACATTGACTTATTTTTATATTTTAGAAATAATCTAGATTTTATAGGGCATTGTATAGCACAACCAATAGTAATTTGTATTCCACTTATAATTGTTTATGCAAGTAAAATCTTATGGTAAAAATTTTATTATTTTAGTATTTACTGCTACATTTCTATTTAATGTTGCATGGAAGCTAATGTTGCTAGAGGAGAGATTTTAATAAAAAGATGGTGCAGTTTAAGTTTGAAGTAATCACATCAGCATATTCTACTCCCCACATAAAGAATTTTCTACACCTGAATAGAAATAAACATACATAAATGAAGAGCTATGGGCTGTGCTGGAATGATGATGTTTTATTTGCTTTATGCTCATTTACTTATTCAGTAAACATGCATTCTGCACCTGTGGTCCCTGATCTTAACGAGTTCTCATATTTCAGTTCCTACCCTTTAGACCAGTGGTCCTCACATCTCTTGGATATATTAACTTTCTTGAAAGCATGTGTTTAACAACATCCTCTTTATATCTTGAATGAAGCTGTATAAAGTATTAACAATTTATTGTAACTCTTCATTGACTTACATGCCCAGACATTTATATAGTAAATGTTTGCCTGCATACATTGAATGACCACGTGTGTGATGACTGTAAGTTCATACTAATATCAGTGCTTTGTACTGGAGTCTAAAATTCCAAGAACATCATTGGTGTTCATTTGATGATTTCATTTTATGAAATAGTGAACAACACTTGGTTAAGTTCTGGCAACACAAAATATATTTTTTTGATTTATATTTGTTAAATTTTCAGAAAATTTAGTGTGCATGAAAATACACAATAACATTATATTTGAATGGAAAATGGATTTAGGGACTAGACTTGTGAACATATTTATACCTAAAAGGTGTTCTTCAGGAAATTGCATGATATCTAACATCCCTGTCCTTACCTATCAAGTATTGGCAGTTCCATTCAATTATTATGACAAATAAAAATGTCCCCTAAATTTTTTGAAATACTCAGTGACACTACCATTGTTGAGAACTGCTGCCTTTGATTACTTAGAAGTGAATCCATTTGATTCACTTTGTCCATTGTGATGGATCTTTGATTTCACCATAATTTAAGGGCTGCAGAAATCAGAGACAGTGTTAAATTATAAATAAAGTCACAGCATTAGTCAGCTAAGGAAATCAGAAGTTAGGTGAGGATTGCACCATCAAGTAAATTAGAAAATAGATGTAGTGTGGGCTAGAACAATGTAAGTCACCTGTGCTATGTTACAAGACTTGCCAGCCACAGTGCACTGTAAACCATGCTGCAACCTTGTACATTGGAAATTTTGCTGAAACACTGCAGTGTATAAACACTGATTTTTCTTTTTATCAATAACAGAGCAAAAATGAAAAACTGGAAGCCCTCTTACATTGTATCTTTCCTATAATGTGCTTTAAAATTAATTTATAGTTGCTTTTATTTTACTTTCTTGCGCTCTTCGTTACTTCGAATGCCTTTTCTTTGGCACTTGTTATTCTTTTGTCATCGCGGCATGTCTTTTCTTTTTACTGGCTTCTTAAATCCTGCTGCCTTGCTTTTTGCCTTTCCTTCTTTAATCTTTTCCCTTCTGTTTAATTTTTAAATCCTTTGCCCTTTATCTTTCTTTTAGTCTTTTTAGCCGCTCTCCTCTCCTTTGATTTCCTCTTAAACGTTACTTCTTAACATTGTGTTATTTCATTGATTTTTTCTTTTTGTTTTATCTTTTTTAATTTTGTTTTTCCTTTGTATATAAGGAAAACCTACCATACTTACACAAATTGAATTAATGAGAATAGTTACTACTAAATCCTCCCTACTACATAAAAAAAGTCATTTATTCAAACTTATTGCGTGGATAATGAAAGATTTATGTGACAAATTTTCTTCCTCCTGCCTGTTTTTGTTTCTTTCTGCCACTACTTTTTAGCTTAGAATGAAAGCCCAAATAATTGACGTATTCATATATACCACGTTCAGTTATTTTTCATTTTTCCAGTATGCAACCTTTAACAGTATACACAATGTACTTTCGAGTCTTTTTTTTTTTTTATTGCTAACAAGGACTAATGTTGCCTTTTATTAAATCTTTAGAATTAACTGGAACACATTTATATTACTATTAAGAGTATAGATCTAGATGGGCACAGTGGCGCACACCTGTGATCCCAGCACTTTGGGAGGCTGAGACTGGAGAGTGGCGAGTTCAAAGCCAGCCTCAGCAACGGCAAGGCACGAAGCAACTCAGTGAGACCCTGTCTCTAAATAAAACACAAAATAGGGCTGGGGATGTGGCTCAGTGGTCAAGTACCCCTGAGTTTAATCCCTGATACTAAAAAAAAAAAAGTATAGATCTAAGACATAGCCAAAATAAAAGATTATGATGATTGTTACTTTTTTAAAAAATTATTTTGTCCAAATAATTTTTATGTTTGGGTCACTACATACATATTTTTGATATTAATTTTATAACTCACTTTTTTAAAAATATTTTTTAAGTTGTTGATAGACCTTTATTTTTTTCATTTATTTATATGTGGTGCTAAGAATCGAACCCAGTGCCTCAGCATGCTAGGCAAGCGCTCTGCCACTGAGCCACAACCCCAGCCCTATAACTCACTTTTTTTTGGAATTTCAGATAATGCTGAGGCAGATACATTTAACCAATGCAACTAAATGGAGTTAGCTACTGGTTTGTGAGTCTGTCCTTGGACACTGTACAAAAATGACTGTGAGGTGGAGATCTACACTCACACTTTTCACAGAGGAAAAGGAGCAAAGGAGTTTTGTAAGGAAAAGCAGAAATGCATGAAATCTTGGGTACTTCATTTCTGCTTCAAGTAAGAAAATTCTTGAGTGACATTAGGTAGTGGAACAAAGCACAACCTAAACAGATAAGGTGAATTTCTTTAGATTACACAGAGCTAAGTGGAAGTTTTTGGTTTGACTTTTCATTATCTCGCCCTACATCTAACATATATTAATATATTCTATCATTTTTATTCCTGTTCATATTCGAGCTTAATTTTGACTACTGCTTATTTAATAGGGATAATTTAATAGACAAAATATAACATCATCAAGCGTCTTTTCATTGCATCTAGTGATATCTTTATATATATTCACATGAAATTTACAACTAACATATATTGTCCATTTTATATAGCTCATTATTGATATTTGAAACAATACTTGTTTAAAATTAACGATTAAAAGTCAAATTAAAAGTTAGTTTTGTTGAACAAACATTACTAAAGATTGCTATTTATAAGATAACTGCTGGAGTTGTTCTTTTCAGTTGGACATTGTTAAGATCTCACATGCTTTTTCAGATACATTTGTTGCTGTATTTGTTCATCTCTCTTTATGGTGATGATTCTGCTTAGAGTTAGATTGGTTTACATTTATTCTGCTTAGGAAGAAAGGGCTTACCAAGTAAGGGGGTATTATTGACAGGATTTTAGTGATGCATATCAAATATATTCCAAATAACAAACTATTTTTTTACAACTAGTATACTTTAGAAATAAAAACTTTGTAGTTTGGTTCTGTTCACATTAATAAAATTTTGAAAGGTCCTTTAATAAGTAAAATTTTCTTAACTTCATTTTCTTTTTTTTTCTAATTGAAGGAGTGAAACTTACTTTTCTCTGCTGGTTTTATAATTTCAAACTATTACTTCCTAAACTTCATGATTATTAAAATTAAATGGAGAAATTTTTAAAAATCCTTTTAGATACAATTTGCCATACAAGATATCTTGGGGGTAAAATTGTGCAAGTTCATTTTGGTATTCTGTATATGTATATGTTTGTTTAATATGTAGTCTTAGTGCTTTGCATAGATTTGTGATTTGTACCTTTTATTGATTTTATTGGTCATTTGTCAGATATGATTTAGCATCAATATTGTTTGAAAGTTATTGTTAGAAGTTTACATTTTGGGGACCCCATGCTGGACATGTTGAAACAGACTCTAATCTGGAGTCAGCAGTCTGTGCTATAACCCACTCTTCATATGTTCTGAAGTACCTGCATGTCCAAGTACCACTTATTTATATGACCTTCCCTTCTGTAGTATAATTTGCTTGTTCTTAAAATATATGTATATATTTAAATTTTATTTGTTTTAATTAGTTGTACATGACAATAGAATGCACTTTGATATATATCATACACAGATAGGGTGTAATTTCTCATTTTTCTGATCATGTTGTAGAATCACATTGGTCATGTAGTCATATATATATATATATATATACACACACACATAATGTAATAATGTCTGTTTCATTCTACTATCCTTCCTATCCCCATTTCCCCTTCCCTCCCCTTCTTCACTCTCTTCAACCTAATCTAAGGTAACACTATTCTTCCCTAGTGCCACCCCTTTATAGTGAATTAGCATCCACATGTTAGACAAAACATTCGGCCTTTGGGTTTTTAGATTGGCTTATTTCACTTAGCATGATATTCTCCAGCTCCATCCATTTACTGGCAAATGCCATAATTTCACTTTTCTTTAATGTCATCTATTGAAGGACACCTAGGTTGGTTCGATAGTTTAGCTGTTGTGCATTAATCTGCTATAAACATTGACATGGCTGCATCATTATAGTATGCTGATTTTAAGTCCTTTGTGTATAAACTGAGGAGTGGAATAACTGGGTCAAATGGTGGTTCCATTCCAAGTTTTCTGAGAAATCTCCATACTACTTTCCATAGTGGCTGCACCAATTTGCACCAGCAATGTGTGAGTGTACCTTTTTCCCCACATCCTCGCCAACATTTATGTTTGCCTGTATTCTTGATGATTGCCATTCTGACTAGAGTGAATTGGAATCTTAGTGTAGTTTTTATTTGCATTTCTATAATTGCTGGAGATACTGATATATTGTGTTTCTTCTTCTGTGAAGTGTCTGTTCAGTCCCTTAGCCCATTTATTGATTGAGTTATTTGTTCTTTTTGGTTTTAAGTTTTTTGAATTCTTTACATATCCTAGAGATTAATACTTTATCTGAGGTGCATATGGTAAAGATTTTCTCCCAATCTGTAGGCTCTCTCCACACATGATTGATTGTTTCCTTTGCTGAGAAGACCATTTTTAGTTTGAATCCATCCCATTTATTGCTTCTTGATTTTACTTCTTGCACTGTAGGGGTCTTGTTAAGGAAGTCAGATCCTAGGCCAACATGGTGAAGATTTGGGCCTACTTTTTCTTCTATTAGGAGCAGGATTTCTGTTCTAGTGCCTAAGTCTTTGATCCACTTTGAATTGATTTTGTGCAGGGTAAGAGATTGAGGGTTGATTTCATTTTGCTATATGGATTTCCAGTTTTGCCAGCACCATTTGTTGAATAGGTTATCTTTTTTTCCAGTGAATGTTTTTGGCACCTTTGTCTAGTATGAGATAACTGTATTTGTGTTGGTTTGTCTTTGTGTCTTTTATTCTGTCTGTTTTGGTGCCAATGCCCTGCCATTTTTGTTACTATTGCTCTGTAGTATAGTTTAAGTTCTGGTATTATGATGCCTCTTGCTTCACTTTTCTTGCTAAAGATTGCTTTGGCTAGCCAGACATGGTGGTACATGCTTAGAATCCCAGCACTTTGGGAGGCTAAGACTGGAGAATCGCTAGTTGAAAGCCAACCTCAGCAATGGTGATGAACTAAGAAATTCAATGAGATCCTGTTTCTAAATTAAACACAAAATAGGGCTGGGGATGTGGCTCAGTGGTAGAGCTTTTTGGCTATTCTGGGTCTCTTTTTTTTAATATTTATTTTTTAGTTATAGGTGGACAGAATATCTTTATTTTATTTTTTATGTGGTGCTGAGGATCGAACCCAGTGCCTCCCGCGTGCTAGGTGAGCACGCTACCACTGCACCATAACTCCAGCCCCTATTCTGGGTCTCTTATTTTTCCAAATAAATTTCATGATTGCTTTTTCTAGTTCTATGAAGAATGTCATTTGGATTTTAATAGGAATTGCATTAAATCTATATAACGCTTTTGGTAGTATGACCATTTGACAATACTAAATTCTGCCTATTCAAGAGCATGGGAGATATTTCCATCTTCTAAGATCTTCCTCAATTTCTTTCTTTAGTGTTCTGTAGTTTTCATTGTAGAGGTCTTTCACCTCTTCTGTTAGATTGATTTTTAGGTATTTTTCTTTTTTGAGGCTATTTTGAATGGGGTAGTTTTCCTAATTTCCTTTTCAGTGGATTCATTGCTGATGTACAGGAATGTGTTTGATTTATGGGTATTGATTTTATATCCCGCTACTTTTTTGAATTCATTTATTAGTTCTAGAAGTTTTCTGGTGGAATTTTTTTGGATGTTCTGGATATAGAATCATGTCATCAGCAAATAGTGATAATTTGAGTTATTATTTACCTATTTGTATCCCTTTAATTTCTTAACATATACATTGTGCTTGAGTGGGTTTTAGGATTTAGTAATACCCAGAGTTTGTAAATTCATGTATTTTGTCTACTTGGACTGTCATAACATAACACACATTGAGTATCCCTTATGCAAAGTGATGGGAACCATAAATTTTAGACACAGGTCTTTTTGAATTTCAGAATATTTGCATAGACTTTGCCAATTCAACATCCAGTTCAGTTTCAAATATGAAACTTTTGGGAGCACTAAGATAATGCTCAGATTAGAGATGTTCAAATTGTACCATAGACAGGATGACTTAGACAGTCTGTTCTGAAGTCCAACATCAGGTTGGGTTCAGGTGAGGGTTCTTGTCCTGGGCAATATAGACAGAACAAATAAGTGAGAGCTCCTGTATCTTTTCTTATACTGGCACTAATGCCATCATGAAGGTCTCACCCTAAGGTTCCACCTAGATTATTCAGCTCCCTAAGAGTGCATTTCCAAATGCTATCATATGGAGTGTACAATGTATAAATATTGAGAGAACACAGTTGAGTTCCTAGAAGGCCAATTTCCACTGATTGACTTCCCCATATAGAACGAGGTGATACTAAAGTAAAAGGACATTTGGGGTCTAGTCCTAGTTCCTTCCTTGACTAATAGTCTGTTTGTTTCATCTTGGTGTCATTGCTCAAAATTATAATAAATATATAAACTACATGTGTTATGGATTGTTGGAAAATCCATTTGTGACAGAAATAGTAAAAGAATGGTATGTAGGCGTCAACATTATATAGTTGTATGAAATGTCATTATTTTATTGTATGTGGTAGCCTATGTTTTAGTAACTGTAAGCAAATCTAAATGCACTATGACACAAAAACTCTGCTAACTGGAAAAAAGATAGGTCATTGCAAGTCATGAAGGGGCATTGGAAAAGAGCATAGAGATCATCAATACTATCTTCTGTCTTATGCAGAAGCCCCTTTTAGAGTAAGATTTTTTTGAATGTGGTCAATCCCTGAATTGGGGTTCTCCAGAGAAACAAAACCAAAAGGTAGAGGGGAGTGAAACTGGGAAGAAGTGGAGAGAGAGAGAAATAGGAAGAGAAGAGGTGAGGAGGGGGATTAAGGAATCCCATCCTGCAAGTGTAAAATCTATAAATCAGCCCAGCTGGCTGGATACCCATTAAGAAACTGGTGTTCCAGCTCTGGGCTGAAGGCAGCTTGGAGACAGAATTTTCTCTTCCCTCAGTCATCTTTTTTTTTTTTCCTCCTAATGCTTTCAAATGATTAGATAAGGCCCAGTAACATTATGGAGGATAATCTTCTTTACTCGAACTTTAATCTTATCTAAATCTTTCACTGTAACATCTAGACCAAATATCTGGGTATCATGGCTTAGCAAAAGTTGGCACATATAATTTACCATTACAGCATCCCATAATGTTTAGGGTTAATTATACTTTTAATATGTTTTGTAACCCTTCAAATTTTGAAATCATATGAAAATAATATACAACATATAGATATATAAATGAATAAATAAATGTCAATACGAGATACTTTATCTTCACCTACTACTAAAAAGAGAAAAAGATTCAACTTTTTCTCAACCTGTGGAAATTTTAGAAATGGAAGTTATTAGTAGTGCATATAGAATACCTCGTTTCGTAGACACAATAATGAGTTGTAGAACTCTGTATTGTTGTCCCTAGTGTCTATGAGGGGTTGGTTCCAGGGTGCCCTGCAGATATCAAAATCTGTAGCTGCTGTCTCTTATATAAAAGAGCATAGAATTTAGTTTGTATATAGCCCACACAATCCTGTTGTAAATAGTTACTATACTACATTATTTAGGAATTAATGAAAAAAATGTTTTACATGTTCAGTATAGTACATTTATTTTTTTTCCCCTGGAAGCTTTTTCATCTACATTTGGTTGAATCCAATGACATGGAGTCCACGTATACAGAGTATCAGTTACATCTGGTACATCTGGCCTGCCGCTGTAATGTTCATATCAGCAAAATTGCATACATTGAGGAAGAGTGACTGCTACGTTGAATGTTCAAATTGAGTCCCAACAAGGATTTTGGCAGAATGATCTGACAATAGCAAGGTGAAAATTAATGGCATGACTATATAATGTTGTCCGTGGTTTTCATAGAAATTTTTAAAGTATAGGATGTAAAAGACACTTAAGAGATAGATTGATGAGTATATAGTCAAAATACCACACAAAAGAAGACAGGAATTGGTGAAACATATTGTACATTCAACACAGCTGTTGACTGATATGGGATAAAAGATAAACTTGACACATTATAATCTACTCTTGGTAAAACATTTTATATCAAATAAAGATTATTTTAAGTATGCTATTATAGTGGATTTATTGCTTAAATCACATGAAGCCTTGCATTGTAAGTATTTCATAGCCTAAAATTTTATTTTTCTTTCACATTAGACTAGAATTTTCATGCTCTAGTCTGTTCTGTTCACACATAATCAGACTTCAATTAAATTAGTTCAGTTGACTTTGAAAGTAAACATGATTAGCAGGTAACTATGGGCTAATAACTTCAAGTGATAATCTTTAATGATAAGCTGATTGATAAGATAGTGAAGCTTAGTCAAGCAAACAAGTCCTCAGTGGATAAGTTGCTGCCAACATATGACCTGAAGAATAAGATCAAGCTGTAACAAATTCTTTACAATTTTTTTAAACAACTGTATATTTCTGAGTCTTGATTCTGACATGGATATAATATTTAACCTTGAGCAGTTTATCCAAAGTTATTAAGAACCCCCTATCATGTCCATTGTACTAGATATAATTGTACTGAGACGTCTGAGAATTTCCAGATGGCAGATAGGAAACAGGAAACACCACAAGAATGCATTATTTACTAAACCTTGATGCTTTTTTTTTTTCAAAAGCAACATTTATGGATCTCATAATGCCTATGATTTATGTAAAATGAAGTTGGGGAACAATTTCATCTAATACCAACATTGATACTTGTATCATTTCTCTTGGCTAGTGCAAAAGCAGGAATTTCAGAGTCCATGTCATTTGACCAATACTTAGGAAGCAGTGACATATTTCAGCCTCATTATCTCTTCTGACTTCAGTTAAATTATATAAGATTGTGAATCTTAGGTTTTTCCTTCAGTTTGTTCTTATCAGTCTTTTTTTCCCTTCTGTATTGTGATTATTATATGACGCTAATACTCAAAACACTTTTTTCCAAAGCCTGATATCTTTGATAATTAAGATAATCTAAGAAATTTGAAAAGAAGGAAATATAGAAAATCTATAGCCGTTAATTTTACAGATGTATTTGTTTCATTGGTTTACTCACCTTGCTCATAAAAGAATTTTAGTTACATTTTTCTGAATATGTACAATCAGAGGATTTACTTTGATTAAGGCATTTCTAGGTGCATGCACCTGATAATATAGTGCTATAGTCACTTTCATGGTTGCAACAATATTACATTCCAGTCATATAAAATGTGAATTGTCTGCTGTATCCAGCATTAGAATTCTGTTGTTAAGCAATAGCTGAAAATTCCGTGACCAGCAGGAGTATGGAAATAGGACAATTGCCTTGTTATAAGTCTGAGACTGTACTTGATAGTACCCTAAAATAGTCAATTATTTGAGCACAAGTGCCTTGTCAGTTCTGAATCAAAGAATTTGGTCACAAAATTTGTAAGAAATGGAATATTTTCCCTGAGAACTATACAATGCTTTCTGTCCTTTTCCCCTTCCTACCTTTTTCTTTCTTTCTCCTCCCTCTCCCTTTCCTTCCTTTCATGCCTTCCTTCTCTTTATTTTCCTATAAGAAATATTGATTTCTTTCTGTGTTCAAGTCACTGTGCTAATATATTCTCCTTTCAGGCTTGATGGATTCATAAATGCTGTCACCTGTTTCAGGTTTGGTCTAGCCATTTGGATAGATTTTTGAAACAGCCAGTTTATTGCATATTCACACCTGAGCTTTGCATCTGAAATTCTGAAACCCATATTTCAGTTGTGGCACTGGCATTAATTAGATTGGAGATCTAGAAAAGTCATTTCAAGCTCTTTAGGCCTCAGCATGTCTTCGTTTTTAAAAAGAGGGGCTTTCTTCCCTTGTAACGGAATGGGATTTCAGATTAACATCACAGTGACATTGGAGACCTGGTTAAGTAGATGGAGACAGATAAAAGTGGGTTTGAATCACGCCTGTGTGATGAAAGGTCAAGTTACTTAATCTCTAATTTGCATATGTAATATAGGGATATATAATTATACTTGCCTAATTAGATGTCTTCAGGATTAAATGAGACAATGCATATAAAATGCTAAACCAGTGCCTGGTACATAATAAGAACTCAATAAATTTTATCTAGTTTTATTTCTTTTTAATGGATGTTTAACAACTCTTACAGATCCTTTTATGACTTTCTCTCTATTAGCTTCTTCTATTCCTTTTATTTCAGTGACTGCTGCAGATTCTTTTCTAATATTTTCAGAACCCCTATTAATTTTGGACCTTTAGGCTTCATGAGATACTATCAGTTAATTTATAGATTAAAATGAAGACAAGACTCCACCAAACTTCCATACCACTTCTTCTGGAATTGTTTTTTTCAGTGCTTATCTTCTTGACCTTGAGTTCTGAGGATAAATTGTGTGGGCATAGATGTTTTCTTGTTCTTTGAGTTTTTTCATCCATGAACAAAGATAACCATATTCTAGGATAAGCATATATTGCAGGCAAAAACACTTCCGCATCCTTCCTTGCCATTCCTGGTCTTTCCTTACCCCAGTGTGCTTGTGCTCTGTACAATCCAGTGAGAGCTGTTAGTCTGTATTTTGTTATAGTAACAAATAATCAATTTATACCAAGAAAATATTTCTTTTGGCTTACTGTTCAGTCTCCAGTCCATGACTGATTGGCCTTGTTTTGGTTGGTGGAAAGGCAGCACATCATCATAGAAGTGTGGGGTGGAGCCACTTGCTCCATGGCCAGAAATCAAAAGAAAGAAAGAGGAAGGGGCTAAGGTTCCATTATCTCCCTGCAAGGGCATGCCCTCAGTGACTGGAAAGTTTCCCAGTGGGCCCAGCCTCCTAAAGGTTCTACCACCTCCCAGTATGCCATGCTGTGAGCCCAGTGTTTAAACTATGGACCTCAGGGCACATGTAAGATCAAAACTATAGCAAGTTGTCTTTGTAGATTATAGAAAAGATTCTGTCTTCAACATCTTTTGTTTTGTTTTGTTTTTTGTTTTTTTTTTTTTTCAGTACATGGATTGAACTCTGGGACACTTGACCCCTGAGCCACATCCTCAGACCTATTTTGTACTTTACTTAGAGAGAGGGTCTCACTGAGTTGCTTAGTGCCTCGCTTTTGCTGAGGCTGTCTTTGAATTCGCAATCCTCCTGCCTCAGCCTCTCCAGCTGCTGGGATTACAGGTGTGTGCGTGCCACTGGGTCCAGCTTGTCTTCAACATCTTTTGAATAAATGATAGATACCTTTGCTTATTTACAAACTTGATATTATGGGCTCTTTTCTCCTTCTGTTCTGTCTTTCAGTTTACTCAGCTGCCTTGTTCCATGCTCCATTGCTGCTGGGTAAGCTTTCCCTCTATCTGGAACACTTTATATTTTATTTGTTCTTTACTTCTCATCATTCCTTAAAACATAGCTTAACATCCTAAATTAAAATAATATTTTTAGGGTATGGGTAGTCTTAGTCATTATCATCATAATATTTTATATACCCCATACTGAATCTATGTTCTATTGTAAATAGTTTATATACACTCATGTTTAAAAAAAAAAATCCTACTTCTTTCCTTTTCTCAATCTTATTCCCCAGTGGAAGCATCTCTTTTTTGTCTACTTTTACCTATTCAATTCCTAATAAAAATATTACACAAATCACATATGCAACCAAAAGTATTTCAATAGCCACATTGAAAACCTGTGAAATTGAATTTAATAGTACATTTTATTTAAATAATAGATACAAAATATTATCAACATGCATTTGATATAAAGTTATTAGTGAGTTATTTTATAGTTTTTAACATTTGTCTTTGAAATCCAATGTATGTTTTACACTTATTTCAACTCAGTTCAGGCTAGTGCATTTCAAGTGCTCAGGGGCTACATTGGCTAGCAGTTTCTGTGTTGGGCAGCACAGCTACACAGTCAGTAAGGAAAGAGTTTGACTTCCAGCTCTGTTTGTTAGCTTCATGATTTGGGGAAAGTTACTTGTGACTCTGCACATCACATTTAAAAGATGGGATAATATATCACAGAGCTTTTATAAAGCTTAAAAAATGAACACTTGACTCCCCATGGCCATCTGATTTTTACCAACTTACCTATTTGTTTTCCAAGTGCATTTTTAGTCCAGGAAATTTGCGTACAAGGTTTGAACACTGTTTTAAAGGCTCCTCTGTTTTTATTTCTTTTGTTGAGTGTTCTGCGTTAGAACACAAAATAAGGATCTAGTCACATTTTCCACCCTCAAAGAACTCACAGTCATACATTACTTAATGAATGCCTGGCCATTTCAAAAACAGACTAAAATCATTTTATAAATTAAAGTTTAAATATGGAGACATAGCCCTAAATTTCAGTAAGAAATGTTACTGAGTTTTAAATCTTTGAAATCCTCTCTTTGCTCTATTCTGATCTTCATAGTTCAGATTAAGGAGCATATTATACTCTTTGTTCTCTCAAAGTCTTCAGTGGCCTTGGACAAAAGGCAATAAAATTCTGATCTGGACTGAAATTCCAGAAAAAAAGATCAATCATTTTATTTTTTTGAAAAAACAACCAATAGTCAGCTCTTAGTTATTAAAGCATGGAATACTTTGGGTTTTGTTTAGGGATTTTGCTGCTTCTCATTTAACTTCCTCATGTTGCTGTTCCTGGGACATTTCACTGATGCTTTAGAACCTTTCTCATATAGGCAAAGAGTAAAACCTGCATTATTCAAACACTAGCAAGCAGTGTTGAAAATTGTTTGGTAAGCAAGTATATTATATTTGGTAGGTTAAATGAGGTCTTAAAATATTTGTAGATTTAAATAATGCATTTCTTCTACCATTCTGAATAATTAAAATCTGATCATATGTTAATTTTTATGTCCATCCAATTGTTTCCTAAATTATATTTCATGGAAATATAGACAGCAACCCTTGTTTGAAAGAATAGAATTGTATATGCAAATTTCTAATATTTTTCTGATTGCAAGATATAATGTGCTTGTTTGCACCACTGGATTTTTACTTTTACTTAGTGTAGAGTGAGCGATATGCTTCAAATGTAATCATCCATGTTAATTAATTCTATCAGCAATTGTAAATAATACTATGATCTCTTACCTAACAATAAGAGACCTTTAGAAAACTTGTTCTGCTTTTTCCTTAGTTTCTTTAAAGTGGTTAAGACCATTATTAAATTTTACTATTGCATTTTTGCTAAGATACCACTAAGTTATATTTATGAAAAATTTTTTTACTTAAAATACATGAGACACTGATGGGCTATAACAAAAAAAATCACTTCATTAAGATTTTTTAAAACTGGTATGTTACCATTTAAAGTTTATTGATATTAGTTTATTGTTATTAAACTAGGAGATAAAAACTTTTTTGGAGAAAAGGGAAGGAATCAGAATTGAGAAGCAGGGGGCTGGGGTTGTGGCTCAGTGGTAGAGCGCTTGCCTCACATGTGGGAGGCACTGGGTTTGATCCTCAGCACATATAAATAAATGAATAAATAAAGGTCAATCAACAACTAAAAAACAATTAAAAAAAAAAGAATTGAGAAGCAGGATATGCTATCAATGAAAGCGTCACACACGTTATGGAAGCTATGAGGCTGGGTGACCCGTAGATTCTTCATTCAGGCAAAAGACTGGGCCTTTGTATCTCTTCACTGATCCTTGAATGAAGACTGTTCCAAGGAAGTCTCTTCTGGTGACATGGTGGCTGGCAAGAAAAGTCCTTCATTCCAGAAGCATATTTGGGCAAAATATCACAACAGCCTCTACACTTAGACTCAGAACTCAGAGATGTAGTTAACATAAAAAGACTTCCAGTTTGGGTCTAATCTACCCACCTCTCCAGAACTACAGTTACAGCCCCCTTTTGCTTTGTTGTCCTCTGAGACAGACAAAGCAAGCTTTAAAAATGGAAATCAATTAGTGTCATTATGCTGTTCAACTGTATCTGAAGAAGGGAAGATAAAATCCAAATTCATAGTGTTTTTTAGCCTGTGCCTGATGTTATCCTTACCTGGCTGTGCAACATTCTCTTGCTGTGCTTTCCCTCCCACATATTATGTGGTAGACTCACTGACCTGTCAGTTTGTCAAACACATCAAGGTATCTCTTGGTTAAGGACACTTGTGTTTTCTGTGTCCTCAGCCAGAAAAGCACATCTCTTTACTTTCTATGTGATTCTTTCTTTCTTTAGATCAAACCCCTGTGGAAGCCTTCCTACCTTTTTAAGGTAGATTTTCAGTAGTCTTCCTTGGTCACATCACTGTTTTCCCTAATGGACTTTATTATAAACTGTCAGTATCTTACTTAATCGTTTGTTTTTATATTTGTCGTTTTCTCCTTGTTGGAACCAATGCTTCCTGAGTCATTTTCCTACTCCATACCTCTTTATATAATATGATAGATCTTTGACAGATTTTATTGTATGTTACAAAATGAAGGTCCTGACCTAACTTAAATGGCCTATCTACTTTGCCTTGTTTTTTAATTACAGAATTATTGAGACCCATATAAACATGAAATTTAACCTTTAAAGTGTTATTTGAGTGTATTTTACTATATTCACAGATTTGTGCCACTGTGAATTCTAATAAACTTTAGAACATTTTTATCATCTCAACAAGAAACCCAGTATCCATTAGTAGAGTTACACTGTGTCCCCTTCCCTATTTATTGCTTTTGGTGAACACTATTTATTTTCTGTTTCTATGGATTTTTCTTATTCTAGATATTTTATATATTATATTTAATATAATACCAGGTCTTTTGTTTCTGACTTCTTTCACTTAGTGTAATATTTTGAAGGTTCATCCATGTTGTGACAAGTATCAGTATTTTATTCCTTTTTGTGGCCAAATAATATTCCATCCGTGATTTATCCATTTGTTAGTTGATGGAATGTTGAGTTATTTACATTATTTGGCTACTAAAATAATAATTGTGGGGCTGAGATTGTAGCTCAGTGGTAGAGCACTTGCCTCGCATGCTTGAGGCCCTGGGTTCGATCCTCAGCACCACATACAAAGCAATAAAATAAAGACATTGTGTCCATCTACAACTAAAACAAATTAAAAAAAATAATTGTGTAAACATTCTTGTTTAAATGTAGGAATATGTTGTAGACACACTGACCTGTCAGTTGGTAGTACTCTTAGGGATTTACTCAAGAGTTTGATAAGTCTGCATTTAACATGTTGAAGAACTGCCAAACCATTTTCCAAAGTGACTGCTCTAATTTTAACAATGTAGGAGGTTTCTACTTGTGGTTTTTTTTTTTTTTTAATTTTAATCATCCTACTAGGTATAAAGTGATACTTCACTAGGTTTTAGTTTTTCCATTTCTCTGATGGACAATGATGTTGGCATTTTTTCATATATTAATTGATCATTTTAAATCTTCTTTAGAGAAATGTCTACTTAAATCTTATGTTCACTTAATAATTTGAATATTTGTTTTTATTGTTGAATTATAAAAACTATATACTTATATAAACAAATATATAAAATATTTATTTACATAAAATATATTTGTACATATGTTTTTATAAATAAATGCAAATATATAGTTATATATACATAAAGGCTTATTTATAAATTTATTTATTTATATATTCTGGATACTAATCTCTGATCAGATATTTGCTTTTTAAACATTTTCTCCAATTTTATGGGTTATCTTTTCACTTGCTTATTGATGTCCTTTGAACACAAAAAAATTTTAGATTTGGCAATGTGCAATTTATCTATTTTTTTCTTTTGTCATATGTGCCTTTGGTGGCCTACCTAAGAAACTGTTGCATCATCTAATGTCACAAAGATTTACTCCTGTATATTCTTATGAAAGTTTTATAGTTTTGACTTTTATATCTGACTCTATGATTTATGTATCTCATAGATGGAATTCCAAATTCATTATTTTGCATGTGGATTTCCCTTGTTTACAGCACTGTTGACAATACTTTTCTTTCATTATTCAGTTGTCTTCCCTTATGAAAAATCAGAACAACATACCTGAGAAAAACAACAGAGGAAAGAATATTTTTGTCTCATAGTTACAGAAGTTTTAGTACATGGTCACCTGGCTTCATTGTTTTCGTGTCTGTGGTAAGGTAGAACATTGCAGCAGCTGGGAAGAAGGGGAGGGGAAAAGGAAGAGGAAGAAGCGAGTGACAAGTGATAGAATAGACTTATAATTCTAATCATTTTCTAATGTTAAATTTTTATTTTTTATTTTTTTGGTACCAGGAATTGAACCCAGGGGCACTTGACCACCACTGGGCAACCACTAGTTGCCCAGCCCCTTTTTGTATTTTATTAGAGACAGGGTCTCCCTGATGGCTTAGTGCCTTGCTAAATTGTTGAGGCTGGCTTTGAACTTGCCATCGTCCTGTCTGAGGTTCTGGAGCCACTGGGATTAGAGGCATGTGCACAGCTTAAAATGTTATTTTTGTTAAGAAAAATGAACAAAGAGTCTCATATAAGTACTTTACCTACTTAAAAATCAATTATTATTATTTTTTGAGAATATGTATTCCAAAATTCATCAGGTCAAAAAACCAGTTGATCCTGGCCATAAGGCAGCTGCTATGCCGGTACAATTAGACTGTTTCCCTAATAGCTGCCAATTCAGAATTCCCTGTTTTTATCAAAACCTTTAATAGATTCACCTCCAGACCCTTTCTGCATCTGAGTTATCAACCAGTTAGAATCTTTGCCCTTGGCCCTGAACTGTACTCTGGTATTTACTTATGGCTCTCTTTTTTTGTTTTTGTTTTTCTTTTTGACTGTGCTAGGGATTGAGCCCAGGTGCTAATAAGCAAGTGCTTTATCATTGAGCTGCATCTCCAGCCAGTTTCCTCTTTTTTGAAAGGAATCTTAAAGATGATTTAGTTTATCTTTAAATTCCAATTACATTTCAGTTTCATTCTATGTGAGAATCAGCTCTGAATAATCCTAAATAGGTAATTAGTTAGCAGTTTTCAACAATAACAATAAACAGGCTGGTTCATGGAGCATTGTGGATGGCTCTATTATTTACTTTGGCTCTCATTTTTATGAAAATTTAGCTCTTGCTTTTAGAGAGTTTTTAAGTGTATTGAGCTGCATTTAGACTTTTATTAATTTATTTATCCATTATATTTTAATTTATCCATTTAATTTATTTATTCATTATATCCATTTATCCACTTTTATTTATCCATTAGTATTAGTTGTACCTGAAGGGCAGTTTGCATATCAAGTATTTGAAAACAGTTATTGTCAGTTTGTCATCTTTGTGTTTAATATCTCAAACTCTTAATTTGTTGAATTACATGTAAAGATGGTGTATGGCTTTAATTGAGAACTTCTCATACTCAGTTTTTTTATTTTAACAGCTTTAATGAATTTTAATTTTTATATCCTAATAATTACATATTACAATCATATAAGTCAGTGGTTTTATAATATGTAGGGTTGTATAGTCATCACCATGGTTCAATTCTCAAACATCTTCACTATCTCCCTAAGTTTGTGCTCATTTGCTGTCAAATCACTGCTACCACAACAGCCCTGGCACCTGGTAATGATCTGCATTCTGTCTTAACAGCTTTGCCTTTTCTAGATTTTTAGTTGGAATCTTTTATAACTTCTTTCAGTGGGCATGATATTTTTCGATACTCATCAATATTGTAACATGTTTAGAAATTCAATTCGTTTGATCTTTGGGAAGTATTCCATTGTATGGATCATTTTATTTATTGGTTTACAAGTTGATAGACATTTAGATTGCTTCCTGGTTTTGGATGTAATAAATAATAGTGCTACAAACATCTGTATATAAATGTTTGTGTATTGTTATGGTTTAGATATTAGATGATCCCCAAAAATTTATGTGTGAGACAATGCAAGAAAGTTTAGAGATGAAATGATTGGGTTATAAGAGGTTTAATCTAATTTGTACATTAATCCCCTGATAGGGATTAACTCGGTGGTAATTGTAGGCAGACAAGGTATGGCTGGAGTAAGTGGGTCCCTGAGGGCATGCCTTTGGGGTATGTATTTTATCCTTGTTGAGCAGAGCTTTCTCTCTCTCTGCTTCCTGATCATCATGTCCTCAGCTGCTTTCCTCTGCCATACTCTTCTGTAATGACATTGTGCCTCATCTCAGGCCCCAAAGAATGGAGCAGGCCTTCAACGGACTAAGATCTCTGAAACTTTGAGCCCCAAATAAACTTTTCCCCCTTTAATTGTTCTTGACAGTTCTTGTCTCAACAATGAAAAAGCTGATTAAAATGAAGATAAATGTTTTTATTTGGTTAGGTGATTTTCTAGGAGTATAATTATAGGATTCTAAGATCAGTTTGTAATTAATCTTTTAAGAAAACACTAAACTGAAACTTTTCAAAAATGGTTTTTGACTTTTCTACTAACAAAGTATGAGAATTGCCTTCTCTGTATCCTTCTCAGCATCTAGTATCTTTAGTCATTTTGATGAGAGCCATTCTAGTGGGTATATAGTAGTATCTTATTTTAATTTATATATTGCCAGTGACTCCCAAGTAGTTTGTTTTTCTTGAGGGTATTGTGAATGGGGTGGTTTTCCTAATTTTTCTTGGAGTAGATTCATCACTTATATATAAAAATGCATTTGATTTATGCATATTGATTTTATATCCTGCTACTTTGCTGAATTCATTTATTCTAGAAGTTTTCTGGTGGAATTTTTTGGATATTCTAAATATAGAATCATTGTCATTAGCAAACAGTGATAGCTTGAGTTCTTCTTTTCTTGTAATTTCTTTTGTCTGATTGCTCTAGCTGGACTTTCAAGGACTATGTTGAATAGAAGTGGTCAAAGGGGGCATCCCTGTCTTGTTCCAGTTTTTAGAGGGAATGCTTTTAATTTTTCTCCATTTAGAATGATGTTGGCCTTGCACTTAGCATAGACTAATGGCATTCATATGGCCATTTTTATATCTTCTGTGGTGAATTATCTAGTAAATCTTTTGCCTATGTTTTGTTAGGTTATTTGATTTTTTTTGTTACTGAATTGTAGAAGTTCTTTATATATTGTGGATACAAGTTCTTGATGAGATGTGTAGTTCCCAAAGTTTCCTACTGGTGTCTGTTTTATTTTTTTATTGTCATTTATTTTTCATTTCATAATGATGTTTTGAAGAATAAAATATTTTAATTTTGATGAAGGCATATTTATCAATTTGTAATTTATCAATTTATAATACTTTGATGTTCCATCTATAAATTTTGCCTAATCTAAGATAACAAAGATTTCCTATTATAATTTTTTGAAATTTTATAGTTTTATCTTTTATATTTACATTGATGAACCATTCTGTATTAATTCTTGCACATGATGTGGAGGGATAATTTGTTTAAATGACTATCCTTTCCCTTTAATTGCCTTGACACTGCTGTCAAAAATCCATTGAGTCTACATATTGAAGAGTCATTTCTGTAATTTCTAATCTGTCTCAATGACTTCCATGTTTCTCTTTATACCAATACCATTGTTTTAATTGCTTGCTGCAACTTAACAATTTAATAGTTTAAATCCTTCCAGCTTTTTGCTTTTTTAAAAAAATTGCTTAGGCTATTCTAAGTGTTGAATTTCTATATACACTTTAGATTCATTGTGTCCAAATCAATAATATCAGCAAAACCTGCTGAGATTTTGGTAGGGTTTAATTTTAATATGTAGGTCATGTTAGGGGAGAGTTGTATGAAAGAGTCCATCTCACCACTCTCATTCAATATAGTCCTTGAAACTCTAGCCAGAGCAATCAGACAGTAGAAGGAAATCAAAGGGATACAAATAGGGAAAGAAGAACTCAAACTATCGTTATTTGCAGACGACATGGTTCTATACTTAGAGGATCCAAAAAGTTCCACCAGAAAACTTCTAGAACTGATAAATGAATTCAGTAAAATTGCAGGATATAAAATCAATATACATAAATCAAATGCATTTCTATACATCAGCAATGAATCCTCTGAAAGAGAAATTAGAAAAACTACTCCATTTGCAACAGCCTCCCCCCAAAAATAAATAAATAAACAAAATACTTGGGAATCAATCAAATGAAATTATAACTGATATTTTAATTTTTTTTCCAAAAATGTCAAGGGATTCTTGAATTTTGTTTTATGATGCACATATACTATTTTGGTATAACATGTAGGCAATTTTTTTCTAAAATAAAGCAGCATTAAGCATATGCTGTGGTTTCTTACGTATCCTCTGGGGGTCATGAGTACCCTAACTAAGAAGCAGAGATTTAATGAAATTAATATACCTTTTCTTCTTAAAAATATACTTTGTATATTTCTTCAAAGAATTTGAGGTTGGTATATTATTTATAAGAAAATGTGGGCAGGATCTTTTAAGTTTATTTTGAATTTATCTTACTGTGTTATTTTTTCTGTTTTCTGTTTTTATATCTGTTCTATTTTTGCTAACAAGACATGTCATATTGTTGACTAACATTTTATTTTAATATTAATTACAAGAGAGCTAACAAGTTTGTGAAGGAAAGAAATAATTGATTTTTGTTGAGCACCACTTACATGCCAGCTGATCTGATCTGTAAACGGCATCCTGTGATGTGCTTGTTTTTACCCTCATAGAGCAAAAAAAAAAAAAAAAAAACAGGCTTGTGACAGTTAGAATCGTGCCTAAACTTTCATATCTGTAGCATTACAGTTTAGATATTTTGACTCCAGCTTTGATATAAAAGCTGAAAATAAACAAACAAAAAAGGATTTTGAAAGTTAGAACTTGATTTGCAAACTGGATTTGACTTTTAAGATGTCCTGAGACATCTTGACTGTCTTCTAAATGCTCTTTGTTTCTTCTGTGGTTATGTACGCCCTGTCTCATTCTAGAATGGTCTTAGAGCAACTTAGGATGCATAAAACACAAGATGGCATAAATTAAAAATAGGAATAAAGTAAGGCAGAAAAACAAGGGTGGGGAAAGTTCTTTCTGAGAAAAACAACAACAACAACATCCTGTAAGTGAATATTGCCGGGAGACTGGAAAAAATTTGAGCTGAATACTGTGGAAGTAAATGGGCTTTCTTGGTGCCAGCTCTGGTCATAATATATGTGAGAAAGCGAAGTCTTATTTGCTTCCTCCAAGTGCTAGGCACAGTGTCTTGTATGTGGTAAGCAGTTAGTAAATGATTGCTGATGTTAGTTTACTGATGAACTTTACAGCCACCATTCCAGTGTCACTGAGTTGCATAAACATTTTTGTTTTTCTTAAAAGGTAAACAGGAAGTTTAGATTTCTCTGTTAATGATATTTGTTATAAGCACTATGCCAGTGTTTTGATCTCCACTATATTTGAACATTTTATTCCCAAACTGCTTATTAACTCTTTTATTTAGGTATGTTTAGAAAATGACTCATCCTAGGAGTGTTACAGGAAGTCATAGGCTGGCCTGGTTGAGTATGCCTCTAAGTTTTCTGCATCTGCAGGCTGGCTGCACCATAATCATTTGCTGTCCATTTGGAATATTGTCTTCACCGGACTTAAATGAAAATAAAAGTATATTTTGGAGAATTGAAAATTCATAAATATATAGTACATTGATGTGCAAGATTCTGAATATCAAGAGATATACATTTTATGGTTACTTGAATAATATTCAGAATGGTTTAGGTAACGCCTGTTGATGTCATCTGCATTCCTATTGGAACTACTTGTTTGTAAATATGTAAAATTAATTTTTTTCTTATGTATTGAATTTTATTCCCAGCCTCTAGTCTTTTCTACAAAGCATTCAAAAGTATATTAAGGTTCACAGCAACTGACTTGGTCGTTTTAAAATCGAAGTATTTTTCTGAGTCTGTCTTCTAGGTACTTTTGAATATGACCCAACTATTAGTTACCTGAACCACGTTATTTATTTGGACTGAAGCTCCACTTGAAGGCTACGATTAAAAATGATTGAAAAATAATTAAATATGATATTATAAATTTTGAAATGTTTCTCAGTATTAGAAAAATTCATAAGAATTAATTTCAGGAAAAATCTGTAAACATTAGCAAATCTTGATGAGCACAGATGCCATGATTTAAACCACAAGGGAACTCTCTCCTAGCAACAGATATAGTAAATATTTCTTAAGTAAAGTAGATTATGGGGGAAAATGTACTTTTAGATCATCTCAGTTAATTTTGTGGGAAGGAAAATGAGAGGATCCAGTATTGCCACAAATTTCTATAGGATTTGACAGTATTTTCCTGAAATGTTATCACCATTCTAGTCTTTAAAAATTTTCTGCAATGACCAATTGTTTTAAATGTTTGCTCTATGTGAGATTATACTCTTTGTGTAGTCAGTGTGTTGTTCATTCCTCTTCATGTTATTACTCTTCTTATCACTATTTTACTTAGATGCAGAGAGGTTAAATGATGAGCCTAAGTCATAGACAGGAGAGGGTATGAAACCAAGATCTGACTAAACTGCATCTGACTATCATGCAACACATAATTGGACACATTTTTTAAAAAGATGAAATAATGACTTAATCAAACACCAAAGGTAGAATTAATAACTTTTCATTGATTTCTTAAGGTCATTATTTGGCAAATCAAATCCAATCTAAGATACTAGGGGTTTAAAATAATCTGAAGAATGATGCAATGTCTTACTGCTTTTTAGGAAGTCATCTTATTTCCCACTTATTGTGACTACAGAAGTTCAGATACTTGTAATAAATTAGCGTCCTCTTCTCAGTGTGTATAGTCAAGATATGGCACAGGCTAAGGTTCTTTGGGATGGAGGGCCATGAAGTCTTGCCTTCATTGGGGTCACTGCTTGGTGACTGCTTTCTATTTTCCTGTTGACAAACTATTCTTTTTTCCTGCTTACTTTCAGTCCCTAACTTTGCATATGTGGACAGAGTGTATAATTAAAAGAAAAAAAAATCTGTTCATTTCCTCGGGAGCAGTACATCTTTCAGATCAGTTAGGAAAATGCTACCTCTTTGAGTGATGATATCCTAGTATTTATAATGTTTCAGAGATAAAAAATAGCATTATATTTTCCACCTTTGTTGGCTAGTTGACAACTTGTAAGAATTTGTGTAAAGGCATTGGTTTTCAGTTGTTTAAAAGCATTTTGGTTATAGACTATATTTGAAGCATATGAAAATAATCTATCTTGGATTTCACTATTAACAATTTTTCAGAATTAATATTTTTAAAGTAACTTAGATGTGAAAAGAAGGGATAAGTATTGTTATTACATGAATACTTAATGTTCAACTGTATTAAAAGAAAAGTAATGTTTCTTTTGTTATTTTAGCATGGGGAAGAAAATAATTAGTATCCAGAACTGATAAGATCCAATCAATGTGCAGAAATGGCTTTCCTACATCAAGCCTATTTCTGTTTATAATAATTTGTTAAGTTAAAATTATTGCAGATTTTTCAATATTTATATGGTCTTTTATATGACTCCAAGAAGATGGAATTTGCTTACTTATTTTTGTATGTCAAATTAATCTCTAGGTTTCATTATATGAAAGTCACTCTTTTTATAGGTCAAAATGGTTGAATATCTTCAGTTTATATTAGCCTACTAATTTTTCTTATAACAAATATATTACAATAATATATTTTATATTCTGATATCTATGAATAAGAAACATATGTTTTTCCTTCTTTCTCTTTCCCTGTTGTTGTACCCACTGCATAGTGTGTGATTAGTATTGGTTTCCTAAGATCATGGGTTTTATCTCTCAGCCATATCCTTACACGTAGAATAGTACCTAGTACATAGTAGGTTTTCAATAAATGTTTACTGAATGAATAAGAATAGACAGTCTTACAATACACAATCTCTACCTTCATTTAATCAAAACACTCAGAAAATCAAATATGTTTCCTCTAGAATTCAGAAACTTCTGAGAGAAAGACACAGGTGCCAGGCAGATGGACATCAAAGTAGCAGTTTTATTACCAGTAGAGGCTGAATTGAAGGATAAGCATTATATGTGCAGATAAAATAGGCTTTATCTCTAAATTAGACATCATATCTACCTAGCCACTGACACAGCTGGACATCCATAGTCCTCTGCCAGAGAAGGATGGACATCAACAAGCCCAGATGCATCTTTTCTACAGGCAGAACTCATCTGAGAGAAAGGAATTAACCTGCGCCTGTTTGGAATGTTCTCTTAAACTCACCAGATGATTCTCTGCCCTTCTCACAGTAAGAAGTAAGTGAAGAGACAGAATTGAAGGCAATAGTTTTTCTTGATCAAAATTTCCTTATAAAAATAAGAGGAGAAAGAAACAGAGGATCCCCTAAAGGCACTCTAATTAAACCTGTGTCCCTCCAGCCCTTATACTATTAATTATTTTTCCTGAAGGTTTCCTGTTTGGTATTTTGAAGATCAATTTAAATTGTTATACATGCCAACATTGCAGCTAATCATAATGGATCTTATGGTAGTCAGTGTAGGTAAATATTGAACTAATCTAATATAGTGGAAGCTTATATAAGGTAAGTTTAAGAAAATTAGTAAGGAAAGCATTGTCATGTTCCTGTTTCATATGTATATGTGTTATATGTTATATATATATATATATAAATTCACTGCAATTTTGGTGTCTAATAGAGAATTTTAAACATGTTTGCTTCATGTTTTATAGCTGGCATGATGAAAATTTCTTAGGTTTATATTGTAAGTGTACATCTCTAATTTCTGGTGGCTGAAATGGTATTCTTTTTTTGTGTGGTTCATTATTGTGAGGTAAAGCACTGGGTTTTCCACATTCTTTGTTTTCATTTGCCATCTCAAAGAAGATGAAGCAAAATAAAATTTTGTGAAGTAAATAGAATATATTTCTAAAATCTAGTTTTATCCAAACAGCATAAATAAATTATTTTTACAGAGTGAAAATCATAGCTGTTATCATTTAAAATATAATATTATGAATTGATAATATATTGACATTAAGTACCTCTGATAGGTTGGTGAGCATATTTATAAAGACAGTGGATGTTACTTATCAAAAAATAGGACAGGTAATTATTGTCTTAAAACAATTATGTAAAGGGTAGAATTGTAAGCTAGTTCATTGTGGGAGATATGGTCTTCCAGTCTGTACCTTGAAATTAAGAAAAATGAATGATTTATGGAAATCTGTATTTTCAGTTTCCTGTCATCAAAGGGTATTGGCAAAACTCTCCAGTAGGTTTCCTGTCGTGTTCTGGGATCTGGTCCTTAGCTTGTAAAAGGATTCTCTTCACTCAGAACAGACTCATGTTAAACAAGCTCATGGAATTAGTGTTTTAAAATAACATGATTAATTTGTTGAT
Source organism: Geosciurus inauris (assembly GCA_004024805.1). Lineage (NCBI taxonomy): Eukaryota > Metazoa > Chordata > Mammalia > Rodentia > Sciuridae > Geosciurus > Geosciurus inauris. The sequence goes on from PVHX01000010.1 coordinate 158,015, forward strand.
TTACTGTGAGAAATCATTTGAATTAGGACAGAATGCTTACAGTACATATGTTCTGTGGGTTCCATTGATGTTCATCAGTTCAGCTTATTAACTTAAAGTGAGGAATTTGGTTGAGGCATTTTTCCTATAGGCAGAAAAGTACTAGAAGCTAAATAACAATCACAATCACAAAGTTACTTGAGGATTTTGGAATCAGAATTTAAAAAGGATGACATAGCATGTATTTTATGGTGTTGGGCCAAGAAAATCTGGTGTGGCTGTATCCATAGTAGACGTGGTCTTGCCTCTGCGATCAGAATAATGAAATCTACTTATTATAATTCCTGCTGGTTAGGGGCAGAGTACTTTAATTCTGATGTCTAAAATGCTCTAGCCAGACAGTGCTTAAATGAGCATTTTCAGTTATCTCTTACTTGTTTTCCTCTGTGCTTTCATGCATAAAAATGAGATCTATATGGGAAAGGAGATGGAATAAAAAATAAAAACTAATCTTACTTTAGCACAATATCCAAATAGTGTCATGCATGCACTGAATACATTAAGTTTAAAAGAATAATCTTTGCTTTTCTGGCAGAATTGCATCGTTCTTATGTGCTATTTCCATTGCACATATTGGACAGTGTCAGTCATTAAGATTGACCAACCTCGTCTTTGCCGTGGGATTTATAAACATGATTATAATGCATTGTAATTCTTGCTAGAGTATATGCTAATGAAAAATAGAGGAGAATATGAGGAGACAAAAGAATTATTTCATGTAATTATAATATTATACAGCCTTGAAGTTTATCACTCAAGGAATTCAAGTTGTCAAGTTAACATCAAATAAATGTTTAGTGTGGCAGGGTTTTGTACTTTAACTGGCAATTAATAAGTAATATGAATCTCTTTTTCAGAATGCTTATGGTCACCACTGTATAAGCTATATGTAATGTATCTAACAATTTCTTATATAGAGTGTTGAGTATAGACGAGCAATATTGGAGTCGACAGAGATTTTTTTTTCTGGGTAGGGTAGCAATGAAGTTGAATCTTGAAAGGTAGCCAGGATCCTCTAGATGTGTGCTAGCATTGAAAATGATATGATATGGTAGCAGGTATAGAGGGGAGAAGGTTTGTAAAGCAAAATCTTGGAGGCACTTTTGAGAGAAGCATCAAATGGTCTTTTGGTTCTAGAGAATGGGACACTTGAAGAAGAGTAGGTATAGAAGTTATATCCATAATGTGAAAGTTCTTATATGTGAAGTAATATGTAACTATTAAACCATACTTGATCACCTAATGGGATATCACCATCTATTAGGCACAGACAATATGTTTAAGACATGGTTCTTGACCTTCTAAGGAGCTCCCAGCCCAGGAGTTAGAGAGGCATCATATGCTATAGTAAATTTCACCATGAAAGTGCTTTCATAAAAGTATAAACTACATAACCTTGAGAGCCAGAATGAGGAATTTCTTTGGGGATGTTAGGGAAGGTGGTAACATGTGAGTTGGTGGTGAGTGAAACTTGAACCAGCATAAGGCTGGTAATACCACATGCATAGAGAGTAGCATGTTGAAATGTGAAGAGGTGTGATTTGTCTGGACTGTGTGATTTGTGGAAGGGAAGGAAGAGGTGTCAGGGTGGAATCCTCAATTGCTTATCAGTATGGAGTTGGGGAACTGGTTGAAATTGGAGTCAGACACTTGAATTCAAATTCTGTATCTGCTACCTACTATGCTTTTAATTTTGGAGTGAAGTTTCTTACCTTCAGCATCCTAATTTGCATATGAAAATGATAATATCAATTTTAACAGTGTTGTTTTTATGGAAGGATAATATACTTAAAGTGGGTCTCATGAAATCTTTCTAGTAAGAAATGTGAGTCCATAATACTTTACACATAGGGTTTCTGTAAGAACTAAATGGGGTCAAAGAAAATGAATGGAGGACAGACACTGTTGGACACAAAACCCTCATTCTCAATTAACTCTATTTAAAAAATCAAACTTTGAAGACTGTTCTGTGGAGTGATAGATTTTCATTAAGACTAATTTCCAGAGTTTAGGAAAATTTTTATTATCTAGTGAACATTTAAAGGTGTTGACCTGTGTCGATTCTAGGTTCCCCTTTGCATAAGGCCCTTTCTCAGTTTAGGTGTTGATAGGCATGATAGTGGGGCTTATTACAATATGCACAGTTTCAAGATCATACTTGATGCATGTTTGATCCTCTCTAACATATGTTACAATTCATTGTTATGGTACATCTTTTCACCACTAGACCATGAGTGCTCTATCCCCGATATCTAAGAAAATGTAAGAGTTCATAAAAATTGGCTAAGTGATCTTAAGTTTGGAAAAGAATTAATAAGCATACATACTCTCGGTGTTTATTATAAAAATGTTAAATGTTTAACCTCTATTTTTAAAAGCCTTAATGTAATTGTGTCACAGAACCCTCTACTCTCTGAACGTGGCCTGATATCTTCTGTCCACCCATTGTCGAATTCATGGAGTAAATACCTATATTAATAGAGTAGTAAAGGTGGTCCTTAGCCTTAACCCCAGAATAATTCCTCTCTACTACATCTCTGCTCACTAAGCAACAAGAATTGCAAGGCAATTCTTAAATATAGGTCTTTCTGAAAGCAGTAGGTTGTCCACAAATGCCCCTGGGCCATCTGAAAATAATAGTTTCCATACACTGGGAGAGATTCTTTGGAGCCATGTGGTACTTAAAGACAAGAAGCTCATCAGGAAGGCCACATTCTCTATTCCTGTGCATAATAAGCAGAAATAGGATTGATATGGTAAATAAAATAGAATAAAAACAAATAAAAATAATCTAAGTGAAGCAAAATCCTAATAATGTGAAGCACTAAATACATTAGCTATGAAAGAATAATTCTCATCTGACAGAATTATAGCAGAGTTCTATTGTGTGCTGTTTAAGTTGCACATATTGGACAGTGTCAGTCATTAAGGATAGAATTATTTATCCCAACCAACCACATTTCCATAGCAACAGTGTACATGTTTAATGCAATTATATATTGTTTTTCAAATTATGCTTGATGTGTTTTGGTCTGAGTTCCTGTCCTAGACTCATAGAAGTTTGTGTATATTCACCGTCTAGTGGAAGTTTCTGCCTCACACCACCTGACTTCTTTCTTAGTACCAGTCTAGGCAAGTAATATTTTAATTGACATATAACTTTATATTCAGCACTGAGATTGAATCCAACCAATTTAATTCCCATTTCATTTTAGTTTAAAAGTTACTAGTTTTAAAATAGACTAAGCATACTAATTTTCATAAGTAGTTTTATACTTATCCATTTTATTAATTTTATAAATGTTTTCCAAATACAAAAACATACCATCATTTAAATCATGGATCCATTTTAATGGTAAAAATTCATTTCCTAATAGTAAGCATAATGTAATCTTAATTTTAATGATGCTGAAGTACACAAAACAGTAGTTCCTTATTACTTATTAGACTTGGCTAAGAAACAACTTTAACAGGATATAATGATCTTTCTCTTTTATGAGAGTTTTAACGTTTTTTTCTTTTTAGTTGTAGATGGACACAATACCCTTATTTATTTATTTTTATGTGATACTGAGGATTGAACCCAGTGCCTCACAGGTGCAAGGCAAGTGCTCTACCACTGAGCTACAGCCCTAGCTATAAAATGTTAAAACTTAGGAGTTTTAACATTTTAATACACAATGTGGTCATATCAAAATATATTATTTTCTCTGCTTTTGAGTTCCTTTTATCAATAGCAACAGCTTTATTTATTTTAACCATTGCTAGCACTTTAACCCATTTAATTTTCTAAATAAAACTTACTCTACTTTGGGTTTTGAGACACATTATTTTGTGAATAATACAGTTTTTAAAACTTACTTATTTGGCTTTATTACCAAGACTGGTAGTATTTGTACCATATATTCATTAAAATTTTAAGTTATGTTTAATGAGAAGCATACCAGTTTTATATCTTCAAAGTGTTGCTCCTTCATTCATTTCTGTTTGATTTATATTCCTGCCTTTGATCCACATGTTGATTTTGTTTCATTGTCTAGGCGCAGGGTCATAACTGTGTAGTCATTCCTGACATTGTAGCCATTTTGAGATTTCTGTTTTCATAATTCTTTATTTTGAATAGTCAATATTTGATGACCAGACTTGGTCATGGTTGTTTCTTTTATTCTTGTAAAAATATTAAAATATTAAAAAAACAATGGGAATAAAATCAACAAGCCTATGATATTTTTTAGCATATGATATGGGAAAATATTGATGTCTACAATATTGCATATATTGTTACATATCAATATCTGTTGTACCTGTATTTACCTAATGAATATATTTATAGGGACTCCACATATACGAATATAAATTTTATATATAATTTTGTAGTCTAACTTTTTTCCTTTACCTTGTGAACATTACTTTTTTAAAGTATTTCTTTAAATGAATATGTACTGTTCCATCTTATAATCGGAATTTGCTCAAGTAAATGTTACTTCAAGTAGAATCATTTTCCCGAAGTTGACAGCATTTCAAGTAGCTTCCCTCACACTTTGGTAGTATCCCATGTTTGATCCAATTCATGTTGTCTCTGCTTTGTGAAATGAAAAGGGGAAAAAATGGCAATTTGGACTTTGTTTTAAGTGGTTGTTTAGTCAAAGAAACACCAACACTCTCATCCCTACATCCTCACAGTAACAACTCTAGGAAATATTTGCTTTCACTGAGGTGGTCCTAAGGTTAGTGGACTGTGGTGTTCTAGGACTGCTTGTTGTTTTTCTTGAAAAATTACCTGAAGCAGGCCTCAACTCAAACTCTTTTTGACTAAAATAAAATTCTCTAAAAGTCCTTCTAAAATCTAGATGAAATTAGGATTAGCTATGACCATCGTGGTAGCAATAGTAGCAGTAGGAGCGTGGCAGTATATTAGTCTTAGGACAACACTATGATAAGTAACTTGACAGTATCAGGTGATTCTGTGTACCTTGTAGAACATTGTATAAACAGTTTTTAAAACATCTGTCACCAATCTCTGGTAATTGAGGTTTAGTCTTAAGATTTTAAATGATCACATTTTATGACTGATTTAATTTCTATGGACTTGCCTTTCTCTAATTGTTTTTCGTAACTTTGATATTAAGCCTTTGAGTCAGAATTCAACTCTGAATTATAATATCCTTCATATGGGTAAAAACAGTTTACTTTGTGGTTTTCTATTTCATGACACAATTTCCAGGAAATCAGTCAGGGGAAATGGGTACTGCCAAGACATATTTTGCACTTCAACAAAAATTCATAGCTTAGAAGCAAGTAATTCTGATATTTTTCTAAGAAATCTTTGAGTTTACTATACTTAGGTCCAAAAGAGCTAAGGGAAAAGAGAATATCAGGATTAGTTCTAGAGAAAACTGGCAAGTAATATATTTTTGATGTGTCTGTCTTTCTATTTTATACTAATCCCCTTTTCTTTTCTCAGCCATTGGTTTATGTTCTCATCTGTCTCCTCTCTAATGCACCTAGGGGCCCCATGTCTTCCTGGGGCTATACACTATATAATAAAGCCTCTTCTTTCAGAAGTAGAATTTTCTGTGCTTCTTGCTGTAGTATTTCTTTCTTTCCTGTAATTAAAGCATAATTTATGTGTTATCATAGGTCTTTAAACTCAGTTACTTGCAATATCTGGTAAATTAGTGATAGTGTAAGGTTTCTTGTCTTAGGCTTCACTGATAGACCTCTGTCCATAAACCAACATAAATAATCCTTCCAAAGGCTTCTTGGGATTATACTTCATGCTCTTCTCCTAAGCTTTCCCCCAGTACCACTCTACCAAACCACTGGATGCTTATGGATATATTATTCTATACTATTGTCAGTGATACACTATTGACTGCTAAATCAGATAGAAAGAATTTAAGGCAGAAGGGGCCACACTCATTCTTGTGAATCAGTCTAGTCACATCCTCCAGGACAGGAATGGACCCCTTCAGGTGAGTCTCCCAAGAGATTTTCAGGAACAACATTAAGATTTGGTAATAATCCCAGATACTATTCTGATATTGGGTTCATTTTTTTGGTCATTCAATAATTTATCACAATGTTTATTTATATACATGTTTACTATGTGCCAAGAGTTATTTACCATGCCGGTGGAATAAACACCTCCTCACCTTCTGTAGATTTCTTTCTATAAGGTTGTAATGGAAGAACAGTAGAACAGTAAATA
>PVHX01000010.1:164364-321864 GCA_004024805.1 Geosciurus inauris
TTGGTACTGGGGATTGAACTCAGGGGTACTCGACCACTGAGCCACATCCCCAGCCCTATTTTGTGTTTTATGTAGAGACAGGGTCTCACTGAGTAGCTTAGTGCCTCGCCATTGCTGAGGCTGGCTTTGAACTCGCGATTCTCCTGTCTCAGCCTCCCTAAGTGCTGGGATTACAGGCTTGAGCCACCGCGCCCGGCTAGAACAGTAAATATTTTTATGGTAAGATATATTTCATGTTAAAATGAAATGCATGAGTTACTATGCATGAGTTACTTCATGAGCATGAAGATAGTATTATAAAATGATTCCAAGAACGGACAATGGTGAAAGAAGGGACATTTGAATTGAAATGTTTTCAATCTGTAAGGAGGAGTTGCAAAATGAAAGGGAAGGGTTGCCCGGAAGCAAATTAGAGCATGAGATGGAGTACTCTTCTCAGAGACCTATAAAGAGTGTTGAATAACTGAAGGGAAGATTACTCTTTTGAATTTGAGAATATAAATTTTCCTGTAGCTTTGCTAAAATATTTATTATTATTTGAATAAACAAAAATTAAATCTTGTTGAAGTTTAAATTTATATATCTTTGCTAGTGGAGATAAACTTAAAAATCTTGTCTTCTAGAAATACTATTTTGGTTCATATATATTTGGATTATAATATTGAATTTGTAAAATTTCTTTGAATCTTAAATATAGTACCCCTTACTCTTTTCTTCTGTAAATACTTATTTTTTCCTTTCTATATTTATTAGTTGAGATATTTTTCATATTAATGACCTTTGTAAGTTTAATATTTTTATTAGAAACTTATTAAAATTTATTCAATTCCTCTTTGTAGGCATATTTATATAATTTAACTTAAAATGATGAAGATATGTAGATTCAGATATCTTCACTTTTTCTGTAACATTATCCTTGATTAATCTTTGTTATTTATAATAGGGCTATGATATTTTCTTTGAAAAAAAACTTGCACGTGTGATTCTATTTGGTCTTTGGATGAAAATTGTACCCCTAGCCTATCATCTGTGATTTAGTAAGGGTATTTTTAAATGGCGCCTTAGAACCTAAATATCCTTTCAGAGCATTCTGAGATAACAATTCTTCAAGGTCTTTATTACTTTACCTTTTTTTTAAAATATAGTTTTCATTCCCTACCTAAGTTAACAGTGGTTTTTAAAATTCACTTATCTTTATTGAGTTTTTCCAAAGCATTCAATTTAGGTTCCAAAGCATTTTGCTCTTTTATTTTTAATTCACATTTTATCACTTAGTGTTTAATTTAATCATAGAGTCACAATAACAGATTAAATAGGAATAAACAAGTTCAAAAGGGGGGAAACAGATGACATACTAATTCAAGAAGAGTTAATAAAGGGCCCACACCAAGATGTATGCAGAGTATAGGGAAGGCCTAGGGGCTTATGCAACACTCAGTGATAGTTACCCTGAGGATGTACTCCTGCTCTCTGACCACTGTTCTGCTCTAGGAACTCACAAGTGATTTCCAATGCCTTTGGTGTAAATTGCTTTCATAGAAAAGACAGGATAATAGAGTGAAAAGCAACTCTGGAGAGGCAAGTGAAAGCTACCTAGCACTCTTGGGAACCAACACAATAGATCCTGTTCAGTGAACTGCAGTAGAATCCTGTATGTCCATGTGCTCTGTATTCCTCTGTGCTGGGACATCAGTGTTTTCAGTGTACCCTTCTTATCCTCTACAGCTCTGTTTTCAATGTCTGCATTAAAGACTCATGTAAATTAGTTAGCTATTAGTGCTTTTCAACATTTGATCAGATTCAAGAAAATTCTAGTGAAAATTTTGGAAAAATTTTTCCTGTTTGAGTAAATATTGTACTGCAGGGAGTTGTTTTAATTATGGATACTACCTTTCTTACTTCTTCCTTTTTATTCTATAATATTTGATACAAAAGAATATAAGTGATGTTTTTTTTTTAAATATTTATTTTTTTTAGTCGTAGGCAGACAGAATATCTTTATTTTATTTTTATGTGGTGCTGAGGATCGAACCCAGTGCCTCACACATGCTAGGCAAGCACGCTACCACTGCGCTATAACCCCAGCCCTAAGTGATGTTTTTATAAATTATGAAACATACTAAAACAAACATTGTGAATCTATAAATAAAGAAGTATAACATTACCAATAAAATGCAGTCATTCATTTCTGCCATTTAATATTCTGTGATATGATTATTCCACAGTTTACTTACCTATTTTATTGTTGATAGACATTTTGTTTATTTTTGTATACTGCCAACAGTAGAACAGTTTTATATATTTCATACATTTTTGTTGGTACACACATGCAAGAGTTTCCCTAGGATTTCCCTTGGGAATAGATTAGCTTGGTCATAGGCTTCGCATGTTCAGCATTAGAAAACTGCCAAATTACGGTAAAAAATGGATAAATCAATTTAGACTTTAGACAATTTAAACAATTGACTTTAGACAATTTAGAAAATTTAGACTCTCTTTCTGTACATGCTCACCAAAAATTGTCAGATGACTCTTTTTTGTTTTTGTGAATGTTAGAGTTTGAATTTTTTCGTAATTGTGAAACAGTGAACTTTTTCATTTGAGCCTTCTTTACATTGGGAATGTATTTTTTGTGAATGGTATGATAGGGATCCATTTCATTTTATTCTGTATAACTGATAAGTAATTCTGGCTTCATTTTTTACTAGTTCTTGCAGTTTCTGTTATAAGTTTCCATTTATGTATGGTTTTATTTCTGGGCTTTGTTCTGTTTGTAGATTAGTCTACCTCTTAGCCTCACTATTTTAGTTACTGTTGGTTTTATAAAATTTAACTTTTCTTAGAAGTATCTGGGCTATTCCCAGGCTGTTGCTTTCTATATGAATTTTACAGTCAGCTCCTCAAGTTTGCATAAAAGCCTTTGGGATTTTCATAGGAATAATATTGACCTCATAAATCAGTGTGGGAAGAATTCTGAGTGATATTGAATCTTTCTATTGATGAACTTTTTATTCCTCTCTATACATTCTTAACATATTTTAATAAAGTTTTACAGTTTTCTGTGTAAAGATCATGTAATGATTTCTAAAGATTTTTCTCACTCACCTTATAATTTTTAGTTACTAAACAAAAATAGATTCCCTATGTCAATGTTTATCTCATGTGCAAATCATGACAGCTTTATTGCTTTCTTTCCAAATCTATCTGTTCTTCTCCCCTATTTCTCAGTTCACATGAACTTCTACTACAGGTTTTAAATAAGCATAGGCGGCATCTTTGGTTTTTTTCCTGATTTTACCAGAAGTATTTCCAATCATTTTGGAAGATGATCTATAAGGTTGAAGATGTTATGTTACTGAAATTTTATGAGATTTACACAACTAAAGAGCTGTTAAGCTTCATCAAATGTTTTTATGCAATTGTGGAGCATTTTCTCCCTCTTTTATTGAATTGAAGCCATATCTTGCTTTTATTAAACTCTGTATTTTGTGATTAAACCCTATTTGATTATAATATATAAGCTATTCTTTGCTGGCCTCAGTTTGCTAATGTTTGTTTAGGATTTTTGTCTAAAATTTTTCTTTCTTCTAATGCATTTGTTCAGAGTACTACCGATGGGAGTATTAGTGTGTGTGTATGTTTTTTGAATTTGTAGTACACACAATATAGTGTATAAAATTGGAAGAAAAACACTTCCTCTGAAGTTTAATAGAATTTCCATCTTTCCTTTAAATGCATTTTGGCATTGTGTAGCTTTTTCTTTTCTTTTCCTTCCTTCATTCTTTCCTTATTTTCTTCCTTCAAGAACATTGCTAACCACTGATTCATCATATTTTCATTTTAATTTTCTTCTTTAGTAAGTCACATTTTTAAAGTAATTTTTAATTTTTGTCTAAATTTTGAATTATTTTATCCTAATGTTCATATTATTCTTTTCTTTTTCACTGAATTGTCCTCTGCCCCTACTTCTAGTAAAGGCTTGCAATGTGCAGTCAGTCTAATAAACACTTTATAGAAATCATTACATTATTTTTCCAATTTCACTTGTGAGAAAGAGACTCTGAGAGTGTAAGTAAATACCCCGAGTCATAGAAGTCGCATAGTTGGTAGTGCAGCTGAAGTGAAGTGCATTTACTAATTTTTAGAATAATACAGACTCTTGTCAGTAGGATACAAGATTCATTTTCTAATTCCTGAATTGAAGAAAGTAATTGGGGATATTTGTCTAAAAGTGTCAATTTGGGGATCTTCAAAACTAAGCTCCCAAGAGTTTCAGCCCATCAGGAGAGAAGCTGCTGTGAGGTACATGAAGTCCTGTGTCATAAAAAAATTAAATGCCAGCCTCAGCAATGGCAAGGCGCTAAGCAACTCAGTGAGACCCTGTCTCTACATAAAACACAAAATAGGGCTGGGGATGTGGCTCAATGGTCAAGTGCCCCTGAGTTCAATCCCTGGTACTGGAAAAAAAAAAAAAAAAATTAAGTGCCCATTTGGACATTCACAGCCAGAGATGGCAATTAAGTTGTCAACATCAAGGCCATGGAGTTTTGATATTCTCACCCATTACATGCTTATATTAGTGACATCATCATCAAGGAATGGCTTGGGTGCGAGGCCACCAGGAAGCCTATGGGAAGGCATATTGCAGTTTCCTATGGTACTTCCTTCCTGCAGCTCCTATGGTAACATGGCTGGCTGGCTGGCTATTTTTAACCTTTCTGTGATCATCACATGCCTGGCATGCCTTCTGCTTCATTCATTCACATTTCAGCAGGGCAGCCTCCATGTGATAGTGGTAGGATCCAGTATCCCAAGAGAAGTCCAACTTTTGTCCAAATATGAGGAATGGAGTCCTGGTGGGGAGATATAATGTGGCCTGAGCAATATAGAAATCATCAAGTAGCTCTGCCAGTTCTTTGTAGAGACAGAGGAATAGAGCAGGCTCAAGCACCTGAATGATTATGTGAATGATGTCTACCATGACTCACACTGCAAGTGAGGCTCCTGATCTACAGGCTAGGTGAACTGAGCTGCACCAGGCTGAGAAGTGCTCCTGTGGGGAAAGCAGCCCTAACATCCTAGCTGTGGAGGTTGTGGTGGAGAAGAAGGGGGTCCAAGTACTGGCCTATCATTCTCCCTGAAGTTCTGAGCCCTGAGTGTAGGACCCAGAGGATACTTTCTGAACATGGTCTCATATTACTCCCTTCCTTTCAGACACAGTATCTTCATCTCTCCTTTTGCTTCTTTCTCAGGGAAAGGAGACTTGATACTGAGATAGAAGCATATTCATCGAAGTTTCTGTGGGCCGGGGATGGAGTCGGTATAATATGTCAGTTACATATGAGAAATTTTCTCCTGACATAAAATGATAATTTTGTACGTATAGTACACTGATTTTTGATGTTGTCAGTAATAGTGTTCAGTTCATTAAGTTCTTGGCTAGAAGGAAAGAAAGTCAACTTGGAGGGGAAAAACCTACGTCCTAAAATGTTTTACCTTCCATCTGTGACTTTGAAGCACATTTTTAAAGCACTTCAGTTTACATTTTTATCGGTTACTGAAAACTCTAATACATTCTATTTTGAGTTTTAAGAAAATGTTGTTATGAAATATTCTTATTGTAACTTTTCCTTTTGTACCCCAAATAAAACCTCAGATCATTGTTTGACTCACAGGAACATACTGTGTTGACTCTGGAAGCTTTTGTGCAATGACTTGATGTTTTTTCTTCCCCAAATATAGTTATTGGTTGTTCTCAGCCACTCCCTTGAAGATGGAACAGTTCATGTGAAAATTGAAACTCTTCACCACTTTTTACATGTCCACTAACATTTGGCACCTTTCTATACAATGGCTAGCCTGTTTTATGTTCCTCTAAATATTTACTTGATCTCATCTTCATTTTAATGTGCTTCAGCAAGAACAGCTTGCTCTAAGAATTTCTTTGTTTAGCAGATTAGAAAACTAGAATTTCCAGCTTTCCAGGATATTTAATTTAGAAGCATTCATGGTTGCCATTTAAGCTTTCAGCTTTTGAAAGTTTGCCATTTCATTATCTATCTTCCATTTTTTTGTATGATAAGGTAGTACAAATATCATTATTATGTCTGTCAAATTTATCTTAATCAAGCTCTTTGTTATTTTGATGATTTCTTCATTTTATGCGGAAAACAATGTCACTGGTATGCATTTCTCTTACAGTCTTTCCCAGTATTGATTTCTGCTTGAGTCAACCTAGATAGAAATTCTTACTTATTTTAGTATTAAGCTGCAGTAACACAGACTTCATTGAAATCCATTTTATCTACAGAAGCTTGATTATTTTGAAATTATATACTCTAATGTGTTGAGCCACTGAAATCTTTGCAGGAGCGACAAGATAATCATTTTCTTTTTTAAATCTGCAACTTTGGTTTACTAAACCATTGTTTTAAAATGTCAGATTTTCACAGTCAAACAAAATATTGAGAATTGGGGTTGGAATAAATAATTGTTTATTGCAATGATAAAAATAAAGAATACTATTTCGAATGCTACAATATTTATAGATTTTATAGGCAGGCTACAATATTCCCATTATTTTTTAATAGTGAAATCACCGCCTGCACAGAAGAAATTCAGAGTTTATGACCTGACTTCAGGGTTGAGGTTCAGTTCCCTTCTATCTGAGGGTTTATATTTCAAATCAGTCTTTATTAATTTATTTATTTAGTGTTTCTAGGAGAAAGAACAAAAGTTTTATGCTTGGAGCAAAGACCCTGAACACCTAAGCAACATTCTGATTTGTCTTTCTTCTAGTCCCTAATGCATTTATTTTCCTGACACTTTGTGCTTTCTTTTTCTTGAATAAACACTTTAAAAATATATTGCTTGCAGTTGTAATTCAAAACAAGGACTTGAGAGTTGCAAGTTTTTCTTGAATACCTGTTTTTCTAAATTTCTTCACGTTTATAGTTAAAGTTCCTTTTTACAAAGTTAGAGGAGTATTTATTTTACATTGTATTGTTTCATTTTTATTTTTATAACTTATTTTCTATCCTTTTCCAAAAATATTTGACGTGGATTTCAACATAACAAAAATTACGAAATGAGGAAATCAAGAAGAGGGCAAATAACTTAGGAAAACATACACATACACACAAACAAAACTTGAAAAAAGGAGCAGTGTTAACATACAGGAATGGCATGAAGTCTAGTGTACTTCCCAATACAAAACACAGATGCTAAAGGAGAAATAGGATAATTTATGTGATTCATACAGTCGGTGTAATATCACAACGAACTTGTGGTACTATGCACACTGAATGCATAGTTAATTAAATGCTTTCAATAACATTACTACCTTAAATGCAAGGATGTTACTTTGGGATTTTTTTCAGTAATGTTTATTAATTTACTCTAATAGAATATTTTTAAAGGCTTCTATCAGCAGATTTGGTTCTTTGAAAGATCAAAGCATTCTAGTTTTCCATAATACTGGCTGATTAATTGACCAAATCACAGGGTAAACTTCAGATTTTTTAACCATGTGTTTCCAAAATGAGGACAAGAAAGTGTGGGTGTATGTGTATATGTATCTATATGTGTACGTATACATATATATCTTGGATGTTGTTGGAAGTGAATAGTAGGACTTTTTGTGTTTTTATTTAGTTTTAAACTTCAATAAAAGCAAAAAAATAAAAATAAAAATCTTCACCAGAGTTACTCTCTGTATTGGTTCCCTCACTTGATGCCTTTGCTAGATTATCATGTGCCTTTAGTTTCAAGAATTATATGAAATAAGAAAGAGAGTCCTATGAAGTGCAGTATTGCATAGTGGTACCTTACTGTTTAGTTCTTCACACTTGAAAAATAGCTGGTGAAATGGATTTTTAGGAATGCTTAATTTCATTTTACCTAAACCAGTTCTCACAAAATAAGTGACTTAAAGAAAGAACCGTATGAAGATAATAGTAGTAAACCAAGTAAAGGTGAGCAAAGAGAGAGAGAAAAAAAAGAATGACCATTCCTTACATTTCTTAGCCCTTGCTATTAACAAAACAGGTATAAAACATAAATTAATCTAAATTGATTTTACAAGATATCACTCAACAATACTTTATTCTTAGACTATTTGAAATTGATGTACTTCCACTATCATTAAATATGAACCTGTTGTGCATTGAAATAGCACATATTGTGAATTTAGCTTATTTGATACATTAAAAACTAAATATCCAGAATATAAAACAGATGTGTTTTTTCAGCAGTACTTAAGTTCAATTGATACTTATTCAAGTATCCAACAAAATTTCACTAAACATAATGATATTCAAAAGTCTTCTTTGTAGTTCTTTTAGCAGAAGACAAAAAGTATATCCTCTGATATAAACTCTTGTTCTTCTTGACATAGAAGTTTTTATATAATGAATGAAATTGCAGATATATTTAATGTGCTTTGGCAGATATTATTTATAAATTTTAAGTGAATTAATGAGTGAGAAAAATACACATCGAAAGAAACTTATTCAGTGGTAAGAGACTTTTGAAAATGGAGTTTTGGAATGTTTTAAATGTTATAATGGTTTGCTGAGGAGACTTAATTTGCCACTTATAAAAACTCAGATATTTGTGTACTTAAAGCAGTTGGTAATATTTTTAAAAATTTATTTTTATAATCTACAAAATGAAATGTTTTCATGAGACTTGAAGCCATTTGTCAAAGCATAAATGTACTAATTAGTTTGCAAAAAAAGCTAATTGTAAAAAAATACTCAAATTTACTAGATAAAACACAACAAAATGTTTATATAAACTGGAAAATAGCATCATGACTCAGAAAAAGACAGTCCAAGGTACAATTTCATTTCAAGCCATGTTATCTTTATAAAATTATGGCCAGGAAATCAGATATGAAATGAAAGATTTAAAAAATATTCCAACAACTTATATCCACTTCTAGTTTTTGCTAACCTAAAGATTTTCAGAAAAAGAAATTTGGTTGGGTGTGATATCAGTAAGAGAGTGGAATAGGAAGCCCAAACCCTCCTTTCTGCCATAGAAATGCCAGCTGAACAACAATGCACAGAACAATTGTCTTTATGAGGGATGCAGAAACTAGGTAAGAGGTTCTTGACTTCCAAGTAAGTACAAGCCAGCAACAGAAAAGTCAAGAGGGAAATTTATAGCATCCTCTTGTTATAGTCCCTGCCCGTGTAACATTGCCACCTCATGAGAAGGAAAGTCAGTCCTAAAGTTCCTGGATTCTTTCTGGGGAAGTTAGGAGAAAATGGTAGAACTTATCCCTAGCACATTTAGTCTGAGAGCTGCTGAAAACTAAAGACCTGGGTAGTATTCTGTTGCTCCAGATTTTTGATATAGCAGATAAAAGCCAGAATAGCTTTATGATCTCTCCCTCAGGGAAAAAGACAAGAGTTTACATAAAATGTACAAGATTTTTTGGGGGCTACTCAAGGAACTGGTTTCTGTTTCACCTGCCTCAGAACACTAATGGACTCGGCACACTCAAAATGCCCCCCGCCCCATAATTATGAATCTACATTCACAATTGCAGAGGAGACACATTCACAGAAAAGGTATGAGAAGAATCTTGAGTGTGACTGATTGGTGAAGGTTGAAGGTTATTTCCTATACAAAGCCAGTCTTCTTTGTACAGGAAGAATCCAGGTGACTGTGCAAATGCATATAAACAGCAATGGAAAGTTACAAAGAACACAAACAAGGAACATGATTCAATCCAAGTGAAAACATAAATCTCCGAACACAGACTACAAAGAAATGGAAATATATATGTTACTATAAAAAACTTAAAATAACCATCATGAAGATTCTCAGGGAGCCCAGGAAAATGTTGTGGGAACAAAATGAGAATTTTAACAAAGATATAAAATGTTGAAAAGAAGCAAACAAAAATTTTGGAACTGACAAAGGCAGTAACAAATGAAAAATTGACTAGAGGGATTCAGTAGCAGACTTGAATAACAGGACTATCTGTGAATTGAGAGATGAGTTGTTTGAAAGTATCCAGTTAGAGCAGAAAAAAAGAAAGAAAACAAAAAGAATCAAAATAATGAAGAAAGCTTAAAGGATTTCTGGAATGTCATCAAGCAAACCTATATATGTATGTGTATATGTGTCTGTGTGTGTGTGTGTGTGTGTGTGTGTGTGTGTATGAGAGTGAGAGAGAGAGAGAAGAGACTGGCTCTCAGAGAATATAGAGAGAAATGAGCAAAAGATTACTTAAAGAAAATATGATCAAAAACACCCCAAATATGTAAAAGGAAGTAGACATTCAGATTCAAGAAGCTTAATGAATCTAAAATGAGATGGATTTTCTGAATACAAAGAAGTTCATACCAATACATATTCATAATCAAAATTTGAAAATACGTAATCAAAATTTGAAAAGTCAGTGGTAAAGACATTATGTTGGAACTAGTAAGAGGAAAATCCATTGATTGCATATAAGGGTATGTCATAAGACTGTCAGCAGGATTTTCAGCAGAAATCTTTCAGGCCAGAGGATATGGGATACTATCTTCGAAATCCTAATTAAGTGCCAACTAAGAATGCAATGCATGGGAAAAAATCTCCTTCAATAAAGAACAGGAGATGAAGATGTTCCCAAATAAAGGCTAAGGGAATGAATTACCAATAGACTTGTCTTGCATGAAATGACACAGGGAGCCCTTCAAAATGAAGACACTAAACAGCAGCAAGAAGACACGTAAAAGTATGAAGCTCACTGGTAAAAGTAAACAGATACACAAATGTGGAATACTGTAATACTGGGTTCATGTTGCAATAAATAAATTTAAATTCTAGTATAAAAGTGAAAAGACAAAAACCTTTATTAAAAATGTTCATGTATAACATTATAAGTACAGTTTGGGACATTAATATCATAATTTATGGGTAGGTGCAGTAAAAGTGTAGTTTTTATATACAATTGAATTTAAGTTGTCATCAGCTTGTCTATTAAAAGATGTATGTAAGCCCATGGTAACTATATAGAAGACAGACAAAGGAAAATTCAGAAGAATCAAAGAGCACCACTATGGAAAGAAAAATCAATGAGACCCAAAGGAAGTGAGCATTAGAATGAAAAAGGTACAAAATGACAATAGTGAGTTTTATTAATACTTATTTTAGATTTAAACTAATTAAAGTATCTATCAAAATGCATACAATGACAGAGTGGATTAAAAGCAAGATCCATCTAAATGCTATCTACAAGACTCACTTTAGATTTAAGGACCCCTGTAGACTGTAAGTGAAAAGATAGGAAAAGATATTTCACACGAATGGCAAGCAGGAGAGAAGGGGTAGACATACCTAATCAGACAAAACTAGGCTTTAAATAAAAAACTGGCAGAATATGTGAAGAAGAGCATTATGTAATGATAAAAGAGTCAATTCACCAGGAAGATATAAAATTATGTATCCAATATCAACACAAATATGTGAACAAATATATGAAGCACAGAAGAGCATAAATATATGAAGCAAACATTGAAAAAAACTAATAGAAGAAATGAAGCTGGTTATATCAGTAACCACTTTTTATAATGGGTAGACTATCCAGACAGAAGATCAATAAGGAAACAAACAGGACTCAAACAACAATATTGATCAAATATACGTAGTAGACATACATACAATATTCTATCCAACAGCAGAATAATATGGATTATTTTTGAACATACATAGGACATTCTGCAGATACATCACGTTATGTCATAAAAAAGTTTATCAAATTTAAGATGGTTAAAATGATTACTAAGTCTCTTAACAAAATGAAATGAAACTAGAAACCAAAAATAAAGGCAAAACCAGAAAATCATAAATATGCGGATATTAAATGGCATCATCTGTAATAAAATATTTGGCAGAAGAACAAATAAAAATAGAGGTGAAAAATATTTTGATGCAAATGGAAGTAAAGCCATAATACAACAAAACCTATAGGATGCAACTTGAGGGAAGTTTATAGGAATAGATGTCAACATAAAAAAACTGAAGTAGCCAAACTGCAACTCAAGGAACTGGAAAAAGAACTAAACCTAATGTTAGTGGAAAGAAGGAAATAATAAAATTAATGATGAAATAAATCAGAGAATAGAGATGAAATGGAATAAAAGCAAAACAATTAAGAGTTTTCTGAAAAGTTCAACAAAATTGGTAAACCTTTAGAATGAAGAATAAAGGAGAGAAGGCTTAGATAAGTAAAGCAGAAATGAAAGGAGATGCATTACAAGTGATGGAACAGAAAGAAAAAGAAGTAGAAGTGACTACTATGAACAATTATACTCCATCAAACCAGATGATTTTGATAAAACAGAGAAATCCTAGAAACATACAACCCAGCCAGACCAAACCTCAACAGACCTATAACCAGAAAGGAGATTAAATCAGCAATGAAAAGACCTCTCAACAAAGAAAAGACCAGGTGTTTCATTGGTGAATCCTAACAGATATTTAAATGATTAATACTAGTACTTTTCAAACTCTTTCAAAAAATCAAGAGAGAGGGAACACTGCCGAACTCATTTTTATGAGGCTAGTATGACCCTGATACCAAGCCACACAAAGACTCTATAAGAAACATAGGAGCCAGTGTTCCTGATGCAAATAGATGGAAAATTCTTCAACATAATACAATTATGTGCTGCATAATGATATTTTGGACAATGACATCACATATACAATGGTATACAGCATATAGCCTAGGTCTTCTAAGTAGGCTATACTACCTTCATTTGTGTAAGTACACTCTTTATGATGTTCACACAATGATAAAGTGACTTAATGATGTATTTCTGAGAATGAATTACCATTGTTATGTGCCAAATAACTGTATATTAAGCTGTATGCAACAATACATTAAAAGAAGTATATACCATGGTCAAGTGTACAAGTGACCTGGGATGCAAGGATGGTTCAACATATGCAAATCAATAGATAAGGTACTCCACAATAATGGAATGAAAGATAAAAATGATGTGATCATCTCAATAGCTGCAGGGAAAGAAAAGTTTGTCAAAATGCAACACACTTTTCTCAATATACCAGAAATGGAAGGAAAGTACAACACAATAAAGGTTTTATGTGACAAGCTCACAGCTAATGTCATACTCAATGGTTAAAAACTAAAATTTTTTTCTCCAAGATCCAGGAATAAGGGAAGGATGCTTCTGTCATCATTTTGTTCAACACTGTAATCAAAATCCTTGGCAGAGCAGTGGCAAGTGGAAGCAAAAGGAATTCAAATTGAAAATAAAGTAAAATTATCTCTGTGAGCAAATAATACATGAAATTCTTCCATGAAAATTCCTGTTGAAACTAACAAATTAATTCAGCAAAATTGTAGGATACAAAATCAACATAAAGAGCAGCTTTTTTCTGTATATTAACAGGAATAATCTAAAAGGGAAATTGAGAAAATGACACTATTACTATAGAATTAAGAAGAATAAAACACTTTGGAATATACATGACCAAGAACAGAAAGGAATTGCACATTGAAAACTATAAAATATTGTTGAAAGAAATTAAAGACACAGAAGTTCATGGATTGGAACTTCTTTTGTTGTTTAATATTTCAACATATTTGACAACAAATTCAATACATGTACAGATTCAGTGCAATGCCTATCAAAATTTCTATTAAGTTTTTTTTACAGAAATAGAAAAAATAATCCTAAAATTCATATTGAATGACAAGGGACCCTGTATAACCAAAAGAGCCTAAAGACAGAAGAAGTATACAAGTGGACTTCTTGATATTGAAATATACTGCAAAGTTTCAGTAATCAATGCAGTATGGTACTGGCATAAAGACAGACATATGTATGAAAGAAATCCCAAAAATGAAGCATGTGTGTTTGTGTGTGTGTATATAATTTTTTTAATGGTACCTATTATAAGTGAGGCAGATTCCTGTCCCCAAACCACTACAACCAGCCATAGGGAGTGCTGGCTGAAACAGAAATTCCATATTCTGTGACCATGTGTCTCTGCCTGGCATTGGGACTTTTCCAAAGGCTGCATCCATGGTACTGAGTTTCATGAGACTGATTTCCAAAGTAAAGTCTCATGCTGTCTACCCTGTCATACCTTCAGCAAATGGAGTCTTGCCCCATGCTATGCTGTCAGATGTCGGGGTAGTATTGGGGGAGGCAGTAACCCAATTTAAAAATGAACAAAAACTTTAATTAACATTCTCTGAAGAAGTCATATAGATGGTCAACAAGTATATGAAAAGATACTAAGCATCACTGATAATGAGGGAAATGTGAATCAAAATCATAATGAGATATCATCCTTCAGAAAATAGAAAACATTGGTGAAGTTTTGATGAAACTGAAACACTTATGTACATTTGGTGGGACAGAAAATGATACAGCCACTATGGACACCAGAATGGAGATTCCTCAAGAAGTTAAAAACAAAGGTATTTATAATTCACCTATCTCACTTCTGAGTCTTTCTTTCAAAGTCCTGAAACCAGGATCTGGAAGAGATATTTGCAACCTCATATTCATCAGAACATTATTCATAGTAGCTGGGAGGTGGGACAACCTAAATATCAATTAAATGATAAATGGATAAAGAAAGTGTGGGTTAGACATAACAGTGGGATATTATTCAGTCATAAAAAAGATAAAAAGAAAGAATCCTGTCCCATGCTATATTTGGATGATATTTGAGGATACAGTACTAAGTGAAACAGACCTGTTGCTGAAAGACAAACTGTGTGATTCCATATATTTGAGGCATCTAAAGTAATTAGATTTATCAAAGTATAAGGTAAAAAGGAGATTACAAGGGCTAGGGGAGAGGAATTACTGTTTAAAAGATGTGAAGTTCCAGTCACACAAGATTAATAAGTACGAGAGATCTACTGTGCAATGTTGTACTTGTTGCTAACAATACTGTTCACTTAACAATTTGTTAAGAAGCTAGCTCTTGTGTGTTGTTAACCACAGAAAAGAGAAAGCGTGTTAATTCACAGTGTTCTCAATAAGGATATTATTCACAACACTATTTAGAATGCACAAAAGATTTCAGCATTTATATAGCAAAATAAAATCATTTCATCATTTCAACTTCATTCTCTTCAGTTCTATTTTTGTGTATCTTAGATACAACTAGGTAATAAATAATTAGGTATTATAGTACTAGTGTATAAAATTGTCTTTTAAATTTTTTTTAGTTGTATATGGACACATGACTTTATTATTATTATTTTTTTAATGTGGTGCTGAGGTTCAAACCCAGTATCTCACACATGCTAGGCAAGTGCTCTACCACTGAGCTACAACACCAGCCCTATAATTGTCTTTGGAATGTATGCTTAAAAGCAGTTATTGATCAGCAATGTGAGTTAAAAATTGGAATCATTGATCAGGAACAGTGAGCAGCAGCCGACCTGTCCTTCCAGGAGGCCCCACAAGAGCTGTGGAAATGGAGTGGACTGGGTAGAGAGCTAGACGTTTGAGGCTTAAGTCAACCTGAGAATGTCCGCTTTGATGTGACACGTAGCATTTCCAAAACAAATAAGGTTCCGATTGAATCAATGCTTCCACAATTGAAATAAAATTGGAATTGGTGCTTTTGAAGACAGGCGAACCATAGCCATTTGAAGAAAATATAGCAGGATGTTACCAGTCATTATCTCTGGGTGTTCAGATCACAGGTGCTTTTTCGTCTTTCTCCTGTTCAATTTCTCCTTTATATCTCTGTATGTACATTAGAAATGTTTATATTATGGGAAAAATGTAAAAAGTCAGCTTTGGCATGTTTTTATGATGAAATAATTTAAGAACCTGACCAAATGCTCCTTTGGATAAAAGATACCTCCCTCTCAGAAGAGAGAGAATCTCAGGGAAAAACATCTACAGGCAGGGCTAAGGTTTTTCCATGGGAAAGAGTTGTAGATCTGTTTCAATACTGGTTAAAATGAGTGATCAAGACCCCAATTTATTTATACATAAGGCATGTTTACAGTGTTTTTAACCAGAAAACAATAATTTACACAGTCATGACTGAACATACAGTTAGTGTTAAAAACATTCTCAATGAAGTACAAGTGGTGTTTTACATTAATAATTCAGCCTCCTATAAACACCAAACCAGGTGCAGAATTTAACCTTAGGTTACTACATGATTGACTTGGAGTTTTAGAATGAAAGGGGCTTCAGAATTGATCTACTCTTCCTTCTTCACTTGAAAGATGAGAAAATCTACAGATTGTTAATGATTTTGCTTCCGTGGTTAGTTAGTATTAGAGCCAGGGTCTCAATTTTGTCTTCCTTTTTTTTTTAAATGGGGATTGAACTCAGGGACATTTGACCACTGAGCCACATCCCCAGCCCTATTATGTATTTTATTTAGAGACAGGGTATCACTGAGTTGCTTAGCACCTTGCTGTTGCTGAGGCTGGCTTTGAACTCAGGATCCTTCTGTCTCAGCCTCCCCAGCTGCTGGGATTACAGGTGTGTGCCACCAGACCTGGTTTTTGTCCTCTTTCCATTACTCTGATGTGAGTAGTGTCAGTTTCACTGGTTCATCTTTTAAATTGGCCCCTGCATTTTCCGTGGTCATGTTGATATTTCTTCAGTTCCTTGACATCTTTCTTGCCTAGGACACGTGTGTCTGCTTTCAACAACCTCTCCTGTACATTTGTTATCCCCCTTTTTATCTTACTCTTTTTCACTGTTCAGTTTAAAGGGCACTCACTCTGGAAGGCTATCCACAACCTTTAGGTTAGGGTTAGCCCCTCTATAGTCCCTTTTTTCTTAGGCTGATCACACTTATAATTATTTGTTCAATGGTTGATAACCTCAGAATACTCTAGTCTGCAGTGATGGATGTGAAAAGGACCTAATTGTATTCGTTGCTATATCTCATTGTCTCAGTTTTTCAAACAGACATCTCTAGTTAAATGCTTACTTTTAAATGAATTTTTTTCAGTGAATTATGTTCCCCCTCTTTTTATGCCAACCTTGCCATTCAATGTTTTTAGGCTTTCTCAGTTTATATGCTATTCTCATACCTGTGTTCATCACTAAAAACAATTATGTTTGTTCAGATACTATTGTATGCAGTAAAATTTACTGTTACAGGTGATATTGTCTTTGTCAGTGGGAGGGAATTGGTGTTTTGGTTTTAAAGAAGGTAAAATTGTGTTTCTACAGATGAATATAATTTTTTCCTAATGTTTTAAAAATCATTTTTGATCAGTTATTTACCATGTAAAACAAAATAAAAAGAACTTTGAAATCCAACTGGATCAACTATTATACAGTGGCTGTTAGAATCAGGATACTGAAAAGAATTTTAACAAAATTGGTGTTATTTCAGTTTAAATATTCTCTTGTGTCACCAAATAAGCTGTATTGTTTTGAATACCGTATTTCTCTTTCATAAAACATCCCAATTTACTTTGGACATGATCTTCTTTAGGTCACGGAGTTGTCCTTTCTACTCATCACTGTTCTAAGCTGTGAAAGTCAACAGAAAATAGCATTTGGCAAGTTTGGGCTAAGCATCCAATCTTGGACCCAGGGCAGAGCCTTTTATATCAATTTCACTGCTGGGATGCTTACCTGAGGAGCAGAATGAGCAGTTGTTAGAATAAAGAGCCTGAACAGCTCACAATTAATTATTCACTCTCCATTCTCATCAACACATGGAGAAAATGAACATATACAACTCATTTTCTTTGCGAAGAATTCTTTGATTTCCAACAGGAAGTAATTGCTCCCTATGTGAACGTTTATTTCACCTTTCTTAGTAGAGCTTCTCATTTTTTCCCCAATTGAACAATTTTAATTATTAAAAAATTAAGTGTATATACATTTATGGGGTACAATTTGGTACCTATACAGAGTGTGTAATAATTAAAGGGAGTTATTTAATATTTCCATCTCCTTAAAATTTAAAGAATACTTTTATTAACATGTAGTAAATATATACATTTATGAGGTACAGTATGATATTTCAATTACAACACAGTGGGGTGACTGTGGGTCACCATATATTATTATATATGAATACATAGAAGAGAGCATCTGGATTGTACTAAACAGAGAAGTGACAAGTGGCTTCCCATGTTTGATGGCTACTTCCCTGTATACATTCCAAGTCCCTTGGGAGAAAGATCTTTTTTCTGATCACTTTGAGTTATTCATGGATTCTGGCACATAGGAGTTACTGAATAAATATTTGCTAAGTTAGCAAATGGAATCCTATTTATTTAAACAATGTAAAAAGCCAATGATAAGTTGCAAAATATGAATATTGAAAAGTTCTCAATTGATTGGCGATTATATAATAGATTACATTTGCATAATGTTTGTTAGTTGCAGCCAACTGATTTTTAAGCGTGGGGAGGGATAATGGGAGTGAGCTCAGTTTTTGCTCTATCATGGGGCTACATCCCCAACTCACCAGCCTATTTTGTTCTGTTCTATTTTGTTTTTCCTCCCTTCCTCCCTCCCTCCCTTTCTCCTTTCCTCCTTCTCTCCTTTCTTCTTTCCTTCTTTGACAGGGTCTTCCTAAATTGTCCAGGCTGGCCTCAAACTTGAAATCTTCTTGAATCACTGGGTTTACAGGTGTGCACCATCGCACCCAGTTCATCCAACTGATTTGACAGAGGAGTGAAAGACACACATTAGGAAAAAACTTTAATAAGTCATACTGGGAAAACTGTCCATCTACATACAGAAGAATGAAACTAAACTGTTGGCTCTCGCCATTTAAATGTATGAACTCAAAATTGATTGCAGATTTAAATGTAATACTCAAAACTATGGGGGAAATGCTTCAGGTAATTGGCCTGGGTGGTGAGTTTTTGGATATGACCCCAAATGCATAGGCAAAATTTGACAAATGATATTTCATCAAATTAAAAAATCTGTACAGCAAAGGAAATAACAAAAAGGTAATCTGTTGAATGGGAGAAACTATTAAGCAAGCTATAGCTGGCAAGGAGATAATAACTTGAATATGTAAGGAACTCAATAATTTTCCATAATTTAGAACAAAAGGAAGTGTTCTTCATCTCCCTTTTCTGTGTCTCTTGCATGTACCACTTATTCATTTGATAAGCTGTTTCTATACGCGTGTTTTGAATAGATAATAAATATATTTTGTTCTGATAAATTACATACATACTGTGAGTTTTTTGTAGAACTGATGTTTTCAGGACTTAACTATTCTCTCCTACCAACTTCAGATCAAGTTCTGCAGGTAATATATCAGAGACAAAATAATATATCACAGTATTTGAAGCCAGAGACTTGTGTAAGAGATTATTTGTTCCAAAAAGGTATTAATTGGGTTGTCACAAATAACGTATTTAACCTTTCTAATTTTTAAGTGTTTCAGGCATAAAGTGGGAATAATTGCACATTTGAGGCAGTTGAAAAAACTGAATTACTATGCAGAAATTGAATATGTGGTGGCTTAATATCTTTACTAAAATTTACATTTTAATTCCAAGAAAACTAATAGATTAGAATAATTTTATCTTTGGAAAGAAGTTGCTAATACTTAATGGATTTTGGCATATGCATGGTTTTGGCAATCAGTTACCTATTTTATGCAATATGGTATGTAGATGTGGTAAATAGAGAAATAGTTATTATGAAGTGCATATGTGCCATTTGTAGAAAGAAACAGGAATCCCGGCTCACTTGTATCTTCTGTTCCCACATCAGAACTTGACCTATTTCTAGTGACTGCTGAGATTTTTAAACTTGCTATACTTTTGCTTTCCTAATGCCAAATACTCTTTTTTAAAGAAAATTTTGATAGCTTCAAAATTCTGAACAAACATGAGTTGTTAATTCACTTCATATAAGCTTTTAAGAAATTCACTATAGATAATAGTTTAGTTGTACTAGAAGAAAAAAAATCTTTGCCTGTAATTAGGTTGAAAAATAAAATTTAGATGAATGTTTCTATATTTTAAAGAGCTAAATAAATTATATTTGGCAATAGATACTTTCTCCTTTCCACTGAAGAAAAAAAAGTTAATCTCTTTATAAAATCAATATTGAAGGAGAAATCTTATTCATAAGTTTGTTCTGCTTTTCAATATTTGTTTAAAATAATATTTGCAAAGTACTAAATGGCAACTGAAGAAATTGAAATGAACATAGACTGCCTGATTTATGAAATTGGAAATACATGATTTGGTGTATTATATCAAAAGTATACAATCTTTTCACTAACCTTTGCAATATCTTCTAAATTAAAGTAAGTTCTGTAAGTTACTGAAAAATGCATGCTCTATTTTATCTTAGATATCTACTTGAAATATAAGCATATATACTATAAAATAGTATCTATACACATAGATATGAGAATCTTACCTTTATATAAATTTGAAGATTTATTAAATAACATTCTTTATAAACTTAATATTTTATATCCAACATGTACCTTTTTCAATTTTTATACTTTTAAAAATTCTGGATTAAAAAATTAGCAATTATTTTCTAATTGTAAACAAATTTATAAATCAACAATCATGAAGGAGACAAAAGTTATTGTAGCTGTTTTTTCTTAGTTTAATTTTGAAAACTGAGGGAGAATCCAGTTCTAAATTTTTGAAATTCCTTCTTTTTGTCATTCAGAAGTAAATATAATATGTTCTATGTAGTGATTCACAGAATTGAAATGTATATAGAACTGATAGGTTTATGAAACTGGAAGGTTTATGAAACTGGAAATAGAAGATTTGGTAAAAGTACCTGTGTTAAAAGTTTTGTATTCCTTTCAGTAACCCCTGTAACAATACCTTCATATAGTAAATGCAGTAGAGCATGTAGTAGTTTAGGTAGTAAATGTGAAGATGAGGACTTATAGGACTTGAAGGAATGCTAGTCTTTTTATGACTCCCTGCAAATGATAGTGTGGTCTTTTTTGCTTAAATTAAAAAATGTGAACTTCCCTCCCTATTTATGTTATACTCACATACAGGTGTTTTATTTGCTTTGTTAGCAAATGTTTGTATATCAAGTGTGGTGTTATTTGGTTTTTGAATCCCCCTATTTTAGGAAAAAGCATCTGCAGAAGAAATTGGGTGTATTCATTATATTTCATTATATTTTCTGTTTCTTTCCAAAGGAGGATATTCTTATTTCATGGGCATTGTATGCATCATGATGTGAAGGGTTGCTATGGGGATTGTTTTAATCACTTATTATTATAATTAGAGAAGAAAATTGCTTAAATGATAGTTCTAACATCTGTATCTAATTTTACTACAAAGATTCCTGAAAAAATTTCTCAAAACATAGCCTTCTTTCAAAGTTTAAATTGCTTCTCTCTAGTAGTCATGACATAAAGACTTTGCACTTCCTATAAAATTGATTTTGCTTTAAATTTTGTTTGAGTTGCTGATGGTGTCTCAGGACTCCAGCTAAAGCTATTACTTGAATCTTTGTATCTCAGTTAATGCCACTTCAATATTAGTTTGTTTTTACACCTAATATTCAAGATGTACATGGTTTACTTTTCAGCAAATTATTGACCAAGTCACTGATATTATTCTCATTCCTCCCTCTTTTCTTCTCCAAACTACTAGTCACTCCTATGCCTGGAATTTTCTACTGAACTCTGATTATTTTTAACACAACATGGAATTCCTTGTTGCATTTGACAAAGTGTCCTAGATATTTTAACTTCTGTTTACCTCTCTAGGATTAACCTGGTATCTTCTCTGTGACTCACTTAGCTCTAGCCAGTCAATAGAGATAATTGAAAGAAAGGAGGATCTGTAGATAGTTTTTTTTTTTTTTTTAAGAATAATATAGATGGACATGTGGAGTAAATAAAAATCATGGCAGTAGGGGTGGTATGAAGGGATATAACTTGAAAATATAGCTTATAAATCATTGTTTTGAAGGAAAGAAGAGTATTATTATTTTGGATACAAGTGTTTCCCAGATGTACTTGTGTTAATGCAGAAATACTCAGAGGTGAAATGATTAGACCGTGAGAGCTGTAAACTAGTGAGTGGATCAATCCATTTCATGATTAATAACTTGCAAGGACTACTGCACTGGGTGGTAACTGCAGGCAGGTGGTGAGGTGGGGTGTGAGTGGACAAGGTGGGCCACTTGTGAGGGATGTCCTTGGGGAATATATCTTGTCCCTCTGGTTCCTCTTTGCCACCCTGGCTGCCTTGCAGCGAGCAGCTTTCCTATACCATGCCCTTTCACCATGATATTCTGCCTCACTTTGGGCCCAGGGCGATGGAATCGATTCAGCACATGCTGAGCCTCTAAAACCATGAGCCAATATACACCTTTCCTCTTTTATGTTTTTCTTGCAAGTATTTTGGTCATAGTGACCCAAGGTTGACTAACATAAAGAGAAAGATATGAAAGATGACTTTTGTGAAATGAAAGAAGTTTAAATCTAAAACGCTAGAGAAAGTTAATTTAATTAATGAAATTAGAGAAATGGATTATAAACATTTAGTTTGAACTGGTAAATAATAATCAGTTGAGTAGCTTATAGTTCCTTCTATAGTTTCCCTGTCATCCGATCCCTATATCATAAAAATTTACAGAGATTAATCTTGAATCAAATTTACAATTGGACTGCACCCTCATGGCCATTTTTGAATGGACAAGAAGTTAGCATTTAGGATTTATGATCAGAGCCCAAAAGTTTCAGTATCTTTGTTGCTAGCACCCTTTCAGTGTAAACTTGGGAGCTCTGGGCTCCTTAAGTCTACTTGCTTTGTGGATGGTTGCTAGACATTTGTTTTCCAGAAAGAAGTTTACAACAAATAAAGAGAATCAGGCATGATGGCAGGTGGGGGGAGAGTGGAGAGAAAGAGAGAGACCTACTGGCTGAACTCTCATCTCATACTGCTCAAGGTGTGTTTCCATTCCTACCTCCAAATGCTTAATAAGTCCTCATTGTGTTTAAGCTATGTCAAGCTGATGTCTTCTAAGTAGAAATGTCCTGCCTAATGCAGTTGAGTTTGAACTTCTCAAATATGAGGTTTTGATGGGATTCTTAGATGGGAATATCTAGCACCTACATACGATTGTAGGCCTTGGACTCAGAGGAGAATCCTGTCTTGGGTCATCCTATCAGGATTCCATTTGCTTTTATCAAGCAATTTGTATTGGTTAAATGTTGTGCCAGTCATTTTTATCTTTTTATCCATACTACATTGTAGTGATTCTGGGTTACTCAGGGTAAAGATGAGGGTCAGGTATATGTTGGCTGGGGCTAGGATTGGAACTGGGGCTGCAGTTAAGGCCTAGGTCCTGGTATTGACGTGGTCATAACTCTCTAAAGCAATCAGAATTTTAGAGAGACAGCACAGCATACTGCAGATAAACATGTTGAGGTACAAGCCAGGAAAAAACAACAACAACAACAACAACAAAGAACAAAAAGTGAGATTTAAGGGAATGGAGAGGAAGAATAAGAAAAGTTAGAGCTCTAAATCAGGAACTAGAATAGATCAAAGCAGGTGTAGTTTGAAATAAGAACCCCAGAAGATTATCCTGAACATTTTTGTATGTCTACAGTTTACTTTTATGCTCTGGCTAGTGCATGGAGTGTGAGTGGTATTTTTAGTTGGAGGAGGAGGAGGTTGCTATTAAGAATGGGATCATTTTTTGCATTGCATTTTTGGAACCATTTTTTTTTCTTAGCTTTCAGGAAAGCTATAGGGCTTTATATTTGTATTTTACTACTTATGTACTGATCTTTTTTGATTCTGTGAATTTTTCTGTGTGTTCCCTTGAGATTTATAATTTTAAATTTCATTGTATAAAGTAATATTTCTATTCTCTTTCCAAGTTGTGTTGCTAAGGATCTGGAGAAAATAAGGCTGTGTTCCATTACTTTTCCTGATTTTCTGAGAAATTTCCATGTGAGGGTATGGGGAGAAGAAGAGAGGAAGAGAGATTCTGAGCAACATAGAGCAAGATCTTTTGAAGTTTTGGCAATTTTAAGAAGGCCAGAGTAGCTGGAGTAATTTTAAGAAGGCCTGGGTAGCTGGAGTGAGCCAAAAGGAGTCAGAGCCAGATGAAGTGTGACCTTCCAGGGCAGTGTGAAGAGCATGTTGTGTGTTTGTTTGGCAGATGGATCGGGTGATATTTCATCTTTTCTTTGTTTCTGCAGCATTTTCTATATGCAATGGTGTTTTCAGTTTCCAAATTTTGATACATGGTATTTAGTTTTCTCTGTGTTCCAACTCATTAGATTTCCAGTATTAAACAAACTTTATTGTTTTAGATTTAGAGAAAAATTGGGAATAGAGAAAAGAGTTTCTGTATACCCTTCACCCTGTTACTAACACATGACATTAGGAATGATATAATTATTAATTATTAATACGACATCAGTAATGCATTTTTATCACAACTAGTGAACTAATACTGATACACTACTATTACATAAAGCCCATACTTTCATTCATATTTCCTTAGCTTTTTTCCTAATACTCTTTTTTGTACCACGAATAGTATAACACATTAAATTTAACTGTCAACCGGACACAGTGGCTCACACCAGGAATCCCAGCTTTCTGGGAGACTAAGGCAAGAGGTGACAAGTTTGAAACCATCATTAGCAACAAAATATAATTTTTTTTTTAGTTGTCATTTATCTTTAGACCCTTTTTGGCTAGACAGCTCTAATTCCCTTTTTATCCCCCCATATTGTTAAGGAGCATATCTGTAATTTTCAACTGAATCAAGCATTTTGGTATTTATTCTTCATATGGTGTGTGTGTGTGTGTGTGTGTGTGTGTGTGTGCATGTGTATGGGGGGAGTGTATACACACGTCTACATGCATATACATATATAATATAATTTAGTTCTTAAAAATTTGTTAACATTTTCTTAGGATTATAACAAACCTTATAGAACCCTTGCCAAGTGAACTGACCTTATAATTGGCTCATTTTGTAAAGTCATTAAGGTTACCAACTATGTGAGAAGAAAGGTACAGTGGATTATCAACTGCACTTTGATTAAGATCGTCCAAACCTTCTAATTACATGGACATCATAGCACACAGAATTGTTTTTCAAAACTGTCTTTTAATATTTCCCATGTGACTTTGTCCGAATGCCTTTATGTTGAAAGAAAGTTTTGGAAACTTTGCATTTTATGTAAAGTTGTTTTCTAGGTGTCATTTTTTTCGTGATCTGTGTGTCATAATAATCTCATAATAAATTCTTTTTAGCATTATATAGCTTTGCTCAAACAAGATTTTAGACAAAGTTTTCTTATGTTTCCTATATGTTATGTGATATGGGGTTTTTTCATTATACAACTTTTATCTATGAACATATGATAGAGACTTAAAAATCTATAACCCAGAACTTTTTTAAAGCTCTCACCTGAGTATCTTGCCATTTATCTATGTGTCTCACACCCCTTGATATCTCACAGACACATAAAATTCAAGAAGAAAAAGTAGTAATCCTCATCTTTTACACCAATTCAGACATATGAATGCTGACCTATTTCTTTCTTTCCACACACCCAATTAGTGACAAAGTCCTATTCATCCCCCTTGCTTCTCAATCTCTTTACTATGCTTTTTAGTGAATCATCATTTCTGTTTAGCAGTGGTCTTCTCATTGGCACTTTGACACCTCCTTGATGAGCCCTTCCAAAGTCCTAGAAGGATCCTTGGTCTGGCATTCCCCAAGCAGGGTTCTAACGTAATCCCCATTGAAATCATGGGGTTTTACTTGTGTGTATTTTTGCTCCAGTCCTGTATTGGAAGTTCTTTGAGGACAGGAGGTTGTAGCATAAATCTCCTCATAATTAGTGGGTTTTCCTTGTTTTATGTGGTTACAGACCACACATAGGCTGGGGGTTCTTTAAGGATAGGAGGATGTATTATCTTTGCAATCACTGCATAGTACCGGGCAACAAAGAAATATAACAATACAGTTTGAAGGACGGAAGAGTATGAGTGAAAAGTTTATGTTAAAATATTTTTGAGAAGTATTTTTGGATACCATATGAAATTTAACTGTACAATAAACCTGGGTTTATTAGCCTGGCTTCTCCAGAGAAAGAGAAAGTATATATTTATATTTATGGAAGTTAAAGGGAGAGATTGGTTCATAAAATAAAAAGAATGACATCTTGTCATTTTTGACAATACAGATGAACCTGGAGCATGCTAAGTGAAACAAGACAGAAACAGAAAGACAGATAACACATATTCTCATTCATATGTAAAAGTTAAAATGGTTGATCTCATAGAAGTAGAGAGGAGCAGTCACTAGAGGCTAGAAAAGACAGGGGGGAGGATAGAGGTTGGATAATAGATCCCAAAATACCATCAGAAAGGAAGAATAAATATCAGTGTTCTTTAGCACAGTAGGGTGATTACAGCTTAAGACAATTTATTATATAGTTCAATATAGCTAGAAATAGGATTTTGAGTGTTTCCAGCAAACACTGGAAAGGTGATAGAAATGCTGATCACCTTATTAGATCATTATGCATTATATACACGTATCACATTGCCACACTGTGCATAGAAATATTATGATTGTCTATCAATTAAAAATAAAAATGAAAAAAGCATTTTCTTACAGAGTTGTTATAGTTTGGATGTGAGGTTTCCCCCAAATGTTTATGTGTGAGAAAATGCAAGAAGTTCTAGAAGAGAAATACTTGGATTAAGGCATAACCCAATCAGTGAATGGATCTCCTGATGGGATTAGCTGAGTGGTAATTGAAGGTGGGAAGGGTGTAGCTGGAGGAGGTGGGTCCCTGGACGTGTGCCTTTGGGGTAAGTATTTTGTATCTGGAGAGTGAGTCTCTCTCATTTGTCTGATCATCATGTGAGCTGCTTCTCTCTGCTGGACTCTTCTGCCAGGATGTTCAGCCTCACCTCCAGGCCCAAGGAATACAGCCGACTGTCTGTGTACTGAGACCTCTGAAACCATGAGCCCCAAAATGAATTTTTCCTTTTCTACAGTTATTCGGGTTCAGTTGTTCAGTTGCAGCATTGAAAAAGCTGACTAAAACGATGGTCATGGAGGCTGAGATCGAGGGGAACTGATTTTAGTTCCAACACAGTAAACCAGTGTGGTAAATTACGATATCAGTCTCGAGGCTGAAGATTGATTTCCCAACTCAAACTAAGGTGGAGATTGAAAATGGGGAGCAAATTCTGAGGGTCTGAATAAAATAAAAGGCTGAGTAAGAAAGAATTTGTATTAGATGAGGCACCTCCACATTTTAGAGACTACTCTGCTTTGCTCAATCTACCAATTTAGATATTAATATTGATCACACCCAGAAACAGCCTCATAGATACATCCAGAAAAAATGTTTAAACCAATATCTGGGCACTTCATGGTCCAGTCATATTGACGCATAAAAGTAACCATCACATTGAGATGAAAGTAAATTAAGGTGCTGGAGTTGTGGCTCAGTGGTAGCATGTGTGAGGCACTGGGTTTGATCCTCAGCACCACTTAAAAATAAATGAAATAAAGGTAAAAACAAACAAACAAAAAAAGGTATTAAAAAAGGAAGTAAATTAAAATCAAGTGCAAATCAATATATACTAATTCAGAACTCTGTGTCTGGAACATTTGTTTTTTGTCATTTAATTCAGAATATATGACTTTTTGTGTACTTTTGGTTATGCAACTGAGCTTTAAAAGTTAATATCCATAAGATATTAGACTGAAGAGAAGGAAAATAAATATATTGGTAAGATTACTTTTCTATTGTTTCTTTCTCCAGGAACATTTATTGATAAGCTTATTTTTCTGTTATATTTTTATTCCAGAAAAGTTGGCCACTCCATGGGTTGGGTAGTTAATAGACTTGTTATGATTAGTAATATCTAAAGCTTAATGTAAAACTTTTGCAGACACTGTTTTAAGTACATGCATTAAATGCTCTTATTCTTACAACAGCTAAATGAGGTCAATGTTATTATTGATTATTATTATTTTTGAACATATGATGAGTAAACTGAACCCTAGAGGGGCTAAATTTTTTCCCAAAGCCAAGTAGGTGATGTGATGTAACCAAGATTCCAATTGATTCATTATTCAAAACTATTTATTGACTTTACCCTGTGTTCCAGGTCTTCTTGGTTTAGAGGATGTAGCAGTGTTTAGGAGAGCATCCCTGCTCTGTGGAACCTGTGTTACACTATATGTGAAGAGTATCAGATATTCTATGTTCCGTGATGAACTGTAAAGCATAGCAGGGGGAAAGAGGACATAGGTTAGGGAAGAGTGGTGCTTACCATTCAATATAGAATAACCAAAGAGGGCTATTTAATAAAATCATATTGGAGCAGAGACATGAATGAATGAAGTGAGTAAAGAAGATACTCTGATACCTTGGGAAAAGAATATTTCAGGGAAGTGGATTAGCAAGTGCAGATTCCCTTAGCGGAGAGCATGATTTATATGCTTAAGGAACAAGAAGGAAGCTAGTAAGAGAAAAAGAAGTGGTAGAACATGAAGCCAGAGAGGTAGAGAAGAGTCAAAGCCTAAAATAGTTTCTAGACACACTTGTATACACTTTAGCTTTTAGCTCTAATAAATCAAAGCTCTTTCAGGAATTTGACAAGTGGGTTTCAAATATGGTCTTTGATTCTCTTTTAATGGCTGGCTGGTTTGTTTGTTTGAGAATAGACAGTAGGGGCAAAGGCAATACCAGAAAGATTATTTAGAAAGGTACTGCAGTAATGTAGATTGGAGATGATGTTGGCTTGGATCTAAATAACAGAGGTGCAAGTGGTGTGGTTGGTAATTCAAGAAGCTGAATTCTGGATGTATTTTTAACGTAGAAAAAGTAGGATTGGCTGCAGGATTTTGTGCCTTAATCACTACATTGTACTGTATTTGGTAAATATTTTGTGATTGTTTAATATCTCTGTGCAAAGCAGGAGCAGTTTAACCAATTACATGAATTATCCAGTGGCAAAAACAGTATGATAGAATCCACCTCTTGAAGAGTGACCATAGGGAGACAGCAGTTGTACAGCTAGCATGGAATGCTCCACAGTGTCAGAAATTGTGTGAGGAGGAAACAAAGAATCTCAAAAGAATAAATAAGTTTATTATCAATATGCACATTCATGAAATTTTAAAAAAACCCCAAAAAGCACTATCAGTAATACCACTTATCATAACTGATCATTTTACAGTTATAATACTTTAATACATTACTAACCTTATAAAAATATTTGTGACAATATTTATTTGACTTATAAATTGATTTTGACATTGCCTTTTCAGGTTAAATGTGAAGAATTTTTCTGTTTTAAAAACATCAGAAACATTAAGTAGTAGACTAGCTGAAGAACATCTAGAGAATTTCATTAATATGAACATGGTGATTTACAGTGCTTAGACCCTGGTGAAGTTTAAAGTTCCATAGTAGGCTTAGAAAACGTGGGTAAGCTATTAATATTTTAGCATCTCCATTTCCTGTGGGGATGTGGCTTCCAGTTGTAGAGGAGAATATTATAGTCTTATTTAGTATAAAATTCATATATTGTAGAAGAGTATGTTAGAGGTCCCAGATGGGTTTTCTCTGAATTTATTATCTTACAAAGTCAAATACAGATGCATCTTTCATAAAAGGAATAAGCTTATTCTAAAGTAATATCTGAGACTCTTCGATCAACTTATTACATTTTGATGACCATTTCAACAGTTGAACAGTAGTAGAATAACTGGAAGAATACAAATGAGATACAAAAGCTATTGATGAACAGCAAAATAATCCAAAACTCAAAGATTCTTAACAAACATTATAAAAAATAATTATTTTATAATAAATAAAATGATAAATAAGAATAAAAATTCTTATTTGGATCCCCTTAAAATTCTTATTTAGGCCAATTCTATTCATTGGCTTAGCATAAAATAGATTGGTTACTGAGGTAAAAAAAGTTTTCTAAAAGAATTCCTCTTAATAACATTTCCCATGTAAGCTGATTCTTTGAAAGTAGTGACAGATACAACCGGAACATAGAGTTACCAAGTCTAGCCAAATCTCAGAGGTATCTATTAGCTTCTTATTTGTTCATGTTTAGAGAATACAAGACAAACAGCTTTTGTGGTCTATGGTTTCTCAATCATAAAACAAACTTTCAACAGGAGAAGCAAGTTAAATATGTACTTATGTTGGGAAAGGAAGTTTAATAGAGAGGAGTTGTGTAGGATCATTGGAACAGAAGTAGTGACAATAGCTAGAGACCTGACATTTGAGGAAAAGGACAAAGCTTATGATGCAAAATTATAAAATGAGAGGCTTCATAATGATAGTCTTTCCTAACAGCAATCTTGAGTCCACAAATTTGACATTACCCTTTGCAGTAAGTCTGAGCTTAATACATTTTAAGATTTCCATCCTTAAATGCATGTCTTTTACTATGTGACTCTACACCTTCTCCTGCCAACAGTATGTTTCTCCATTCCCTTGAATCAGGGTGGATAGCCTTGTGAATTGGTTTTGCCAATTGAATATGGCAAAAGTGACCCTTGATGAGAACAAAGTGAAGTGCACCAACTGAAAAATATAAACACATTCCAAAGGGTTTGCTTACATTCTCAAATGATAGAACCTAGTAAGTTATTGAAAGAAAGTTATTTTGGAGAAGCCAACTTCATAAAATTAAGAAGTTGTAATCTCATAAGTTATCCTTGGGTGATTCTGTTAAAAACAAGGTAGTATGCTTTATGGACCATTGCACTGACCTAATTTTTCTAGCCTTGTATTTTGTTATGTTTTTAAAATATTGAAACTAGTACTTGCTTTAATTTTAACAACTTAAAAATAATTTTGAAAAACTAAGGATCTTATCCTTTTAAGCTTTCTACCTGTTAATTAACATACAAACACACAAAACCTTTCATATTTTAGTGGTTTTCT
The DNA here is from genome assembly GCA_004024805.1 of Geosciurus inauris. Lineage (NCBI taxonomy): Eukaryota > Metazoa > Chordata > Mammalia > Rodentia > Sciuridae > Geosciurus > Geosciurus inauris. The sequence goes on from PVHX01000010.1 coordinate 195,295, forward strand.
TTTCATTTAAAATGAGGTCATACATCCTTTAAAGATACCCATGACTGTCTTGGTGGTTAGAGCTTCACAGGTAAGTGTGTGTAATGGTGTTTTAAAAGATATTCCCAGGCAATTAGCAGAGCACATGAAGAAAGAAATTAAAGAGTGGGTGGAAGAAGAGCTGCATATTTTTGACAATAAAACAATAGAAGATGGTTTTCAGTTTGTAGAAGAAACAAGAAGGTGAATACTGTATAAGATTACTGTCTCTCTTTTTTCTTAAGTAACAGGAGATGGTGTATAATCTATGTGAATCTGTTAGAGAGCAATGAAATTTCTCTTTGTTTGATCTGCAATTGTTGTTGTATGCTATTAGGTAAATTTTGATGCAATTTCAATAAAAAGAACTATTAATGAATTAATGTTTATAAGTCTCTTTGAGCTCATCAGATGAAAGGTGTTATATAAGTGCAAAATAGTAGTATTGTGGTGGTTTCCATGACAACAGTAACTTTCTCACCTGACAGAAACCCACTAATAAAGTAAGTTGTCTGACTTAAAGTTGCTATGTTAACTCTGCTTTTTGCACTTTATAGTTTAAAACATTCCAATTTAGTACTTTAATGTGGTATGGCTAGCCAGGCATGTTGGTGCGAATTTGTAATCCCAGGGACTCGGGAGGCTGAGGCAGAAGGATTGCAAGTGTGAGACCAGCCTCAGCATTTCAGTGAAGCCCTAAGCAATTTAGCAGGATCCTGTATCAAAAAATAAAACAAAGAAATAAAAAATAAAAAGGATTGGGTATGTAACTCAGTGGTAAAGCACCCCTAGGTTCAATCCCTAGCACCAAACAAAAACAAATGAAAAAATGGCATGTATATTTTATTTTCATCCACTAACTTGTTCATGTAGCCTTGTTCATTCTAACTGGTATATTTCATAGTATTCTCATTATACAAGGAAAAAAGCATTCATCTCTAAACTACCAGGATATTGTCACTTTCAAATGATTATTCTCCTTCATCCTTTCTTTGTCCTTGTAGTCAAAAAGTCCTGGGCCTAAATCTTACTCTGCTAAAACATGATACCAAGCAAGTTATTTGTCTCTTGAGTTGCTTTTTCATCTGCAGAATAGAAATGTACTAGAATCTACCACAAAAGATCACTGTGAGGACTGCATGTGATCATATATGTGAAGTGAGTGGTTCAATGTGTGGTACATGGTAAGTTCTCAAGAAATACTAGCTATTATATAATGCACTAATTCTGCCCTTATAAGTGTACACAGGCATCTATATCTGATAGAACTTACCGTTGTGAAAGAAAGGTTCAGCACCTACATTATCCATAAGATAATACATGGTTATTGAGCACTAGAAATCTGTCTAGTGTGATTCAATAATTTAATTTTAAATTTTATTTAATTTTAATAACTTTATGAAGAGTCCCCTGTGACTAGAGACTGCCATTATTGGACAATGCAGATCTAGCATAAGCCCTTATTATTTTTTTGTCCTGAGAAACTATTTTATTAGCATTCCAGCTCAAGTATTAAAGTTTTAATCTCTGATGTTCCTCTGTTGATCAAGCATACTAATCGCTAATCATAACTGAAGTGTTGCTTTTTCTTTCCTGCCCTAGCTCCTTATTTTCTTTCTACTTTGTTTCTATTTCTACACAATATCTCCTCCATGCCAGTTTCCATAATACTTTCATTCTGTGCATTCCTCTGCTCATTTTTCACTTATCAACTAATTCCCTGCACTCTTAGTTAAATTTTCTCTTTTTAACTCTGTTTCTCAGAGAAAGAGAGACCCTTTTTTTTGTTCTTTAGACAAACAAGCATTTCTCTCTAGTCTCTTGTCTCTTTTACTGGGTGCAATGGACTGTATTGATGGTATGTGACAGTGCTGGGCTCCCTAAGCCCTTCCCCTTTTTTAGGAGACATAGGAAAGAAACTGTGAAGGGACATTCTCAGTGTTGGGGGACTGAGTTGGGACAGGAACTTCTCTGCAGCCGAGGGCCTCTTCTTCCTCTTGTGCTCTGTTTGCGCTGGCTGTTGGTTGAGGGACTCTCACGCATTGAAGGCCATATGGACCATAAAGTCTACCACTCTATCCATTTAAACAAGTTCACTGTCATACCAATAAATGAGTTTGACAAAGTGGTTGTGAGGGCAGTGTCAACCCCCAGAATTGAAGTTGGAAGAGTGACAGGAGACCTGGTCCTTGATATGTTCCAGAATGCCCCTTAAATTAGGGGGCTAACAAATGCCTGCTTTACTGCCTTCTTTTGTATCATCACATTTGGCAGCTTTCTCCAAATGGCAGATCAGATCCACAGCTGACACTTTTGGGTGAGCACATGGAAGGCCGTACCATTGAGCATCCCATTCAGCTCAGGGATGACCTTGCATACAGCCATGGCAGAGTCAAGAATGAAGTTCTGGGCAGCTGCATGGCCATCACATCACAGTGTCAAGAGGTTCCAGCCAAGGTCTTCTAGGAAGTACTAAGATTGTGGACTGTGGTTGTGAATTCTTCCATGATGCCAAATTTGTAATAGACAACCTTGGCTTCAGTGGGCTGGCAGGCAAGAGCTGGTGGTGCAGGAGGCACTGCTGATGATCTTGAGGGAATTGTATTTCTAATGGTTTATGCCTATCACAAACATCATGGCCTCAGCAGAAGGCGCAGAGACAATGACCCTTTTGCCTCCACTCTTTAAGTAAACCCTGGCCTTCTCTATGATAGTGAACACACCAGTGGATTCTACAACATTTGCAGCACCAGCATCATCCCATTTGATGTTTGTGAGAGCGTATGCCTGGGAGATGGAGATGGGCTTTCTTTCCATTGATGACAGATTACTTGTTCTCAGCTTTGACTGTGCCGTTGAACTTTCCACGGATAATAAACTCATACTGGAACATGTAGACCATGCAGTTGAATTCAATAAAGAGATCACTGATGGTGAAAATAATCCTTTGCTGGAGATAAAGCAGCCTCTCCATATGGTCAAATTGATTTTCTCCAACCTTCACCATTGTGTCTTAGGACTTGGCTGGCACTGCATGAGAAGTCTGCTGCATGGGGTGAGGTATGTGGGGATGGAGTCTAGCCTCTAAATATTCTCTTGACCTAATTTCTTCCCAGTCTCTCTGAAATTTGCTCCCTTCTTTCTTTAGTCTTTTCCTCATTACCAGTTTATTTCATTCAACTTCAGGTCTAAACTAGTTCTTACTTCTTTCTTTCATTTTCAGAGTCTCAAATGAATCATTTACACTGTGCTAGGACTGGCCTCCCTTTCATGTTCCCGTTAATACCTTGCAGTCTAGTCAATCATATGTACTCCTTTATTATAGATCATCAGTTATTTCATGGCTTCCTTTTCTTATGATCATTTTCTTACTTTATAATGCCTTGCATAATTCCTCAGTACCATCTTGAAACTTAGTTTTCCTTTGGCTATTATCACTATTATTCTTAATATACCATTCTGCATTGCCTCTTAATTCTCTCTAGCTTTGTTGACTCCTTTAGAGTGCCTCTGTTTCTTTATTCTTCAAGCACTGTACACATGTAATTGATTATTACTCCTGATAAACTCTTCTATAGACTTCTAATTGGTCTCCAGCTTGTCTTTACATACCTCCCTACCCATTTGTGTCCTTCTAAATGAATCCTTCTAAAGTCAACTCACAATCACATATGACTGTTTATACAAAAATCTTTAATATTTATCTGTTTTAAAATGTATGAAATGGCCTTAAGTAACACTGGATGTATTCTAGCTCTGTCTATTTAGCCTCTCTTATTCAAAGACTAACTCAGAAGTTCTTACAATGAATCTAGGGAATTTCAGGGGTCCCTGGGGCCCTTCAAGGTGGTCACAAGGTTAAAAGTATTTTCATACTTATATTTAGATCCCATTTGCCTTTCTCACTTTTTTCACTCTTGTTCTTTCATGAATATACAATAGAGTCATCCAAAGGCTAAATGATGTTTGATGATGTCATTGTTCTGATGGCAGGTGTACTTGTCTGTTCTTGTAATCTGAAAATTTCTTAGTTGAAGTATAGATATAGATGATCCTCATAAAAAGAGGCTTTTGAAGTGGGAGGTTCTTAATAACTTTTAAAAGTAAAGAGCTTGAGAACTTCTGTTGTAATCAAATGTGGCTGTCTCATTGTTATTTTGACACAGAAATGTTCTGTTTTCCTAGTTGTCACCTATGTATACATAATCTGCACTTTTATATTTAGGCCAGAGGCTAACTCCTCATTTAGCATTTCCTGATCTTCCTCTTCACCCAAAAGAGTGTGTAACCATTATTATTTACGTTCACTACCTTTAACACCTTATCACTATCTTTATAAAAGATGATGTTTGCAGTATTAACCTGTTCAGGGGGATTATTAGATTTGCTCAGTTCCTTGTGACAGAGCCTGCATAATCTTTTCAGGACCATATGATTTTTAATCTTTGTTTTCCCACTAAGCCTTACATGTTTTAAGCACTTAGTGATTATTCAGTTAATGATAAATGTATTTGGTTGTTCAGCTACTAGATAAAGTAACAAATGTTTATTTAATTAAGACTAGATGTTTTAAAGACTCTGAAGAAGCTAAATGTAGGTGATAAAAATGTAAATAAGTGTCATAATTGTCTTTTAACATGCAGTAAACTGAAGTAGGGTGCATTGGAAGAAAAAATCATGAGCAAATATTCCTAAGGAAATGATATTGTCAGAAAATACTTTAGAGAGAAAATTATACTTAAAAGGAAAATTTTGCATGCCCCATTTTTGTCGTTGTTGTTGTTTTTTCTACTGACTAGGAGCTTCCTACACCATGTACCTTGTATATTTACTAAGTCTGAAAGAGCTATCCTCTCAACCTGTAGAGGTATTGGCTTTCCAGATCCAGAGGAAAACAATCTTTACTAACTCTGTTCATTATATTTCTTACAAAAAGCCTATAACAACTTTCAAAAAAATTCTTGCCAAACTCAAGGGACATTTTCCATTGCTTTCAGTTACTATTCTTCATTGATTTATAAATGTGAAAATGTCTTAAGTTTGGAGATTTACTCCTACATGTACATTCAAATTAATTGTTTTAATTATTAAAAAATATACACAAAACAAAATTTATCATCTTAACCATGTTCTGGTGTGTCGTTTTGGATCGTTAAGTACGTTTACATTGATGTACAGTTGCCACCATCCATCTCCAGAAAGTTTTTCACTGTGAAAGTTGAAGCTGTGCTCATGAAGCAATGACTTCCAATTTCCTCTTCTAGCAAGCCTCCTCCACACAACTACTAATGTACATTGTGTCTACATTTGATTATTATTATGTATTTCTTATAAGTGGAATTATACAATATTTGTCCTTTTGTTTCAGGTTTACTTTACTACTTAGCATATTGTCTTCAAGGTTCATCCATGTTGTAGCATGTATCAAAATATTTTTTTAAGGCTAAATATTACTGTATTGTATTGATATACCACATTTTATTTATATAGTCATCATTAAACATAAACATGTAAATTAGAATTGCATTTTCTGTAGATAGAATTTATTATAAGTATAATAGTAAACAACATATTGTACTTTTAGGCTACTCAAAGGACATGGTATTGAAGTCATAATTTAGTTAAGGGTATTTGCATGAGAGTGATGCCTCTCTTACATAGGCTAATATTAAAACACTTTTATTTGGGCTGGGCTTGTGGCTCAGTGGTAGAGCGCTTGCCTCGCATGAGTGAGGCACTGGGTTTGACCCTCAGCACCACATAAAAATAAATAAAGATATTGGGTGTCCATCTACAACTAAAAACAATTAAAAAAAGAAAAAAAAAACACTTTTATTTGACCAGAATCTAGGCAAATAAGAATTCACATTAAAAATTCAGATCAAGTGCACAAATGTTTATATTTTGCAAACTACTACTCAAGTATCTATGCAAATTCTGTGTTAGACTTTCTCTTCAACAGAGATAAAATATCTGTGAGCATATACTGTCTTAAGGAACAGCATGTTGGGCCTGGGCATGCAGATCCTTTTTACTGCACTATAATCTAGCACTGTTGTTTCTGATACTTTTAAACTAGTTGTTTCTTTAGAGTGTTCTGTTAGTGCCAGTGCTCACTCTGATTGGCAAAGTCTATACTCCTCACAGTCTAAAATGGAAATAAATGACAGACTCTCAGAGCATCCATAGAAGACATTTTATCTCTATGTCAGTAGGTCACTTGTTCTTGGTTCTGTGATTCTGTGATATTATTCTTTAAAAAAAAGAAGCAGAAACATAAAAAGAATTACCCAGCCTCTGTGTGTGAATATGTGCATATCTGTGTTGTGTTTGTATTTTCGTAGTATTTGTTTCTGGATTTCTACAGCTATAGATAGTAACACTAAATTATAGGAGACATGAAAAAGTTGAAGTAAAAGTTTGCTTTTTGGATGGTGGAATGAGATAGAAATCATTACCCTAGATATATGTATGATTGCACGAATGGTGTGACTCTACTTCATGAATAACCAGAGTAGTGAAACATTCTGCTCCATTTGTGTACAATGAATCAAAAACTTTTCTGCTGTCATGTATAAATGATTAGAGCTAATAAAAAAGTTTACTTTTTGGAGATAACTGACCAATTAAACATCATATAAATCATTGTCTAGTATGTTTATGCTATCTTAAATACCAGTCATAAAGTTTTATTTTCTTGGGGCTGGCTAACATTCCACAAATACATTTTATTGTTGTTGTTGTTTCAGTTCAAGAAGTCATGTCATGTAACTGGGTACTCTAGGTAAGGAGACAAAGAGGGCATATACTTTATGTACAAGTTGCTGAGAAGGGGCTAACAAAAAACTTGCCATGACTTTGAGCTTATGGTGTACCTGTGGTGTAGCAGGAGGCTGATATATAGTTGTAAATAAATGTAAATGTTTTGCAAGGCAGTCCTGTCGTTGATGGTTTGAATAGTAGTAGGAAAAAAAAAGACTTGTCATGAAACTTTGTATAAGAAAGTGTTTTGCATTTGTAATGAAAATTAAAATGCTGAATGAAAACATGAAAGGGATGGTTGAGCTCTTTTTCCTTGTTAGTATGCACTATGCTTGAAGTAAATAGCTTATATTTGATACATAGATAACATGATCCTGTTGTGCTTGTTTTAAAATTTAATAGTAGTATTTTTCTACTCACACGTATCTCTTAAATATGTTAACGTAGTTCATTTTAATGTGTTTTAAAAATCCCATTAATCTTTCCCTTGTTAATCTTTACCAATAAGACATGTATTTTAGAAATATGTCGCTCAAGTTCAGGAAGAATCTCTCCTGTAGTTCTCTGAGAGGATTTTATAATGAATGGATGTTGATTTTGTCAAATGCTTGCTTTTTATTCATCTATTGATTTGATCATGCAATTTTTCTTTGTTAATCTGTGGATATGCAGGATTATATTAACTATTTTTTGAATGTTTAAACAGTCTTAGAAACCTGGGATAAATCCCACGTAGGTATAGTAGTCCTGCTGTATAATTTCCCTACATGTGTGTGTGTCTGTGTGTTTGGGGGGTGCACTTTGCATATATATTGCTGGATTATGTTGAGAATTTTTACATTCATGTTCAAGTCTATAGCTTCCTTGTGATATCTTTGGTTTTGTTATTAGTGTAGTGTAGGCCTCATAGAATGATTTAAGAAGTATTTCCTCTGCTTATATCCACTAGTAGAGATTGTACATAATTGGTATGATCTATTCCTTAAATATCTGGTAGAATTCACCAGCAAGCCAACATGGGGCCCGGTTGTTTTCTGTTTTGGAAGTTATTAATTATTTATCCAATTTCTATAATAAATGTAGGTCTATTCATATCTTCTGCCTTTTCTGTAAGTTTTTGCAGCTTGCCTTTAAGCTTTGGTCCATTGGGTTATCAGGATTTTAGGCACAAGGTTTTTAGACTGTTGACATATTTGCAGCTCTGTATCCCTCAATTGATTAGGAAGTCATGAAACTCCCAAGATCCTAAATTTTTCTTACCTGTTAAAAAAAGACTTTCCTTGAGATTGGAGTTCTGTTCTCTGTTTCATGTTTTTTTCTCTTGAAAAGAGATGACAAAGCATCTTCAGCATGAAGAAAGTGTCTGCATAGTTTTTTTCCTCCATGTTAATATTGGACACTTGCTTCTCTAAACCAGGTTTACAGATTTGAGCACACGGCTATTTTGCTGAACATGAGACCTTCTTGTCAATGCAAATGACAGAGAATATGAGAAAATATAGGTCTAGATATGCTTTGAGGATTAAAAATGCTGATCTATGAAAGTTGGTATATTAGTAAAAATAACTGTCAGTATTGAAAGAGAGATGGACTTACCTGCTTTCTTATTCAAGGAAGAAAGAAAAGGACTTACAGAGACAAGAAGGAATGAGAAAAAAAGAAATATTTGAAACATTTTAAAAATCTAAAACTTTTTTTTGAGGTTTAATTTTTCTTACTACAATGAAGAACTTGAATGAAAATAAGACCTGTGTGTCCTTCTGTGTAATCTGAGTCTATTTAAGCCTGCTTTACTTACTCTAATAGTGGCCTTTTTGAATTTTTTCCTCAGTATTTTTCTCTAATTCAGTCTTATACTCTCAGTTAAAAATAACAGGAAAAACCAAGGCAGTCTGGGGAGGAATTCTCTTTTATTGGCTCACTGGTGTCGTTCTTGGGCACCTACTGAGCATACACACCTCTGTAGGATGAATTAGGATCAACTCCAGCCTGGCTTGAACCCAGAAGCTTGTTTTCAGCCTATTATGGTTATAGAAGATTTTTACCTTTGGACTGAAATTCCTTTCATATATATAAACACACACACACACATATTTTTGCTGAAAATGTTTTTTCCTTCCAGTTTTAAATATTTTGCTTTATTTGTAATGATGTCAAGAGTGCTGCTTTATTTACTTATTTTCTCTTCGGCACAACCTATTGAAAATACTAAAATACATACATGTGTTCTTGATGCTTATTTGATTTGCTTATCATGGCAGTGTACATTTACATGGTTATGGGTTTTGTGACTTTAGAAGTTCTAATTTAAATAAGTGGCATAATCATTTTAATAAAATAGTTCTAATTAACACGAAAAATTTTATTACACTTATATTGTGTTCTGTGAAAAGTGAGATGCATGTATTTGATGAGCTTTTCTTAAACATTGAATTTCATCAAAATGGTTTATTTCAAGTGATGCTTTAAAAAAAGTGGAGAAAAATTTAAATATACTTAAGTCTTCAGCTATCAGAATATTAGAATTATTCTTTTTGCTGCTTCAAAAGAAATTCTGAAAGGGATTTAGTTGTGATTCAGACAGGTGTGTCACTTTCTCCACCTGCTTCATAAATAATTATCATTTTCACATAGCAAATTGCTTTTATAGTTGTTATCACTATGTACTTATTTTGCTTTCATGATATCACATTTTAAGTTATAATCTGTCCTTTTCCTTGGGGAACATGATTCACTCAGAAGCCTGTTTACTACATGCTTACCCTGTCCTTAAGCGCAGTGAACAGTGAGAGTGTCTTTTATCGCTGTGTTTCCAGCAGATAGCAAACTTTACACATAGCAGGTGTTCAATAACTGCAGTGATTGAAAAGAAAAAGACCTTTTACACCATTTGAAATTAGATTTTAAAATATTTTTAGCTATTTTGTGTAAATATAGTAATACATTTTTACACAGCTCCACCAGGCAGCTCTTACTTTTGCTCTGATTTAAGTCCAAGAAGGCAGAATCCTACAAAAAACTTTCCTCACATCATTCCTTTCTCTAATGACTACCTGTTCATTTCTATCTCACCAGTATTTTTTAGCCTGTGGATTGATTTTGATCTTTATATTCTTGGATAGAACATTACATGTCAATAAAATATAGATATTTAAACATTTCTAAGTTAAACTAAAACAATTCAATAAGTATAAAAAATGACTAAAACCAAAATGGTCCTGTCCTTGAATAAGTGTGTTTTGGACTGCATCCATGCTAGCAAACTTAACATTCATTGCAGCTTTGATTTTTTCACGGTATACTTTTGTTTCAGCTCGGTGTATGAATGTATCTTCTTGATGGATTGATAGGGATGTAGTAGTTCCTTAAAACATCATTTGCTCTGTTTTCTTATGTCAGGTGCCACTCACCAGGGGGTGGGTCAATCAAACATGAATAAAGCTTGCCTACATACTATTATATAGAGAAAATACTTAATTTACCCAATGTGGCTAAAAGATAGTGACTTTAAGTAAATTTGTAAATGAAGTAAGTACCTCTCCTTAGGAACTTTAAATTATCTCCTTTTACCTCAAGACTCTACAAAGATTACAGAATAATAATTTTGGAGTCAGACTCAAAGAATAAATCTCATTACATATTAGCTACAATTTTTGTTTATGTTTACACGTTTATGTATATTTCATAGCTTTGTACTACAAGCAGTTACCACTACAATATGGATCTAATGTTAACTACCAACTCTGCATTTTTAAGGTAGAGGTTACATAGAGTTTTTCAAGATTTCAAACAATATTCTGTATTTGAAAAAACTCCAAAATGTATAACCTCAAGTAATGTTATTTTAAATTGCAAACTACAGTTAATATTGTTCCATGTTAATTTAAGGGAGTACAGCAGACCATTTGTTTCTATACTTTTAACTCCTTTGAAAAATCACTAGATTAAATTTTGAACTTGGATTGCCATAGTAATAGCACCGTAATGATTTATATTTACTGTCTTTTCTAAAATTTTATTCTTAAATTCCCATGCCTGTCCACTTGTATGTCTGTTAGTCAACAGCCTAAAGCATTAATTCATTATAATGTATTGAGTGCCTACTGTGTGCCATTGCAAAACTCTGTTTGTGGGTCTCAGAAGTATATTAAACAGACAAGCATCCCTGCTGATGCTAAGTTGACATCGCTATAATCAGAGCTGAGATGACAGCACTCTGGGTCTCTGTTGGAACTTCCACATCATTTAGCCTTTTCAAATTTTAACTATTTCTTGTCTTGCTGTTTGCAACATCTATACAAATGGTAATGAAATAATGTTCCTCTCATATAAATGTATGGGCTACAGAATGCTTTCTGAGCCTTTAGTGAATTTTGGTAGGAATGGAGTAATTTATGGAACATGTTTTCTTAAAAAAAGTGCTGCAGTTCTCAGAAGCCTATGAGTATTTCTTTGATCCCAGTATTGTACATCTCCACTGCCAGCAACCAGAACCAAACATATGCATTTGTGGACTTCCTAGGACTCTTGTTTCTTTTCTGTTCATTGAAATTTTGTTTATACTATCAGCCTTCACATCTAGTAGCAATTATGTACTTTCTTTAATTGGGCTGTAGTTAACTCGCTTGTTTTGAGATAATAAAACAATTCCTAGTTCTCACCATTACCTCAAAAGAATTTTATTGTTCAATATGAAAATAACATTTAAAATGTTAGTGTAATTTTTACTTTTGAACATCAGTTATACATTGGCTTAGGTAACCATGTATTTTACATTTTGTACTCCAATTTTTTTTTTTTTTTTTTTTTTTTGGTACTGGAGATTGAACTCAGGGGCACTCAACCACTGAGCTACATCCCCAGCCCTATTTTGTGTTTTATGTAGAGACAGAGTCTCACTGAGTTGCTTAGCGCCTCGCCGTTGCTGAGGCTGGCTTTTAACTTGCAATTCTCCTGTCTCAGCCTCCCTAAGTGCTGGGATTACAGGCTTGTGCCACCGTGCCTGGCTCAAATTTTTAATATTCTTCCAAATCGTGAACTTCATTTGACACCTTATCATGCTGTTTTGCAATAGAATTCAAAAGATATTTGTTTATCCTTGAGCTTTATGTGAGTAATGTAATTTTTTCTTTGATTTAGAAAACGATTAAATGATAGTATTTCATTTAGGATATATCTTCTTTTTGTTAATTAGAAAACAAGAAGATAAAAAATATTAACACAGAGTTCCAAGTAACATTAAAAAACTAAAGCTGTTTCCTCCTATCGATGAGTTCCTGGGGGGAAAAATTAAAACTGAATTACCTAGTAACTGTGCATTTCATCTAATACAGTTCAAAGAAGACTGGTCAGGGCTACAGAAAATGTCTGAGTGATATGCTCCTGCTCCCAACCATAGCAAATTGTAAACAAATTTGTAATCCAATTTAAAAGTTTAGAAGAAATTAGAAGTCTTTTTCTTCTGGAAGCATAGAAAAGGCAGAAAATAAACTAAAGAACAAGGCCTGCTTATTTGTAAAAATTTTATCATTAAGAGAAATTGTGGACATGATAAGGAATGCTAGACTATAAAGAACAGGAATTTGAATTACCTTAAGTTTCTGACTTTGAGTTACCTTAATAGTAATGCTTAACTGAAATAATGGTTTCACATTATGCTATGCAGAATACCCAAGGCTTTGTGGAATGCTAAAGGTATCTGGGGGAAGGGGTAATGGCGGCATTTAGAGTTCGTGGTTCCGACTCAACTAAATAGTTCATCTTTAATTGGCTCTTCACTAAGGTTTCGTTGAAATATAGGGGTCTTTAGCTTAAAAGCACTTGAAAATATTTTTAAAATGAGTAAAACGTCTTGAATGACCAAAAATATGACATGCAATATCACTCTCTTTCAGTGCCTATGTCACACTTGATTAACTGAACACAGAATTTTTTTCCTTATGTGGACTCAGATGTAGGCTCCAGACAGCTTTCTATCAATCAGACTTGGTGGTTGGTCAAAACCCATTTACTAACTATGCATTACTGTGTCTTAGGATTTTATTGTAGCTTCAGAATGCATAACACATTTTAGTCTAAGAAAAGTATGAGCTAAATATTTCAGACTAAAAAACAAAAAGATTAGAAAAGTCAGTGGTTAAGCAGGAACTTGGTCTGGGCCATAGGAATTCAGATCATTCAAATGATTCCTACCGATTTGTTAATTGTAGAAAGGCCTAGAAACCTCAGCAGAGGCAGTTGAAATCAGTCATGTTTTCTGTTGGGAATCTTGAGATACAAATAACTTTATTCTATAAATCATAAATTTTAATCATCAAAAGTTTAAACCTGTCAAATTCATGTAAGAGTAGGTAATGAAATCTGCATCTCTTTGAAACGTATCTTATGGTGTCTTCATGTTCCTTGATTTGTACCAAAGAATGGTATTGAAAGTTTTTACATTAAAATGTCTCAAAAGTATGTTCCTAACATATTTGAAGATTCACAAAGTAATGAATGCATTAATAATTCTTATTTAGGACAAATGTGATTCTGTACTGTGAAGTCATTGCACTAATTGTAACATAAATTCAGAGTTAATTTTCAAAGCAATTAGAATTGTTTGTCTCTGTTAACAGGGCTATTCTAATGTGATGCTGGGGCTGAATTTACCTAGGACTCCATTTCAAGGTTGACTTGGAAATCTCGTGGAAGATCTAGAAGAAATACGTAAGTGTTCTTTTGTTAATAATGTTCTGCTGATTGTGCTTGTTTTCATTTTTCTAGGGCTTATTTTGTTCTTTAATATTTTGGTTAAGAATCTTTGTCCAAAGATGAAAAAATGTTTCTGTAGACTACAGAGACATGTCAAGCATGGCAATAGGAGTATATTTATCACTATGTTATTGGACTTTCCATTTCAGTCGGTGCTTCTCTCTCTCTCTCTCTTTTTTTTTCTTTTGGTACTGGGGATTGAACTCAGTGGTACTTGACCACTGAGCCACATCCCCAGCCCTATTTTGTGTTTTATGCAGAGACAGGGTTTCACTAAGTTGCTTAGTGCCTTGCCTTTGCTGAGGCTGGCTTTGAACTTGCAATTATCCTGTCTCAGCCTCCCTAAGTGCTGGGATTACAGGTGTGTCCCACCGCACCCAGCTGGTGCTTCTCTCTTTGCCTATTAAACTTGGTCTCACTTTTTACAATTTAGTATACATTTATGTGAAATATGAAATTTTGAAATATGGAAGAGAATGAGGCAAGGACAACTGTTGGAGTACTTGGTTAACATTGTGTTGAAATTTTATTATGCTAGTATTTAATATTATTGTTTCTAAATTCAATCAATATTAAGAGTTTTGGGTGATCTAGAGGCATTAAGAAAAAAGAGGAAAACATTTTAATAGTTATCATTTTTTTTCAAAGTTTGATTTTCCTTTTAAACATTTTGTAACCCAGTAAGTCATTTGTTTAGAAAGCATTTGTTTACTTTTTAATATTACACATCTTTTAGTCTCATGGTAGTTTCCTTGATATCTACCATGCCAACATACAAAAGATTCTCAATGTAAAATTATTTTTTTCAATTTCGCTGTAATAATATTATTCAAGCGGTACATCACAGCTCTCCAAATCTATATTAATAGAATTATAATTAAGAATGAGCCTTAAAAGAAATTTTATGTAGGGATGTTGTATTTCAAAGCTTCCAATAATTTCATCATATTTTTTGCTGAGCTTTACCTAGAAAGAACAAATGCCCTGGTGGTGCCTTAACATTTTCTAAATTCTTTATCAAGGGTCATCATGATATTAGGACAGTCCTTTGCATCCTCACTTTCTGCCTAAATGGTTTTATGCATTTTTAGAACTTTCTCAAGATAGTGTCTGTATAACTTCCTGAAGAGATTTTGTCAATTGCTTTAATTGTAATCAAATATTTCCCAGGTATTTTGCCTATGTATTTTGTAGTTCTTATCCTTATTCTACCAACTTTAAAATTTTCCAGATATATAAATGAAATTATTTCATTTTTATCTAGCATTTAAAATTTTCAAAGCATTTTGGCAGTTTTTGCTTTGTTTTTCTCTTTAGTTAACTTTATAGTGTTAGTAAGGCTGACGTTGCTATTCTTTGGTTACATGGAAAAATTAAAACAAAGAATTACAGTGATTTAGAAAATATAACTTGTCATAATTTTATGGTTTAGAGTAAACAATTAGATATTAGAACACATGTTTTCTAACACCTAGTTTTTTTTTTGTTTTTTTTTTAAGGAGGGAGATACTAGTATGGTTACTATAGGTAATGGTTATAATGATGTCCTCCATATTTCTAAGGCCTTTTGACATTTAGGTTCTCATATTATGAATGACAGGATATTTATTTGTCTAAAAGTAGAGGGAGGGAGGTAGGAATTACTTGACAATGAACCTTGGAGCCTTAAAAGAAACTTTTTTAAAGAGAATATTCTTCCCAGAAGGGTACTTAATTATATTTGAAGTTAGTTCTCAAAACTGCTTCTGGAACTTGGAATTTGGTTAGTTGTGTGCTTATAGTGGCGAGTTTTTTGGTTTTTTGTTTTGTTTTTTTTACATTTTTAAATGAATGCTAACCATAAATTGGTGTAAATAATGCATATGCATAATGCCAAGGGTTAATTTTAATGGAAAAGTACATTCTGTCAGAGCATTTATTCTTGGAAAATTATAGAATTATAAACCTTTGAACTGGAGGTAATATGATAAGAATAGAATGATGGAGAGGTAGATTTTGAGTTCAAAATGATATGGGTTTGCATCATTACAATCTTTGTTAGCTTTCTGTTGACCTTGATTAATTTCCTTAAGTCCATGTACCCCAGTCTTCATATATTAAAATGAGGGACAAGTATACCCTTTTATTGGATTATTGTAAAAATTTAGCATTGCTACATAGCTTCTTCCCTTTCCACCTTTTACCTTCTCTTTGGAAAAACAAAAATAAGAAGTCAAAAACTCTAAAGTGAATTTTTTTGTATCTTCCCACTCTATTTTCAAACAAATTGTTTATTTTTAATTTGATTTTATTTCTCAAGTTGTTTATGTAAACTTCCCTGGTTTAGTGTATGTGGGTAAATGAGTAATTGGGTGAGTATGTGCATGTTTTCTTAAAGATATTCAATTATTTTTGGAGTGTCCAATGCAAGAATATCAAATCTAGATAAAAATATCAGTTTTGGTTATTTCAATATGTTACATACATTTTATTCATATGTTTATAGGAAAATTGCTATACATTTTAGTTATTTAAGATTACACATCATTTATGAAAAATATTTGCTATTTTTTCAAATAAATGAACATTTATTTTTTAAAACTTTAAAAAAATGGACAGGCGTGGTGGCTCATGCCTGTAATTTTCCAGTGTCTCGGAGACTAAGTCAAGAGGATCACAAGTTCAAAGACAACCTCAACAAGGGCAAGGTGCTTAGCAGCTCAATGAGACCCTGTCTCAAAATAAAATACAAAACAGGGCTGGAGATGTGGTTCAGGAATTGAGTGACCCTGAGTTCGATCTGTTACCCCCCCTCCCAAAATTGAAAAAATACAAAAACTGTTTCTGTTTTTAAAACATTTATTTTTTGAAAATAAATGAACTATGCAGGATACTAGTTTGTCTGAGGGGAGGCTGAGTCAGTAATGGAGATGTACAGTATACAGATATTCCTTGACAAAAAGAAGCAAAGTAAGCAAGAATGCAAATAGAGAGGCTGGAGAGCGTAGCTGATGATAATACAAGCTTGGAAATCAGATCCCTGGGTTTGAATGATGACTCTAACACAACCCACCATTGTAAAACCTTGTACAAGTCATACAAGCTATCTCTCAATTTCTTCATGCAGAAAATACATGTAACGATACCTATTTCAGAGTTTATTTATGGAGGGCATAGTGAACAGTAAAAAAAAGTTGCTATTACATTTCCTATTATATTAATTTCTAAGATTGAATGTGTTATTTAAGCCACCTGGCAAATGTCTCACATAGTTATTTTAACCTTAGTCCAACCACAGATGTTAAAAGAAATGCTCAAGTGAGTTAATTCTGTGTCTTAGATAGTTCTGGTTTCTGTAACCAAGTTCTACAGACTACATGTTTTAAGAACAACAGAAACATTTGTCTCATAATAATGGAGGATTTAAGTCCAAGATCATAGTGTCAGCCCACATGGTCCAGTTCTGGTGAGGGACCTCTTTCAGGTTGCAGTATTTTTGTTTGTGTTTTCATGTGCTCACATGGCAGAAAGAGAAAGAACTCTCTGGGATCCTTTTCATAAGAGCACTAATCCTTTACATGAGGGATCCACTCTCATGACCTAATTATCGGGATGTAAATGATCCTATTATCATAATGGGTGGTTAGGATTTTAACCCGTAAATTTCGAGGCAACACACTTAGGTCCATTAAGTAATATGTTCTTTGTATTTAGGATAGCTTGCACATTAATTTTATATTGTTATGTGACAAATTGCCACATAGTTGGCCATATACATTTATTTTCTCATGGTTTCTTCTGATCAAGAGTACCAGTGTGACTTGGGTCTGTTCTTAATAGGTTACAGTCAAAATGTCTGCATTTTCATTTGGAGCACAGGTTCATCTTCCAAGCTCACTGGATTTGGCTGAATTCAGTTGATAGAGTTGTAGGACTGAGATCCTCAGTTCCTAAAAGCCACTCAGGGTTCCTGTTCAGGTGCGTTCTCCACCCACAGTTCATAGCATTGAGGCTTGCTTTTTTTCAAGCCAGCAGGAGAATCTCTATTGCATGCTGGCAATATGGAATCATATATAATGCATATGTACATATATAAATATTATGTGTATGTATGTATATTAAATAATCATCAAGATGACAGCCCATTACCTTTGCTGTATTTTGTTGGTTGACAAGAAGTCACAGGTCCTGCTCACACTTAAAAGAGAATTATACAGGGTGTGAACAAGGGGGCCACCCTAGGGTCTGTCTGCCTTTGCGTGTTAACATTCTCTGTTGAAAATTCATGTAAAAATCATGGGCTGGGTATATAGCCCAGTGGTAGAGCACTTCCTGGGAATAGATAGGTCCTGAGTCCAATTCACCATCACAGCAAAAAATAAATAATTCATTAAAATTCATGTAATCTATTATTTTAATTTTTATAATTATTATATTTAATAAGATGTAATATTGTATTCTCAGATGGTTATGCTGACAGTATAACTTCCAACACATCATTCCACCCTGTCTAAAATTCATCCATTATTTTGAGCTGGCTAAAACCACCAGGCTAAATATAACTGAGTCTGGTATTACCCCTCCAGAATCTGACACAACCCAATACTCAACCTTTTCTCCCCATAACTCTCATGTGTAGACCTTGAATTATATGCCTTACACTTGCCCACAGCTTTGTCAGTGAATATCCTGTTGTTTCTTTCCCTTTCTCAATCTTTTAAAAGCATATTTAAATTTCTTCCTCTTCTCTTACACTGCTCTTTATTTCTTCCCTCCTATCTTGAGAGCCCACTTTGTCTGCATAGTGTCATGCCACATCATTTTCAATACAATGTTCCATTCAATCCAATGATCATTTGACACATCCTCCTGCCATCGGGGGATGTATGTTACTTGTCTATAGGTCACCTGCCACCTGTGTATAATAGTCTTAATAGGTATTGACTGCATATATAAAATTTCTTTTGGTTTAAAATTATGGTCCCTCAGCCAGTATTCAGTTTGAGAACACATATTTCGAAGGAGTTCTTAAGGATTTCTCCTCAGACATTGAGTCATTAATATTTAAATTACTTGTAATTCAGCAATCCTTAAATTACTTGTATGATTTTATTACAATTTATACATTTGAGACTGACTGCACGAAGAACATGAATCACAGATGTCCAGAAGGTGGGCTATGGTAGGCAGCCTCTATCATGGTCGCTGATGCTTCCTGTTTCCTCACTTTCTCATCATGTTTTCCTTTCATATTTACCAGATTCAATCTATGTGGCTAACAGAATATGACATAACTGATGTTATGTTGCTTTATTGATTGATTATACAAGATCTCAAGTCATCTGTTCGGGATGTTCTTTCCTTCATATCTGTCTGTCTCCATCGCTTGCTCTGGGGGAGGGAACTGCCATGGAAAGATCTTCATAGTAAGGAACTAAGCCCTGCAGCCAGCAGCCAGGAAGGAATTGGCAAACAGCTTACCACTTCCTGAAGGACTCTGAGCCTCAACCACTGAGCTAAACCACTCCAGGATTTCTGACAGATGCTCAGTAACTATATGAAATATTGAATGTTTTCAGTTCTAAACTACTAAGTTTAGGAGTAATTTGTTTTACAGCAATAGATAATTAATATATTATTAAATATCTTATGCCTAAAATTATTTCCACAAATTTTAGCACTGCCTTGTCTGTACAAAGAATATAGGAGTTAACAGTATACCAAATATATGTTCCTTTAGACAAATGTAAACAATAAATAGGGAATAGGCACATGTATTTATAAGCCAGTAAGTCAATCGTGGATAAAATTGGCAATGTTTATATTCACCCGGAATACTGATTTTGTAACCTAGAGAGGATTCTTAATATCTTGCCCATGGTCCATATTAGTATTGGAGAGTTAGGGTGATTCAGGACTACCTAGGCCTGAGTGCAGGTCTGGTCTACATTTTCCTGTGGAAGAGTGTATGAAATAGTTAACACACTCTTCCTTCACAGGGTCTGGCCTTGTAGAATCTATTCTATTTGTTTTCTGTTCTCCTTCATTATCCTTTATGGAGTTTGAAATAAGAGTTATACATATAGAAGTATGCATACATATTTGAGATGTTATATTTTGAAGTGTTAACTACAAAAATAATACATTTTGTTTCCAGAAAATTAAGTTTAGAAGTATGATTCATTAAATAAAAGAGCAACATTTTTTATATAAATTCACATTAAACCATCATTCTAAATTTTACTCTTGTTGATACGATGATAGTGTCTGGGCAAAAGTACTGCATTATATGAGAAAAGAGAAAGAAAATGCAACCTTGTTCACATAAAGATTAGAGTTTACATTTATAATTCGCAAGTTGTGGCTTGGAGCTATCCACTAGTAAAATTTTTGATACCATTATACAAAATAGCAAAATATGGATTTTAACTGGCCTGCTTTTCAATTCAACTGAACATTAAGTACCTTTTTAATGGTCTTATTTGCTGGGAAGAGGACCATTACAATAATCTGCTTTTTACAGCCCATATCAAATATGAACCAGCATCACTTATTACAAAGTTTGTGCTTTGGGAGACATTTTCACAGCATCTAACAGTTCTACCCCACATTTCTTGGAATTAGTCTTTAATGATATCATTTTCCAAAATGAGTTGTTGCTCAAACTTACTGATTGTTTTGTGGTTAAAATCTCATCCAGCAGCTATATTTAAAATGTTGTACAAATTTGTAAGGAAAGGTGCATTGAAACTACTGTTACCTTTGCAATTGTATGAAAATGCTATAGAAGAGGCGCCATGCAGCTTGGATGTTTTTAGTCCCCCCATATGATTCCAAGGGGTGAATATGAAACCTCATTTTTAACTGTTAGCAATTCAAGGTTTTACTATTGTCTGCTGGAGAACAGAGGACTATTACTATAGGTGTCATGTAAAATAAAGTTAGAGTCTGAAGCCTCCTTTTAGCTGTCAGCATTATTAAGGAGCTCTTCATGTGTTGAACCTGGCACCTGGTATTGTATAAGCAATGCATGTGAGAGCCTGGGGAGAGCTTTTTTTCCCTCTTCACTGTGGCTTTATTAGGTCTGGCTCACATTTTCACTGTTGTTCTGCCTTATTCCAACTTTCTAGCTTAAACTCACAGCACAGTAGGTCTAATATAGATTGACGCTCTTGCCCGAAGACTGATTGAAAGTTGTGTCTCTGAGTTGCTAATGCTCACTGAACCATTTTATTGAAGATAAAGTAAATAAAATAGATTGCCATATGAGAATTCTCTGAAATCAAATGGAATAATTTGGCAGGTTTAAGTCCATGAAGGAGACTAAGAAGTGAAACAGAATACTTTTTATGTTCAGTATATCAAGGGATGAATATTTCAGTTAATGTTTGACTTGAAACTATTTGCTTTTATCAGTATAATTAAATGTTAAATATAATTCTCAATTGCCACGTTACTTTTGGTGTTAAACAGTGGATCCTCTATAAGAGAGTAACATTAATGAAAACTTGAGACGGCATTTTGATGATTCTTTTTCTCTTTCGTTTTGTGGCACTTAAGTATATGGATCAGTAGTCTTAGAGAATTTAATAAACAACACAGATGAACAGGTTTGCCAAAGTGCACTCTAGAATCTTAAGGTGGGAAAATTACACAAAATTGTAGCCTCTTAAAAGATACTTCTAAAATTGAATCTTTTGTTCATTAATCAAAATCATATGTACATATGAGAACCACCTTTTTTTGGAAAATATCCTGTGAATTTTTTTAATAAAACAATTAGATTTATTTAAAGAATAATGATAAATATATATATTTGACATATATTATCAAATGAAATAAGTTAGGGAAGAGAAAAAATGAGTGACCTTATTAGCATCTTAAATTTTATTAAATAACAATAGTATATGAGAACATAATGACCTATTTTGACACATTTAGTTTACAAACTACAAAGATCTAAGCACTTGGATCGGATAATTTGAAAGTCCCATGCAGAGAAATGAAGGTATCTTATTTGATTGCCTGGGTCAGTGTATTAGTCAGCTTCTCATTGCTGGTACAGAAGATTTCACAAGAACAACTTAGAGGAAGAATATTTATTTTGGCTCATGGTTTCAGAGGTTCAGTCACTGGTCAGCCTACTCCATGGCAAGGTGAGGCAGAACGTCAAGGTGCAAGTACCTGGGGGAGGAACACCGTTCAGATCATGATAGTCAAGAAGCAGAGAAAAAGTGCCAGGGACAAAACATAAACCCCCAAAGCATGGCCCCAGTGATCTACTTCTTCCAGCTGCATCTTACCTGCCTATAGTTACTACCCAGTTAATCCATTTAAGTGGATTAATCCGTCAATTAGGGTTTAGCTCTTATAATTCTGTCATTTCACCTCTGACCATTCTTCAGTTGTCTCACACATAAGCTTTTGGAGGGTACGTCATATCAAAGCCATAACAGTCAGATTAAAAGTAAATATTTATAGAAATAAGATAAAGAAAAGAATTTTGTTATAAAATTTCTGAACTTGCTAATCAAAGTTAGTGTTTCTCATCAACCTTAAAACTTGTCACTTTAATATTTTCTCCTGTAATTTCTCTTGTGAGTTTTCCAAATTCAGGATAATTTCAGTTTTAAACCTTAAATATGTGCAGTTTTAAAAATATTTTGCTGATACATTTAATTGATTTCTCAAGTAATGATTTATGCTTACTTCTTCATTATATCCATTAAATATATTTTCTTATCTCTCAGTACCCAATAATCCATCAGTTCTTGTAAGTATTCACTGTTTATCATAGTGATTTCAACTAATTCTGTCATCAGTGATATTAAAGCATACATTACTTTCCAGTGTGAACAAGCCATCTTAAAGAAACCTTTGGCAATGTTATTTACCCTTTTAAATAATGTTATCAATTGACTATGTCTGACCACTTTCCCTTAATAGAATTTTTTCAGTCTCAGGGTTCAGGGTGTCTGCAGTAGCATATGAAGTTGAATAATATAGACAAGCTTTGTGTTCTCTTGAGAGTGAACTGAAAGATGAATTTCTCTTACCTTGTAGTTTAACTCATACAGTGGGTTTGAAAGTGTGATTATTTATGCAGGATTCACTACATACTTTATTTATTTATTCATTTTACTTTGTTTTGTTATGTTTGGTACCATGGATTGAACCCAATAGTGCTTAACCACTAAGCCAAACCCCCAACCATTTTTTATATTTTGAGATAAGGTCTTGCTAATATACCAAGGACCTTCCTAAGTTGCTGAGGCTGGTTTTGAACTTGTGATCCTTCTGCCTCAGCCTCTCCAGCTGCTGGGATTGCAGGCAGGCGCCACCACGCCCAGTTAAATGCTTCCATCTATGTAGTGATTGAGTATCCTTGTTTTACACTTAACTTCATTGTTCTATTTTGTACATATTTGACTCTTATTGATCAGTACATATTAAAGTCCATTTCTCCATTCAGAAGTACATCTTATTTACTTAGTACTATCGTCATTTATCTCCTTCAAGATTTTAGTTTTGAATAAGATTTGGCCTTAGAAAAGCACGTGTTAAAAAAAAAGTTTTCTCGAAATGAGAGCATTGCCCTGGGATTCCGACAAGGCTTTGTTCCTTTCACAGCAGTTTCTAGACTTCAAGCAACATGCCAGACTGCGGATCAGAGAACTTGTAGCATAAAGGCTGCACTTAGTGAGTCAGCTGGTATTGTCACCCTTGACTTCTACCTTCTCTCTGTTCACATGGGCTTTGTTTTTATGTTTAATTCTCATTTTCAAAATGTTTCATTATGGTCTCTTTATTTAGATTTGGGATAGTGTGTGTTCTTTTGTTACTACTGTCTGTCCTCTCAGACATCCCCTTTGGCTCCGAATTATAATGATAATAATCATAATCATAAAAATAATAATAAATCTGACAATTAATTTAGTACTATATATTCTTCTAAGTGATGCACTGGCATGAACACATTTAATACTCAAAACCAGTGAATTGATTACCTCTGAGGTAGGGACTATTACTATCTCGGTTTTATGGATGAAGGAGTGGGAGCCAGAAAAGTTGTTTTGCCCATGGTATACAGTTGATGTGTGGCAGAACTGAGATTTGAACTAAGACAGTCTGACTCCAAAGTCTTCCAGGGTTCTGTTCCTCAGATTTTGCATAGTGATTTTTCTCTTCTGGTGACCCAGAACACAGTGTCTATTTTAGATGTTAAGAGGTTAATGTTTTTGTGTTAAATGTTTGGAAGCTAATACAGTGTATGAGTTAACTAGTGAATTATAGAATATATTAAAAATATAAACCACTTTAATTTCAAACAGTCAACCATGGAATATTATATGAAACTCTTAGCAAGAATTTATGAAATCTACTTAAGAAATTGGTAAGAATGAGTGTAATTAGTGTTCCAGTCAATTTAAAAGGGATTGTTTTATAATTATTTAAAGATTTTGGGAAAGTAACCATGCATTTTGAAACCTTATTTTTATTTTCTTGAAAGGTCTCACAACTATATAATTATAACAAAGACACACTATAACTTAATTCTGTAATTTAAAAAACTGTATAGACCTTATCAATAGATAACTATATAATATAGCATGCATTTTTGTTTTGTTTTGTTTTTATGAAACAGGATATTGAACCCCAGGCCTCATGCATGCTAGGCAAATGCTCTATCACTGAGCTATTTCCCAACCCCTTCAGCATACTTTTGACAGTAAAAAGGATTTTATTGGTATTTAACCCTGACCACAGATAGATTTGTGAACTGTCTTGGGTGAAGATGAAGGTCACTCTTCTTGAAACAGAAATTTCTGGTTGACATTCCAATATCCTTTCTTCTCTTTTTCTTTGCTAGCAGAAAGACACCCTGATGTTGTTTAAATACACCTCATTACTATACATGGCATATACTTAAGTGCAAACTGACCTTATCCCCAGTTCCAAGTTATGGACTCTGACTAGTTAATGCCAATTATAATTCTATTTTTTCCATTAATTAGCTTATTTATATTTTATTATTGTTAATAATGTTAAAATATTAAATGTTAAGTAACTTTGTTAAACTTACATAGACAAATTTAGTGTTTTAATAATTTACTTTACTTGGTGCCCTTTCTACCTCTTGACCAAATGAAATAGAAATATATTTTTCTGTTTAACCTTTTTTGGTTTAGACATCTGTCACTTGCAGCTATAAACATTCTAATTAAGATGCTCACTTTAATAATTATTTGGGGAGTTGGACCCTAACCAGGCTTTGACTTACAGGAATCTGTATTGCATAATGCAAGGGCTTAGGGAAGAGGACTGAGCTGCTTATTAGGAAAAACAGAGATGGGAGTGTATCTCCCAAGAGTTCAGAAAGTTGATTTAAGGAATAGAAAAAAGGTATTTCTTGGCCTTTTGTCTTCTGAAAATAATTTAAGGATATTGAAGGATTACACAGTAGCTATTTACATTTTCAGGTTGGTACAGAGATATTCCTTAATTTTTTGGTGAAATTTCATTATAGTCTTATTCCAGTCTTGCAGCCATATCCCAAAACACACACACACACACACACACACACACACACACACAAATGCTCATTTTTTTCTTATCAAAAATAACTGTATCTTTGATCTGACTTCTTGTTCTACTCTAAATTAGGCATATATATATTTGTATATAACAAGTTAAATTTCATAAATGAGAAACAAATATCATAAATGAGAACCTAAAAATCATAAATGAGAAACCAATCTGTATCACCATGGGAAGGGAAACTGATTAAATAAATTTAGTATATATAAACAATAGATAATGTATAATATTTAGGTAAATAATGGTTATTAAGTAATTTAAATAATGGTTTAAAATAATTTAAATAATGGTTAAAAACCTTATTTTAATAATGTGTTTTACTTATTCATAGGAAATAACTGTTTACCCAAATATTTTCAGTAGTTATTTTGATGTGATAGTTATATAAAATTTTTGCTTTCTTGTTTAATAATCTTATATATGAATCAAACTTTGTTCACTGAACATGTAGTTTTTCTGAAATAAGAAAAAAAAATCTTTACAATTTCAAAATTGTGACCCATCATAATTATCTTATTAGTAATATAATTTATTCTGTATCTAGTTAACCAATGCCACTTTGCTCAGGAATTCCTAGTTTTAAAGATGTAATGTATCTTTGTTTATGTTTCTGCTTAGGGTTTTTATAAAGATGATAATGTTGAGGATGACGTGGATCAGAGCCTTCAAAACTTGAAGTTTTCAACCATAAAGGGTTGAGGGTTTTTCTTTGTTTTTGTTTTTGCTATTCAATGGCTTATCCTTTAGAATTGTCATTTATAAAACCTGAAAAGCACCATTTTCCATTGTATATGAAAGAATTAATCCTATACAAAGGACTAACTAGGCAAGTGCTTCTGAACTCCATTTGGCACAAATTTACTTTTTTGTTTTAAACAACTGTTTTGTAATTCTCTAATAATGTGAAAGTAAATTCTTAAATATATATTTTAAGATACATGATTTCAAAAATCAATATAACAAATTAAAATTGACATGACTAAATTAGAAGATGTTATGAAATAGTCATATAATTGCCTCACATTTAGAATACATATAACTAGGATGGCTAAAATAGAGTGATACAAGGGACATCTTTAGTGCTGTTTTTCAGAATGTTGAAAACTGAACAAGTTCTGATGAAACAATTATTCTGATATATGGAATCATTGAATTTAATAGCAAATTCATTGTATTAAAAACATGGAAAATACTTCAGATTTTATAAACAAAATAAGGTTAGGTCCAGTTATAAGTTTTCTGTTTTCATGAATGTTTGGAAAACATCTTGCAGTAAGCAAGGTCATTCCTTTGTTGGTAGAGGATGGCTACCAAACATAACTCATCTCCACATGGGTATACAATATCTAAAATTGTTAACAATCAAAACCTCAAGCACAAATTTCCAAAACTTTCCTTAGAAAGCAGGGTGGCCCCAGTGAGAAACTCTGGTTTTGGTGTTGGGAGACCTAAGTTCTGGTTTCTGCAATTATTTGAGAAATTGGGCAAGTCCCTTATCTCCTGAAGTTCAGATCTGTGATTAATTGATAGAATATGATTAAATGAAAGTGACATTTTACATTAGACTTCTGTGATCTTTTCAAGTATAACATTTTTTTTTTTACTTTTGTAAAATAAAGTATTCTAAAACTTGTCAGTGTAACCTGGAGTGACCTTCTAAGAATGCTTGTTCAGAAGTGACTGACTTTCTAATATGACTATTTTGTCTCAAGGGCTGGTCAGCTGCATGCAGTGCTAGGCGTTTGTATTTTCTTTAGCCTTCTGCCTTAATTTTTAATCAACTCATGGAAGGTAATTCAGTAGTAAAGGTATCATTCATAACTAAACAGTGACATTTGGTTAGGTGAGTGTTAGTGATGGGTGCAATCGAAAGTAGAAGTGAATCTAAAACTGGTGACTAGCAGAAGTCAACTTGTAATTTACTTTTATTGAATTATAACTGCCAGATTGTGATTATCAACGTGATTGCTTAATAATATTTATTGACTGCTTTCTTGCATGGAGTTATATATTTTGATTTTTTTGACTAAACGCTCTTTAGGAATCTTCGTGTTATGATTGGTAGAGGGTACACTATATGCAAAAAAATTGCTCATCTAATCACTCATCTAACCCTTATAAAACTTTAAAAGGTAGTAATATCATTTATCCTATTTTATGATGTTCAACAGAGACATAATTTATAACTAGTAAGAACAGAGACAGCTTTTAAACTGACTTCCAGAATCTATGACTTCAATGGATGATTTTTGGTAGTGAGACACACCCAAAGGTAACTGCATGATAAGCCAAACGTATGTATGATTTTTCCTTGAGTGAGGAAGAACCTGTGAATGTTTCTTGCCAACGGAATGTGGCTAAGGTGATACAACGGCTATTTCTGGAAGTATACCATCTTAAGTGAGACTCTGTTCAGACTAGAGCAAGAGATTCTCCTCCTGCATGTGAAGAAGCAGGCTGCCATGTTTTGAGAGGGGCTATGAAATGGCCTTTGTTCCAGGGAACTGTGAGCAGCCTCTCAGGACCTGAGATAACTCAGGGCCTAAAGGGAGAAAAAACATTCAGACCTACAAAGATCACTTCTGCCAACAACCTTGTGCTCCTCTAAGAAGAGCTCAAGTTCATGAAAGAACACAGCCCAGGCAGAACCCAACTGCAAGCTTGTCCAGCTAAGCTGTGCCCAGATTCCAGGCACAGGAATTGTGAGAAAATAAATGCATGTGCTTTAAGCTGTTAAATTTGTACTAGTATGTTATGCACTAAAATATAATTAATATAATTATGAATATTTTAAATAAAACTTTATCACTGATTGCTAATTAAACAATTGTTATAAATAATGTGAGACTTGAAGTGATTTTTGAAAAATATGACTGAATTGTTTGGAATCTTGGCTGTATGTGATTGTGAAAAATTCTATACACACATAAGAAAGTATGATCGAAGGCACTGATATTTACACTTGGGGAAGATTTGAAGACATGTTTCAAAAACAGGAAATATTCATTAAAGAATTTTTTAAAGGAAATCTCACCTAATAAAGTGAATCTGAAAGTCCATGAGGGAAGTTGGAAGGCTTGTGTGACCAAAGCACTGGAGCAGAGAATAACTTACACGGAAGCCTTCATCCTTCCTGTCCTCTAGAAACCATTGTCCTGATCTCTTTAGAACTTGTAGAAAATATTTTGCCTTTGTTTCCTTGTTAAGCTTTGTTATAAATGAGTTTTTACTCCTCACTTTTCCTTAGTCTGATCACCCTTTCATGTTTGCTGTATGCCTTAGGAATTTAAAACTAGTCAATCTGTCTGTCTGTCTGTCTCTGCCTCTCTGTCTCTTTCTCTCTCTCTCTCTCTCTCTCTGAGGGGGAGTGAGGAGGAGGGAGGAAGAAGGATTAATGTTAGAGACTGACATGGAGAAAACTATGTTATTTATACAGTTTTGAGTATGCCAAAATGAACCCCACTATAATATGTACTACAGTGCACTAAGAAATCTTTTTGATAATATGCTTTTCATCTCACTTTTTGAAGGAGTTACTTTGTTTCTTTACTGTTTACTTGGTCAGTTGAAAATTTTATGACCCATTTTGATTGATAATTTACAAAATAAGCTGATTTGTATTAAAGTACAGTATATAAAATCAACTTTGACAGCACAGACTGATGTTTCACGATATTTCATTCAGTTATTCATTATTTCACACCTTATTACTATTGGCTTTGACATTAATATATTAAATATTTTTATAAAACTTGTTTAATGTTTTAAAGTATGATGATTACAATAAATATTTAGTGTAATCATCACACTTACGATGTAATGCACAATACATCATAGTTTATAGAATAACAAACAGATATGTGACTCGACTCTAATCTCACTATGAGATTGTTTGTTTATGATACTGTAATTTTAGTGACCTAGTATTTATGGTCATAGAAAGTAGCCTGTAGCAAACAAAATAACAAACCATCTAGCTTCTAAAGCCTTTTAATTAATATGGGTTTCTGATTTTTATATCTTAAACTTTTTGGTGATTAATCACCTAATTCTAAGTGTGTGAGGGGAGACTCAGTGCTAAAGTGCATAATAAACAAAACCTGTAAATTTTCTTTAAAGTACCTTTCTTTTTTTATTGCTAAAATGGATTTTTATTGAAAATTCTCTAAATTGAGCATCAGGTGACTTCTGTTCTTTCTCTATAACTATACTTTATTGTTATT
Organism: Geosciurus inauris; assembly: GCA_004024805.1. Taxonomy (NCBI): domain Eukaryota; kingdom Metazoa; phylum Chordata; class Mammalia; order Rodentia; family Sciuridae; genus Geosciurus; species Geosciurus inauris. Next base: position 224,628 of record PVHX01000010.1, read on the forward strand.
AATAATAATTAATATTTTCTACGTGTTCCTAAGATCTAAAAAAGGGATTTAAATGTTCTTATAACAACTCTAAAAGCAAAACATATCAGAAAAGAATATAATTCTGTATGCTGAGAACACTTCACACATGTGTTTAAATAGTATGTTAGCTACCACATATATATTTTATCTTTATTTATACAATTTTTACTATGCCCTCTTACTCATTATTTTTTAAAGGTTGTTTATATCATTAGTATTAGAATGAAAAAATGCAACATTCTTGACCTCTTCTGACTTTTCTGACGTTCAGTCATTTAAAAGGTTTGTAAGACGTTTAATTACCAAATGGTATGATCATTATTCATCTCATCATTTGATATATAACGTCAACTGAATTGCCTCCCTGGAGTGCACTGTGCTTCACAGATCAATAGATTTACCAAGAGCTTGAAGGAGAGCTTTAAACATTCACTGAAAAGGAAAAAATATATCCCTCTTGTAAATGGCTTGTGTAGTCATTTCATTGGCTTCATAATTATTTTATTTACTTCTGTGAATAAATCTCCTTACAACAATAGTTTTAGAGTATTAAATGTCCTTTAAGTAAATTAAATTATAGTGTTAATCAGATTTCTTTTACTCAAATGCATTGAAAATTCAATAGTAGAGAAGTACAGAGGTAGACTTCTTGAATACATTCTGTATTTGAGATCCATCTTACATTATTTTTATTTAAAATGACTCCCAATATTTATATACTCCCCACAAAGTAATTCTTAAAAAAACCTTATTTTACCTTAAATCCAGTCCTTGTTGATTTATCAAGGAAATTATTATAGTAAGTGGTTTGAACTGGAAAGGGAATTACTCCTTCAGTCCTGCTACCCCTTGAGTGCTTATCACTCTTGACCAAATCTCATTGAAATGTAGTTAATAATAATAATAAAAAATCTGAAATTTATTGAGGGTTTCCTTGGTACCAGAACTTTTACTCACTTAACACATATTAATTAATTTAATATCTTACCCCCTTATGTTGTGTAGATACTGCTATTTCAGATTTTACAGTTGAGTTACATAATTTGTCCAAAGTTGGATAACTAATAAATAGAACAAACAGACTTGTGTCCCTGTGTGTTGGTCTTAACCATTCATAAACACTGTCTCTTCAACAAAAGGGGAGGGTAGTAAAAACATAGACTTTAAAAACTGTATGTCCATACTAATGTTTGTCTTCATAAAAAATAATCTAAACCATCACTTTTAGCTCTTCTCCTAAAAGGCAGTTATTTGGAGAATGGAATTTACATGTTAAAGTAGTAGGATATTGGTGTTATATTAACCACTGGGTTTTGCACCTGATATTTGATTTCAGCCTATTCACAATCTAGTACATCAACCTATTACTATTATTATATAATAAATCTGGAAGAAATCACAGAACTCTTAGACCAGAAAAGGCTGTCTTAGTTTTTAATATTACAGCAAGTAGCATGAGCACCAGCATGTTTGCATTAGTTTTTTTTGTCCCCAGGTACTGCAGAAGTGAAACAGTATGGCCCAGATGGATGCTGTGCACACCAAAGGTCTATGCTACTTCTGAGAAACTCTGAACTGAGGAAATCTGCTTTTGTAGAAAGCAATAAGCAAGCCCATTCTTTGTCCTAAGAGATAGTATCTCAGACTTTAAGATTGCTCACTGCAAACACAACCCTCAGAACTATAGCAGTGAAGAACAGAAAGACTGTATTCTTGGTGCATCTAGCAAGGGCTATAGGAGGGCTAAAGGTTCATGGATAATGTCCTTGCCACCCTCAAACCCTCCTCATTGCACACTAGCACATTACCACAAACTTTATGGTTTAAGACAACACAGATTTTTTTTCAAATCTCATATTTCTGGAAGTCAGAAGTAAGAAATGGATTTTGCTGGGCTAGAGTCAAGGTGTCAGCAAGGTCATTTCCTTTCTGAAGCCATTAGCATGAGCTTCGGATTTCCAACTTTTTTTCTTTCTAGAGTCAGCCAACATTCCATGGCTCCTGGACACTGGCTGAGTTGCTCTCACGTTATACCATTCTATCCTTGGTCAACTCTCTCCCATGTTTCAGAACCTTTGTGCTTACAGTGGCCACACTGTATAATTCAGGATAATCTCCCTATTTGTTTTAATTAACTTATTTAAATGCATTTCAAGTCATAGTACATATACAGAACTCAATTTTTTCCATTTCTCTGGTTGCAAACCAGATAGAGTCACAATTTGTGTCTTCATACATGCACCAAGGGTAGTGATAACCATCTCATTCAACCATCTTTACTACACCCATTCCCCTTTCCCTGCCTTCACCTCCCCCTCCCCCATCCAGAGTTCCTCCATTTCTCCTATGTTCTCCATTCCCACCCTCCTTCTGTATCAGCATCCAATAATCAGAGAGAACATTCGGCATTTGGTTTTTTGGGATCGGTTTACTTCACTTAGCATAGTGTTCTCCAATTCCATCCATTTACCTGCAGATGCCATAATTTTATTCTCTTTTATTGCTGAATAATATTCCATTGTGTTTATGTACCACAGTTTCTTTATCCATTCATCTATTGAAGGGCATCTGGGTTGCTTCCACAGTTTTGCAATTGTGAACTGTGCTGCTATAAACATTGAAGTGGCTGTGTCACTGTAGTATGCTGTTTTTAAATCTTTAGGGTGTAGGCCAAGGAGTGGAATAGCTGGATCCAATGGTGGTTCCATTCTAAGTTTTTTAAGGAATCTCCATACTGCTTTCCAGATTGGTTGCACCAGTTTGCAGTCCCACCAGCAATGTTTGAGTGTGCCTTTTTTACCACAGCCAAGCCAGCACTTATTGTTGCTGGTATTTTGGATAGCTGCCATTCTGACTGGGGTGAGATGAAATCTGAGAGTAGTTTTGATTTGCATTTCTCTAATGGCTAGAGATGTTGAACATTTCTTCATATATTTGTTTATTGATTGTGTATCTTCTTCTGAGAAATTTCTACTCAGCTCCTTAGCCCATTTATTGATTGGGTTGTTTGTTTTTTTGGTGTTAAGTTTTTTGTGTTCTTTATATATCCTCAAGATCAGTGCTCTATCTGATGTGCGTGTGGCAAAAATTTGTTCTCAGAATGTAGGCTCTCTGTTCATCTCATTGATAATTTCTTTTTCTGAGAAGAAGCTTTTTAGTTTAAGTCCATCCCATTTATTGATTCTTGCTTTTATTTCTTGTGCTTTTGGAGTCTTGTTAAGGAATTCGGGGCCTAATCCAACGTGATGAAGATTTGGACCTACTTTCTCCTCAATTAGATGCATGGTCTCTGGTCTAATTCCTAGGTCTTTGATCCACTCTGGGTTGAGTTTTGTGCATGGTGAGAGATAGAGGTTTAGTTTCATTTTACTGCATCTGGATTTTTCCCAGCACCATTTGTTGAAAAGGCTATCTTTTCTCCAATGTATGTTTTTGTCACCTTTGTCTAGTATGAGATAGCTGTATTTATGTGACTTACTCCCTGTGTCTTCTATTCTCTACCATTGGTCTACATAATCTATTTTGGTGCCAGTACTGTGCCATTTTTGTTACTATAGCTTTGTAGTAAAATTTAAGGTCTGACATTGTGATGCCTCCTGCTTCACTCTTCTTGCTCAGGATTGCTTTGGCTATTCTGAGTCTTATTTTTCCAAATGAATTTCATGATTGCCTTATCTATTTCTATAAGAAAGGACTTTGGGATTTTAATTGGGATTGCATTGAATCTGTATAGCACTTTGGGTAGTATGGCCATTTTAATAATATTGATTCTGCCTATCCAAGAGAATGGGAGGTCTTTTCATCTTCTAAGATCTTCTTCAATTTATTTCTTTAGTGTCTTGTAATTTTCATTGTAGAGTCCTTCACCACTCTTGTTAGATTGATTCCCAATATTTTATTTTTTTGGAGGCTATTGTGAATGGAGTAGTTTTCCTAATTTCTCATTCAGAAGACTCGTTGCTAATGTACAGAAATGCATTTGATTTGTGGATATTGATTTTATATCCTGCAACTTTGCTGAATTCATTTATCAGTTCTAGAAGTTTTCTGGTGGAATTTTTTGGATCCTCTAAGTATAGAATCATGCCGTCTACAAATAATGATAGTTTGAGTTCTTCTTTTCCTATTTGTATCCCTTTAATTTCTTTCGCCTGTCTAATTGCTGTGGCTAGAGTTTCAAGGACTATATTGAATAAGAGTGGTGAGAGAGGACCCAGTTTTTAGAGGGAATGCTTCCAATTTTTCTCCATTTAGGATGATGTTGGCCTTAGGCTTAGCATAGATTGCTTTAACAATGCTGAGGTATGTTCCTACTATCCCTAGTTTCTCTAGTGTTTTGAACATGAAAGGGTGCTGTGTTTTGTCAAATGCTTTCTCTGCGTCAATTGATAGAATCATGTGAGTTTTATCTTTAAGTCTATTCATGTGATGGATTATGTTTATTGATTTTTGTATGTTGAACCAACCTTGCATCCCTGGAATGAATCCCTCTTGATTATGGTGCACTAGTTTTTTAATGTGCTTTTGTATGAGATTTGCCAAAATTTTATTAAGAATTTTTGCATCTATATTCATCAGGGATATTGGTCTGAAATTTTCCTTTTCTAACGTGTCTCTGTCTGGTTTTGGAATCAAGGTGATACTAGCCTCATAGAATGAGTTTGGAAGGGTTCCTTCCCTTTCTATTTCATGGAATAATTTGAGGAGTATTGGAGTTAGTTCTTCTTTGTAGGTCTTGTAGAACTTGTCTGAGAATCCATCTGGTCCAGGGCTTTTCTTGGTTGGAAGGCTCTTGATGGCCTCTTCTATTTCCTTGCATGTAATCTATCTGCTCAAGTCATGAATGTCCTCCTGGTTCAGTTTGGGTAGGTCATATGTCTCTAGGAATTTGTCTGTGTCTTCATGGTTTTCTAATTTACTGGAATATAAGTTTTCAAAATAGTTTCTGATTATCCTGTGAATTTCAGCAGGGTTTGTTGAGATATTTGTGATATTTCCTTTTTCATCACAAAATTTAGTAATTTGGGTTTTCCCTCTCCTTCTTTTTGTTAGGGTGGCTAAGGGTTTGTCAGTTTTCTTTATTTTTTCAAAGAACCAGCTTTTTGTTTTATCAATTTTTTGAATTGTTTCTTGTGTTTCAATTTCATTGATTTCAGCCCTGATGCTAATTATTTCCTGTATTCTACTTCTTTTGGTGTTACTTTGTTCTTTTCCTAGGGCTTTGAGTTGTAGTGTCAAGTCATTGATTTGTTTACTTTTACATCTTTGAATATATGAGCTTAATGCAATGAACTTTCCTCTTAGAACTGCCTACATAGTGTCCCAGAGATTTTGGTATGTTGAATCAGAGTTCTCATTACTCTAAGAATTTTTTATCTCTTCCCTGATGTCTTCTGTTACCCGTGTATCATTCAATAGCAAATTATTGAGTCTCTAGGTGTTGTCGTGGCTTCTTTTTAAAAAACTGTTAATTTCTAGTTTCATTCCATTATGGTCAGATAGAATTGAGTGTAGTATCTCTATTTTTTTGTATTCACTAAGACTTGCTCTGTGGCATAGCATATGATCTATTTTGGAGAAGGATCCATGTGCTGCTGAGAAGAAAGTGTATTTGTTTGTTGAAGGATGGAATATTCTATTTATATCTGTTAAGTCTAGACCATTGATTGTTCTATTAAGTCTTGTAGATTCTTTGTTTAGTTTTTGTTTGGAAGATCTATCCAGTGGTGAGAGAATTGTGTTAAAGTCACCCAATACTATTGTGTTGGGATCTATTTGATTCTTGAATTTGAGAAGGGTTTGTTTGACAAACATGGCTGCCCTATTGTTTGGGGCATAGATATTTAAGATTGTTATGTCTTGTTGATGTATGATTCCCTTAAGCAGTATGAAATGACCTTCTTTATCCCTTTTCACTAACTTTGAAGTCCACTTTATCTGAAATGAGGATGGAAACTCTTGCTTGTTTATGCAGTCCATGTGAGTGATAAATTTTTTTCCATCCTTTCACCTTCAATCTCTGAGTGACTCTTTTTATGAGATGAGTCTCATGGAGGCAGCATATTGTTTGGTCTTTTTTTTTTAACCCAATCTGCCAGTCTATGTCTTTTAATTGCTGAGTTTAGGCTATTGACATTCAATGTTATTATGGAGACATGGTTTGTATTCCAGACATTTTGGTTTATTCTTAATTTTTAACTTGACTGGGATTTCTCCTTTGATTGGCCTTTAGTGTAGCTCCTCCCTCTGCAGGTTTTCATTGTTGTTTTTCATTTCCTCCTCATGGAATATTTTACCAAGAATGTTCTGTAGTGCCGGCTTTCTTGCTGTGAATTCTTTTAATTGTTGTTAATCTTGGACGGTTTTTATTTCATTATCAAACCTAAAACTTAATTTTGCTGGATATAAGATTCTTGGTTGGCATCTGCTGTCTTTTATCACTTGGTATATGCTGTTCCATGATGTTCTTGCTCTCAGGGTCTGGGTTGAGAAGTCTGCAGTGATCCTGATTGGCTTCCCCCTGTATGTAATCTGATTCCTTTCTCTTGTGTCTTTTAAGATTCTCTCTTTATTCTGAATGTTATGCATTTTCATTATGATGTGCCTTGGTGTAGATCTGTAGTGATTTTGTACATTCAGTGTCCTGTAAGCCTCTTGTATTTGATTATCCAATTCATTCTTCATATTTGGAAAGTTTTCTGATATTATTTTATTGAATAGGTTGTTCATTCCTTTGGTTTGGAATTCTATGCCTTCCTCTATCCCAATAATTCTTAAGTTTCTTCTTTTAATGTTATCCCATAGTTCTTAGATGTTCTGTTCATGGTTTCTTAATGTCTATTGTGTGGTCAACTCTATTTTCAAGGTTAAATATTTTGTCTTCAGTATCTGAGTTTCTGTCTTCCAAGTGGTCTAATCTGTTGGTGATGCTTTCTATTGAGTTTTTAATTTGGTTTATTATTTCTTTCATTTCAAGGATTTCTGTTTGGTTCCTTTTCAGAGTCTCTACCTCCTTATTGAAGTGATCTTTTACTTCCTGTATTTGCCTATGTATCTCTTTATTGAAATGATCTTTTGCTGACTGGGCTTGCTGTCTTATATCATTCTTTAAGTCACAGAACATTTTAATTATGTACATCCTGAACTCCTTGTTTGTCATTTCTTCTGCTGTACTGACCATGGATTCTGATAATGTAGTATTTTGTTTTGTTTGAGGCACTTTCTTCCCTTGTTTTTTCACGGTGTTTGTGTGTCTTGCCTTCTAGCTCTGCTGATCCAAGGTGTTACAGTTTTTACTCCTATAGGGTTATAGTTTCCCTGCAGGGTTTAAATACCTCTCCTTTAAAGGGGAGACCAATATTTATTGATCTCAATACAAACAATATATAGTTTGAAACCAAGTAGCTCCTAATAGCTCCTAAATACATTTACAGTTTAGTCCCAATATACAACAATTATGAGTTCCTTTAACATCTATTATGTTAACAATAGTTTTGCACAAGGGTCTATAGTTTCTGTTGGTGGGCTAGAGAAACTTGAGGTTGGGGTGTAGGATAGAATATTGGGGTAGTAGGAAGTGAGGATATGGTTATTAGATTTTAGAAATCATGAAAAAGGAAACTAAGAGAAGTTGGCTATTAGTAGAAAGAGTGAAAGAGAGTTGGGGAAGACCAGTAAGGAGGAAGAAAAGAGAGTACAGCTAGCGAGGAGACATGATAGTAAGAAAAATGAAACATATGCAAGTGGGAGTTACAAGACTATATAATACCACTCTCATATACTGTTCAGAAATCCCAGTCTACTGTATCCTACTGTATAACAAATACTTGGTTTCACAACTGTTGGTGATTAGAGGGTGGGAAAAGAACGAGAGAGAAAAGAGGAAAGGAAAAAAAAAAAAGAAAGTTAGAGCAGAGAAATAAACCAAAAAGATTAAACAAAAGGAATATTAGGAGAAAAAGATAAAGGACAAAATAAAATTAAAAATAAATAAAAATAAAAATAAATTAAGTCTCAATGTAAATAAACAGGTTTGTTTTCTTTCACCTTCAGTAGGTAGCATTGTCTGTTGCTTACTGAAATTTCCCCGCTGGGTGAAGAATGTTGTAGGTAGGGGTCTCACAAAGAAGCCATCTGCTTCAGCAACAGGGTGATGGTCTGGGCCAGTGATGGTCTGGGTCAGTGGTGGTCTTGGATGCAGTGGAGATGCTGTTTCACAGTGTGCTGTGTTGAAGTAAAGTTTGTCCTCAGATTCTGTCCAGCATCCTCTGGTGTAGGAAATTCTGCCTGGTAGATGGGGATCTACAAAGAATAATAGCCAAGGGTCCCGCACGGGAGACGTGTGTCCACAGGAGCAACTGCCAGGGGCCCTGAATGGTTGGGTGGGCGCTGGAGCCAGGTACTCTGTGTAGAAGCAGGTCCTGCCTGCCTAGGGCGAATCCTGGGCCCGAGCCCTGGGCTGGGGCCCTGCACCACAGCTGTGTTCCACTGCTCGCCGCTGAAGTCACGCTGCTTGTGTCAGTCGCTGCTGCCTGGTGGCCCTGCGTACACACATGAGTGAAATTCCTGCAGGGGATGATGAGCTGTGGGATGATGTCATGAAGCTGGCTGAGAGATAGTATTTCCACTACTTCAAACTCCGGTCCTGGAGAGACTAGCACGGAGGAGTTCGTCTAGGGCGCCATCTTGGAACCGAAGGTAATCTCCCTGTTTTTAAGATCATTTGATCATTAATCTTAATTCCACTTGTAACTTTATTTTAACTTTGTAATGTAATGCAATATTCTCAAATTTAAGAAGTGGACATCTTTGGTAGGCTGTTTTTCTGCTTACCACATATGCATTCTTGGTTTTTGGTGAATTTTCACAAATTGGCTGCTTTGTTGATTACTCTGATTCATCCTACTGACAGTGGTTGGATCAAACCATTCAGTTTGTTATAAAACATCTAATTAAACTACTATTAATGATATTCCAAGCAGCAGGATTAAGGTAACATGCAAGTGTTGACCTCATTCATATTCCCCACCATCCCGGGTCCTGGACACAGCCAGTGTTCAGTGAATACCAGGAAAGAATAGTTGATCATATTTTAGCCAGGCAAGGAATAGTTTAGGAAAAATTAATTATCCATTGTGACTTCTACAGGAGTTTACATGGGCATGCTGATCTTTGATGTCATTGCCAATATTTACAGCTGGAAAAGGTCAAACCCAAAGAAATGTACACCCAATGTATAGGTTCTATGTTCCTTTTACTATTACATACAAACACATAACAGAATGGGCCACATCATGGTTCTTTGTGATTTGTTCTTAAACTTTATTTGGAACATCTTTATACCTTAGTTTCTTTATACATGAGTTTGGCAGTCATTGAATCCTACAGCTTTGATTACCATGTATTCCATAACTCAAGGCCTGTTGAGCATCAGGGAAAACCTATGAATTTTTTTCAGGCAGATTTAAACAAGGTTGGATTAGTCTGTGTGTAATGTGCATACATATTGGCAGTGGGCGTGGCCGGGTGATGTTCAGAAGTTGCCAGTAATGGCATTAGGCATAAGAAAATCATTCAGGTTGGATGTATAAGCTTTTCTGCTCTCTTGGCATGTGGTTGGGTGACAAACTGAGCAGAAGGTCACAGTGCCAGCTGAGGTAGCTGCTTTACTTAAGTGGGTCATAAGGTGTTTTGGCAGCACTAGATCTAGGGTGAAGGAGCACTAACTGTCCCCTCCACCTCCCAGACTCTAATGTGCTCTCACTTCCTGTCAGTGTAATTGATCTCATTGCACAGCCACAAAGTTTTGTCACATTCCAGTGGCTGTATCTTCATTTTTTCCTTAAACATTCCCAAATTCTTCTGGAAGAGTATCTTGTATGGAAGAAGAGCTTTTTATAAAAAAGGAAACCCATTGTAGTTCACACCTTGGCCACCATGGGCCACTGGAAAAGGCTCTGCAAACAGTACACACAGTACCCTCAACCAAGTGGTCATTGTATTCGTGACCTAAGATTGTGTTAATCCAATGAGTGCATGCAGGGAACTGAACTACAATTCAGTTTGAATTCCTTAGGTCCCCTGCCAAATGGTTTGCCACCTAAAAGGTGTAACAACCATATTGGGGATTATTGTCCGAGTAAGAGAAATGCATTATTTCTAGAAACAGAGTAGAATTTCCAGTTTTGAGATTAGCACTATGTAACCGTTTTCCTTATCCAAAAGATGGTAAAAAGAATATAAACCTTTTCTAGGACAGGTTCACTCAAGGAACAAATTGTCCTCCTAAAGTGTGTGGATCAAAAATAGATGAAAGAGATAGGATTAGAAATCTTTCTGATTACCTTTTGAGGAAAATGTACCAATCTTGTATAATCCAGATTCCTGGAGGAGGAAGCACAGACTATCAGATACCTTGGCTTTCAGTCTGTTGTTGGGTGAAGTTTTTCAACAAAAGAGCTGTATTGAAATATGAAATAGTTAAGTTTTAAGGGTTGCAATAGTGTGGCCAGAGTTGGCTCATTAGACTGGAACAGTGCCACTATAATCTGAAGAAGGTTCAATAGCAGTGAAGCACCAACAATAATGCAAACCCTGGGACAGACAAAATTCCAGCAGAGTCAATTTTTCAGGGGCAGGTGAAGTCAATATTATCAGGATACAGTTTTCCATGGTTCTCTCATTTCTGTCGTCTGTGAACAGTGGCACTACCTGCTTTTTTTGTGTCAGAATATCTTCTCTTGAGTGTGTACAAATGGTTCTGGAAGAGAGAGTATAGATTTAATTTGGATCAGAAAGTAGACTGGTTCACCATCTATTACAATAAAGATAGAGTATCCTTCTGGGATAAAGATAAGACAAGCTCATTTCCCATTTTAAACATATAGGTTCCTTAAATTCAGAGATCCTGTTCTAGAGCCCCAGCTGGCTCACTGTGTATACATCTTCACTTGGCCCTCTTTATATCACCCTGTGGAAGCTCAAGAAACTGGCTGTTAGCTTTCACAGTAGACCCTTTCTCAAACACTATGAGTGTGATCTTCTTTACCACTGCATTGGTGCATCAATTTTGGGCAGGTAGCCTTCTCTTCAGAAGCTTAGAGCCCTTTGTCCTGTGTCTGGTCTGTGATGGTGGATGCACTGATATACCTGGTATAACGATGGATCCAGGTAGTAATCGTGGTGATGTGGCTGGGGCAGGCTTGATCAGCATCTTGACTCTAGTTGATCTTATCAATAACCATATCTTCTCCCCATAGTTCTCACCTCTAAATACAAATATGTTTAATTTTTTTTTTCCAGTGACAGTCCAAACAGCAGTAGTACAAGATTTAGTGAAAATGTATGAAGTTCATTGAGGTGAGTTTAGGGCCACAAGAACTATCCTACTATCCTGAATTATGCCTGCTGAGCTGTGTGATCAGGCAGCAGCAGTCTAAAGACATCAGGTGTTATCTTTGCCAAAGAATCAGGGAAGCAGGTGTAGGCACTTAAGAGAACCTCTATGAATTGAGGGAACCATTAGGGCACTGACTTGACTTTGAGGGGAGTTAGGGAGAAAGTTTCTCCCAGAGGAGGTAGGTACTACTTTTTGATAGAAAACTGTAATGTCACTAGAAATGGGCTTCTTGGTTCTTGACCATATCATTTCCATTTAACTAGAAAGTACTATTAAGACATTCCCTGTTTAATAGTCATAAATCCATGGTGACCTACCCTGAAATGGGAGTATCAGGCCAGAGAGTTCAAGGGTCCTCCCTATATCAAGTGTTAGGCATAGTAGTGGATTATTATTGCAGGGATTTTTTTGTTTTTGTTTTTGTTTTTTTGATTTTTAAGTGTGTGCACAGTGGCAGTGTTAGGTAAGCGGCAGCTTTCCTGGAAATGGTCTTTTTGTTCTTTCTGTTGACAGTCACCAGAGTTTGTAATTAAAACTGTGGTACACCTTTTCTTTCCTCTTCAGAATCCTTATTTCTTCTGCCTGCAAGGGATTGAGGGATGTCGAGAGCAAGCTGTATCCCCTATATCATCTACTAACATGGCCATTCCTGAAAATCTTCTCTCACACAGGGCAAGAGTACAAACACGACCAACAACGGCTGATGCCTCAGCAGAGGAAACTGCAAGAGTAGATTGCTACATTGGCCTGAAAGCCCCAACCAAACTCCATTTGCTGAATTCTGGCACACATTCCCTCCTTAGGAATGCAGAGCAAGACCTCTGACATGTTTTTGCGTTGGGGGCATCAGTGACGCCTATCTGGAGATCCTGCTGTCCTTCAGCAGGGAGCACAGACAGTACAAGGTAGTGGGATATTGGGAGCAGTGGAGAGGAAACTTATTTGCAGCTTTTAAAAAAACTGTATTTGCTTTGCTACTCTAGTTTTACTTTTAATTCTTGGCCTTTTTCAATGGAGTTAGAACTCTACTACTAGCACCTCTTCTTTCTTTATGGATCTTCTGGGCCCAGGAGCCTCATTTTTCCTCCCATCCCTGCACATACTGTTGTATTCACTCCACAGTCTTGGAGCCTTCAGACAGAGGCTAATGAACCCAGTGTCCTATTCTCCTTACCAGCCCAGTTGGGTTGCAGCAGAGGGAGCAGATACAAAAACTTGGTTGGGTCTTTGTTATTAGACCAACCTTTGCAGTTACTGACTCTGGCTGCTCAACCAAATGAATTTAAATGTTTTTAATTCACCCAAATTTTCCCATTAAGTAGCTCCTTATGTTCAGGCACTGTTTCATCTTTGGAGATTCCAGGATCCAGTAGCCCTGAGTCACACTGCCTTTTGACTGTAGTTGCTGGATTGCTGCTCTGTTGTCATGAAAATAGCCTGTTGCTCTGTGTTCCCTTGGAAGTGAGTAACAAGCAAGGCCTCATTTGGGAAGCCTGTTTGGTTCAAGTTCTAACTGTTCATTCTCTACACATCAATTTAACTTCCATTCATTAATCCGTATATATACCCCTCACTCTCTACTTGGGTGCAGGCACTCACTAATAGATCCCAGGGAGTCTTGTCTTTTCTCTAAACCTGATCCAGGGAGCCCTTTTTCATTCTCTTCCTGAAAACCATGTCTGTCTTAGATTCCAATCCTCATTATCAAAACCTTTGGGGTTGAGTTTGATTCTACCCCATTTCTCGTCTAAAAATAAAGCTATTATTGTTCCATGGTTACTGGCAGAAGACATGAGATGTTTGGGTCAGAGACAAAGAACTGAATTACAGCCCAGCAGTCAGTATAAGCATCAGTAGTTTTGCATCAGTCCCTCTCCTGAATCCCATAGGCATGATGTAAGTCAGATGGATGCCATACATGCAGTGAGTTTGCAATAAGCTTGGGAAATTCACCGTTTCACAGCAAGCAGTAAGCTAACCTGCTCTTTGGCTTGGAGAACAACAGTGTTACCTCATTCCTCAAAGTTATACACAGCAAACACAACCCTGAAAAATGGCCTGGGGCAGGAGCAATCAAAAGCCTGGTGTTCTTGACATATTTAGCAGGATTTGTATAAACTTGAGAGTCTCATGCAGGATCCATCAAAAGCTCTCTATAGAGGTACAGAGCCTACCTCTGTATCTTGTCTCTGCAACCCATTCTGTTGGTGGACAAAGGCAAAAATTCTGACTAGATATCTTTCGTGATGGAATCACAAATATAAAGTGTTTTTCTGAAAATAAGTCTCCAGATCCAGTGAGTACAGTGTTCATTAAAATGAAAATGTGAGGTTATATTCTGTGTCCAAAAGATTCAAAGGTAAAAACCACCTATGAACATAGGTTTATAGAAGAAGGAATTACTTGGCTCAGTGATCATAATTTGCATATGAATTTTAGGGCATTAAGCTTCAAATATACTTTCAGTGATTATTTGGAATATCTTTCATGAGAAGGCAAAGAGGCTTTAAAGAGAAGAGTGTTGGTAAAGATGACAGAGTATAATCCTGCATTTTCATTTCGCCAAGTTAGTTAATTAATCTATTGAAGGCAAAACTTTGAAAAATATTGCCATTACTTTAAATTATATAATTTGGGGTAATGATAAAATAAATCAATAAGGGAAATATGATCTACCATGTATTGAATATTAAGTTTAGTATGATTGTAATCCAACATTTTATCTTTAGTTGCATCATATCAATTTTTTGAAACTGAAAGTCCTTCTGCATTAATTGTTCATAAACTCAATTTACTGTATTGAAAGAACATTTTTAAAAACGTGATGTAACAGAATAATAGAATACAATAGAGCAAAGTGGGACCAAATTAGAGTAGAATAGAAGAGAACAGAACAGAACAGAATAAAATAGAAAATAGTCTACATACAATAAATACACTGAAACTTTTACTTAGTGAGTTTCAGTTTTTAGTAGCAATGTAACTTCTTTCTTTTGTTCTTTACTGTGAGATGTGATCACAGTAGTTTAAAATACAGTAGCATAGATAATGAGACAGCATTATCTTTTCTGCAATCATTTAAAAATTCTTTTCATTCACAAATATAACTAAAAGTCTCCCAGGTGAAGTTGATCATTCTGGGCCTTCTTAGTGTTCTTTGCTAGGAAAGAACATATCATATATGTATCTCTGCTCTTTGCCTCTGTCAGGCAGCATGAGGAGTATATGTGAACTGCAGACAGGTGTTCAGAAACACCTGAACAGTCTCTGTGGGGCAGTTTTTATCACAGTATAAGCAATCTGTGATATGGTGTTGTAAAGCTCTATTTAGTTTTGAGTAAAATGATTATGAACTTTTGACTAAAAGATATGTTAAAGCTCAGCCATGGCTAATTCTTATTTGTGTCTTTGGTACCTAGCATCATGCTAGTACATAATAGATAACTTAATTAGTAGACAATTTAATAAGCATGTGCTGAAGAAGAGTACACAGATCGGGCTGGAGCTGGGGCTCAGTGGTAGCGCTTGCCTAGCATTTGTGAGACACTGGTTCAATCCTTAGCACCACATATAAATACATAAAATAAAGGTATGAAAAATATAACATTATTTTTAAAAAAGAGTAAACAGATGACCATATTGTAAATTTGGAAAGAAGCTACTTTGGCAGTTGATAAATAATGTCTAGCAAAGCAGAGAATGGATTTATTCATGATGTGCTGTCTGCCTCATTAGTATTATCAACAGTTGTGTGCATTGTGAAGCCTGGTTTCAATATTGTACTATAACTACTATGAATATAAAGTAATGCTGCTTTTTTGGGTCCTATGTAATGATCATATTTGTGGCTACTTGTTTAAATGCTGTCATACATTATTGCTTCTGAAAAAAAATGATAGCTCCAAAAAAGTAAGCAACAACTTTTAAGAATCCTAACATTTGGGGCTGGGGTTGTGGCGCAGTGGTAGCGTGCTCGCCTAGCACGCAGGAGGCCCTGGGTTCGATCCTCAGCACCACATAAAAATAAAATAAAGATATTCTGTCCACCTACAACTAAAAAATAAATATTAAAAAAAAAAAAAAAAAAAAAAAGAATCCTAACATTTGCCACAAAACTCTGATGGTATCTTTATTAGCAAGGTTATATGCTTTGTCTTCCTAACAATAAGAGAAACCAGTTTAGACAACCATTACTGTTTCTGTGGTGGCCTTTCCCCAAACTCTGTGAGGTTTAATTGTTTAAATTTCCCCACTGGAAATTTCATGGAAATTTAATAAAGAATAGGAAACAGATATTCATTACACAAGGAAAATGATTTGGGCATTGTGTTAAGCACGTTTTCTGGTTTATCTAATTTAATATTCATGAGCACCCATTTTACAGAAAAGGATTCTGAAAGGCATAAAATTTAAGTATTTTCAAAGCTCACACAACAAGTAAATGGTTCTGTTAATATTTAAACATAGGCTTATCTGGTTCCCAAGCTTCTATTCTTTCCATTAAAACTGTTATTTCACCGTTTTTAATGAATGAAACCATAGAATTTATGAGTGTCGGGCACACTTTTGCATGAAGGATTATATTCTTGGCTAGAGGGAATGTTGTGTGCATCCTACAGACTATAAAAAAACTTTGAATTTTACTTTCTGCTGTTTGCAATATAAAAAAAATAATAATTGTAGTGCTGGAGATGTAGCTCAGTGGAAGACAGATTTCATCCTCAGCACACACACACACACACAAAAATTACTACACATATACATACATATAGTCAATTCCCATTACTTGTAATAGTTATATTCTATAAAGTCATTGTAAACACTGAATTAGTGAATACTAAATCATTGTTCCTCAGGGAAATATAGGGCTAGGTACCACTGAGCCTCTGGTTACAGCATTCACATCAATTAATCAACACCTAATCTTGCTTTATGTGTGTTCCTGCTTAAAAACACCTTATTTACACACATATTTGATTGATTAACATTGACTTCCTAGCCTGCATCATCATAGCATATACTGGAGCAAAACTTACCTAATGCACATTTTTTCCAAAGGCACACCACAACCTTGCTATGCTTAGGAACACTAGTCAGCACTTCAGTACTACTCTTTGGGGCTGTTTTAAATAGTAAAATAACCTATAAATCCCCAAATATGACACTAATAGATCATGAAAAGGATTTGCTTACTGTATGAGACTTGAAACAGTGAAAGTGTCAATTTGTCCTTCCTTCTCTGGGAATATGCATATCAGGCAACTCAAATATTCTCCTACATTGTGCATGTGTGTGATTGTGAAAGTGCTGAACATCAATTTTTCAGTTATAAGTAAGTGTTCATCATATAGGTATATTATGAAATGAACAATACACAAAAAATGGGGATCATCTGTGCATGTGTGTGGGTATACCTTTATCTATATATAATTATTGGAAATGCTTTATCAAGATACACATTATTCCCCAACATCATGCTCTTAATCAGTTTAATTCATTCATTCCATACACTGAGCATATATGATGTAGCAGGCACTACTGTAGGCACTACAGATGTATGATGCTTTTTGCTTGTGATGAGATTACATCCTGGTAAACCCATCATGTGTTGCAAATATCATAAGCAAAAGATGCATCTAATTCACCTTACTTACCAAACATCATAGCTTAGCAACACAGTATACTGCTGATCATCAGTTGTTTAGTATTGTGACCCTGTGATTGACTGGGAACGGCAGCTTGCTACAACTGTGCAGAATTGAAAAATTTGGGGAGATGAAGTCAGAAAGGGAGCGGTTACCTTAGAGTTTTTAAGTAAGAATATGGAGCCTTCTGATAACAAAACCTCTTTCATAAAGTGTTTCAATAAAATTATCCTTTATTGCTCTAAAGAAATAAATTGCCCTGTGCAAGAGATATGCAATGTTTTGTTATGAGTAATTCGTTGAAGCACTTTATCCCACTTCAAAGCACCTTCCTGGTTGATGGAAGAACTTCTCCAGACTCTCTCCTCTCTCACTCTGAATATTAGGATAAGTACATGCAGTTTCGCTTGAGGTTTGGTTTATCCTTTCCTGAGGAAGTGAAAGATTTTCCAATGAATTGTTTCTGATGACTTCTAAATTACATTTTTTATTTTAGTTATTTTATTGCCCCCAGCAGTACCCTCTGGTCCTTCATCTTCCCCAGGCGTTCTGACTACCTACTGTGTTTTTTCCTCTTCTTTCCAGTGTATTATCTGAGATAGATACAATCAAGTTCAGGAAAGAATATGGAAGAAAATTAAAGCGCTAGGTTGGGAATAGCTCATGGACATATATTCTGTGTAGCCCTGCTTCATTTCTGGCATGGACCACACATCTGCCTTTGGTCTGCTTAGCATGTAAGTTAAAGGAACCAACATACTTAATTCTAAAATGAATGCTATTGTTCCATTTCAGTTATTGACATGAAGAAGTCAAGGTATAGCTCACCTTGTCTTGTTTTGATGGTGGATGGCTTTGGAGTGTAAACAATAGATTAATACCAACAGCTTAGAGGGACTTTATCACAGTGAGTGGACTTAAGAGCAAGGATGGTAACTGACACAGTGATAGTCAAAAGTTGTGGAATATTGTTTAATCCATACCTGGCTTTGCTCATACTAAATGTTTATAGTAAATGCCTGACTAACTAAATGATTGGGAAAACTGAAAAAATAAAGAAATACACATTTATAGGTAAGATTGGCTTTGTGAGGGCTCCACTAAGGTGTACACATATTCAGTCACTTCTTACTATCTTCACATCTGCCACTTGTTCTAAGCCACCATCATCTCCTGCCTAGAATTTTGCCATACGTCTGTTTAACTCTAACTCTATACTTGATTCTCTAGTCTGTTTATAGCTGCAGTTAAAGAGACGCTTTTACAACCTAAATCAGATCATATCACTCTGTCTTTTAAAACCCTGCACACCTCACTTCTCTGTACTCCTGGCTCTGCTGTCCTTTTTTTAAAAATAAAATTGAGATTCCTGGCATTGATCTACAGGACTACCTGTAGATCAATTAAATATGATTAAATATGTAGTCATTAAATATGACTACCCTCCCTCTTCTCCACTTGACCTTCTTCTCTACGTTGGCCTTTTTGCTGTTGCAGTAACTAGTCCCTGTACCTGGCTGCTGTTCCTCTAGGTATCTGTATGGCCGACTCCCATCTTCTCTTTATTTACTTAAATGTCACCTTCTCAATGAGGGCAAATCTGATGGTCGTATTTGCATTATGAGTTCTATAGGCATGTCTGCTAATCACCTTCATCTTGCTCTGATTTTTATCATAACATTTACCACATTTTAACATGCTATAGAAAGTACTTTCAAAGTTTTAATAACTCTCTGCCCACTGAAATATTAAACAGTTTGAAGGAGAGGTGGGAAGGAGACCTTACTTAGAGTTTTGTTTTTATTTGTTTCTCTTGGAGTGCTTTTCCCAGATCTAGATCTTGACTCATTTAAATTCATGCCTCAAGTTCCATTTCAGTTATTGACATGAAGAATTCATGGCTCCTCTCCTTAACACCATAACCTTCTACTACTACAGTGATTATACTATACTGTTACAGTATTATCAAAACCTGTGGTCATTTTAGTAGGGAAATCATTAAAAAAATCTGAGAATTTGTTATTTTGCTTCTAGGTATTTAGATTGTTTGGATTTGTAATTGGGCATGGCCATACAGATGAGTTCATTTTGGACATTTTTAGTTTCATTTTATGATTATTCATTTATTAACTTATTGCATTGAATCTTTACTATTTAGGCAGGTATCCCTGATGATTTACTTGTTTCTGTCACTGATACAGCTTTTAAATTTGGAGTCATATTGGATCTACATACAGTGTCCCATTTATTTCCATTCAGGAAAAGAGTGAATTGAGATCTATAGAGAATAGTTACTTGTCTTGGTCAGCTTGGGTTTAAAACATTTATCTGACCACAAGTTGTGTTTCACAGTTGTACTCTTTCAAGTCACCATTTTCCAGCACTCTGTCCCCTATATTTTCAATTATGTCACCTCTGATTTGTTGGCTATATATTGTTTTCACTGAACTATTCATCATTTCCTGAATATATCATGCTGCTGTATGAATGTGTCTTTATTAATGATACCCAGAAGAGCTTGCCTCTTTTCTTTATCACTTTAGTCTTCAGAATCCCACATGAAAGTCACCTGTTCTTCAAATTCTTCCCTGATTGCGGTCGGATAAAATTTATCCCTAATACTTCTTTGCTTTTTGATGTTTTACATGTGCTGCCACTACTCTAGAACTAATTTTCCATGTCACTTAATTCAGTGCGTTTTTTCTATTTCCCTGCTCCTCTTTGACTGTATTGTGACCCTGATGTTTATGTTTAGTCCTGACAGCATATTCAGTACTGATTGACAGGGGCCAAAACCATTCTGCTTATTCAGTCACTTCATCCTGTGTAGCAAGAAGGACTTACACATTTTTTAAAAAAATATTTATTAAGTTGTTGGTGGACCTTTATTTATTTTTCATTTATTTTTATATGTGGTGCTGAGAATGGAACCCAGTGCCTCATGCATGCTAGGCAAGCGCTCTACCACTGAGCCACAACCCCAGCCCCAGGACTTATGCATTTTTAACTATTAAAGAAGTCCTTCTCAAGGTCTCTAATGAGCATTCAGCTCAACTGTTCTGCTTGTTGTACCAAGCAGCCTCTGTTCTCAGGTTACTAGGACAATCTTGTCAGACTTAGAGAAACTGTGGGGTTCCTCCCTACACAGAGAGGCACAGCCCTTCCAGCCCCACCCTGAGAAAGCAGACCATTTCTACTCTTGGCAGACAGGGAGCATAGGAGAGGAGGTGTCCTGGGGAGGGAAAGTTAGAAGGGAAAGTCCAGCCCTTGCCAGTGATCCTCAATCCCCACCTCCTAGAGATTACTGTGCTCCTAGGGCAATATTTGCTTTACTCATTATAAGATTTAAAATTCTAGGTGAAGAATTTTCTTGTATTATTTCACCACTATTTGAACTTCTCCAGACAAGGAAAAACTATTTGTTCTATGTAAGGGTGACAAAGGAATATTATGATGGCCTTCTTCCTCCCTCCAAAAATTAAGGAGGTAGGCTAGTCTGCAACCATAAATATTTAGTAATA
The DNA here is from genome assembly GCA_004024805.1 of Geosciurus inauris. Classification (NCBI taxonomy): domain Eukaryota; kingdom Metazoa; phylum Chordata; class Mammalia; order Rodentia; family Sciuridae; genus Geosciurus; species Geosciurus inauris. The sequence continues at coordinate 245,213 of PVHX01000010.1, forward strand.
TTTAAATGGTGTTTTCTCATTAAAATTATTTTTCATTGCACCTCACAAGGAATTTTGCAACAAACCAATCCTTGAGCAGCATTTTATTATCCCAGGGCAGTATTCTCCATTTCCTTTTTCAGCATATGTATGTACAAACACTGTGAACAATAGAGAAATGTATAAAACATAACTTTGACTCTCAAGATGCATTTGCAAACTGATAAGGTTGTGATTATGTGTATAGAAAACACATGCATTGAGCATCTGCTCCTAGTGTTTTTTGTTTACATTATTTCTCCAAAAACTTTCAAAAAAAAAAAAGTACTTTTACACATGAATTACATATGAGAAAAAAGACTCAGGTAATTTAAATATTTGGCTATAGCTAGTAAGCTAGAAAGCCAGGCTAGTCTGTGAACTTTTCTGTGTTGCCCATATAACTTTAATACTATATTTTGATCATTTTATTAATAGATAAAAATAAATGCCATAGGAATTTCACAGAATTTTCCATATGAAATTTCATCTTTTTTAAAACTTAGTTTGTTTATTTTGCCATATTTTTCTCTAGCTTCCCCATATAAGAGAAAACATTCAACCTTTGATTTTCTGAGTCTGGCTTATTTCATGTAGCATGATATTCTCTAGTCCCATCCATTTACCAGCAAATGCCAACATTTCATTCTTCTTTATGGCTGAGTAAAATTCCATTGTTTATCTATATCATATTTCTTTATCCATTCATCTATTGATTGGTGCCTGGGCTGATTCCATAACTTGGCAATTGTAAATTATGCTGCTATATACATTGATGGACCTGTATCTCTGAAGTATGCTGATTTTAGTTCATTTGGATGAATACCATGGAGGGGGTACATATATGAATATATCACAGTGAATTTTACCTTTGTGTATATGTAAGAGTTACCAATTAAAAGAACAATAAATAATTAGAAGAAGACCAGTACAGTAAAGGAAGGGGAACAGGGGAAGGAGGAGGGAATAGAAAGAGGAAATACTGAGGACAGAAATGGAGCAAATTACATTAAATGTATGTATGTTTATGTTAAAATGAACCCCAATATTGTATATAACTATAATGAATTAATAAGGACATTTTAAAAGCTTAAATTTAATTTTCCTCTGCCATATATAAACATGCAACTTTTTTTTTTTCCTTTTTGTGGTGCTGGGGATTGAACCCAGGACCTTGTACATGCAAGGCAAGCATGCTACCACCAACTGAGAGCTATATCCCCAGCCCCTAAATATGCAACTTTAAAGCCAATATGACATTAAATTTTAATAACGTTATTAGATTCATATCTTATTTTTCAATTTTATAGATAAGGAAACTAACAAAAAGAGAGGTTGAATAAAATGTTAAAAATCTACACCCTGTAAACCTACTTGTCACATATTTTAAAATATAGATTTTTTTTTTGGTACCAGAGATTGAACTCAGGGGCACTCGACCCCTGAGCCACATCCCCAGCCCTATTTTGTGTTTTATGTAGAGACAAGGTCTCACTGAGTTGCTTAGTACCTCGCTGTTGCTGAGGTTGGCTTTGAACTCGCAATTCTCCTGTCTCAGCCTCCCTAAGTGCTGGGATTACAGGCTTGAGCCACTGCGCCCGGCTTAAAATATTTTTTTAGTTGTCAATGGACCTTTATTTTATTTATTTATATACGTGGTGCTGAGAATCGAACCCAGTGCCTCACACATGCTAGGTGAGTGTTCTGCCACTGAGCCACAACCCCAGCCCTTGTCACATTTGTTAGTGTCAGATGGTTAAAAGTAGTTACTATAAATAATTAAAATTGTCTTGTTATATTTCATTTCCCTGATTGTTTTCATACACTGTTTAGTTGTATGACATAAAATGCATATTTGTGAGGGAGACTCAGATTATGTGTGGTGCTCCTCAATTTGATTTGTATATTTAAGCACTGCTTTTATTGTCATAAACATCAAATAAACTTTTATGTATTGAAAGGCATGAGTTCTTTGGCAGATTTATGTGTACATAAGTATTTTTGTTTAGTTTGTTGCATATTTTATTTCCAGTTAAAACTGACTTCTGCATATATTAGTTTACCTAGGGCTTTTATTTCTATATATCAACACATGTCTATGTAGGTGATTTTTTTGCATATCTTGCATTATCTGTGGTTGTTACTCCTTTGTAAGTGTAAACACATCAGAGCCTCTCTTCATTCAATTACAATCCATTATCAGTTTTAATTTTACAACAAATATTTTCAAAATGGAATGGTTCCTATTACAAGAGGTCACTATGATTTGAGTCTGTCTGCTTCAGACTAAAATCAGCCCGGCAGTGCATTGCCTTTGTGATAACATTAAACATTGTCAACCGACTTTCCCACAGGTTTATGCACAGAGAAATCCATTCATTTTACAAGCACAGAAGAAATGAATTTCGTATCTATTGTTAAAAGATAAAAGAGAGAAGGAGGACACATAATAGGTTTATATATGACACGCATGTATCCAGTGAAAGAATGGGTTGCTGAGAGGTGTTCTCCTTAGTAGGAAAAGGTAATCGTGCTAAGCAAGAATTGCAATGATTTGTCCCCCTGATGATGTGACACTTTGAAAAAGGAGACAACTTCCAATTTTTCAGTTTTTTCAGTTACTCATTTGTAGAAGAAATAATCCTTTTCCTATTGACCATTCAAAAAGAATTTTGTTTCAGTTTTCTTGTACATTAGTTTTATTTAAAGGATATGGAATACTATCAAAGAACTTATTTTTTTTCTCCAGGAACAAGTGTAGTGTACAAACTCTTATAATGTTGTCATTTTTCAGTTTTTATCTTTATTTAGCATTTTATTAGGAAGCAGAGACTAAAATTCTTTTGCTTTTCTAGATTCCAAATAGAAGTTATGTGTTAGAGTTGGAATTACTGTATACTTTCTATTTCAGAATTTTTAAGCAGAACTCTATACTTCTTATTTTAAAAATTCTGTCAATCCATATGTCTATCAATATTTTGGAACTCATATTTTTTCTGTATCACCATATGTTTGATTTTTCAAAGCAAGATATTGTGATCTTGGCCTCATCACAATCTTTACACATAGATTCTGTTGTTGGAATTTTCTATTACTAGAATCTTCTCTTCTTTAAATTCAGAATTGAAAATCCTAATTTTCCCATTACAGCTTGTGTTTTTATTTTTTCTTAATATTCTTTTGAAAGGTGTTTCTTCTTTTCTCCTCTTTGAGCATACCCCAGTTTTTCTATATGTACAGACACCAAGCTGGGTTCCCTTTGAACTAGTTCGTGTTTGTTTATCTGAGCTGTCTGCATGTTTCTCAGTACTCACTGTCACTTTTTCAGGAAATTTGTAGTTGCATTTTGTCAGGAATCTCTCTTTCCTACTTTCTGCTAAATTATCACCTGCTGATATTAATCATTCTTTGTCCTCCTTGCTATCCAGTGCAGTTTTACATCCTATCTTTTTTGCACAGTTGCATATGGCATGTGCCTGTTTTCAACTTATTATCTATTCCCAATAATGGGAAGATAGGAAATAATTGTTATTAATCACTGTCATCCATGGATGGGGTTTAATAAATAAACTTCTCTACCAAATGATATTGTCTACTCATATTTTTTTCTCTACATTACATCAACATATTTGCTTTGGAAACTTTTTACTAAGTTTTCAAAAATCTTCACTGTCCTGCTTATTGGTGCTTGTAATCATTTTGTTGTTATGAAATTCATGGCAACAAGGAATTTGTATGTGTTCACATTAAATTTCCAGGTATCCGACATTATGCATAGATAAATTTGATTTATACTTGAAAATTTTTAATATTGATGCATAAAACAGCCTATAAAGGTTCTTCTCAGTGTGATGTTCATCAGTTTAAGGGATGATCAAAACATTGGACAATAGAACAATTAGACATTCTGATCAGTCTTTCTTGTGGTATCATTTACCCAAAATATCTGGAACGTAACTTCATAAGACCAATAATATATGAAATTTGATATATTCTCCCATTTTACTCTGGTATCTGGTATTTTTTCTTTCAAATTAGAGTAATATTTCCTTTTAAGGTAGTACAAAGTGTAAGTGAAATGACATTCGTTTCCTGAGTCACATGGTAAGTTTCAAAATATACAGGACATGTAAAATTAAAATACCAACAATCAAGATTGATAAGTTAAAAATTTACTGGAATTTTCCTCAAAATACACATCTGTAAACAATATATTTCCCTGTCCTATCTTAAAGTGTTATAGGTTTTTCCATATTCTATCATTTCATAAAGATTTGGGGCAATATAAAAGTGGTAGTAGCCGGGTGCGGTGGCACATGCCTGTAATCCCAGCACTTAGGGAGGCTGAGACAGGAGAATCACGAGTTCAAAGCCAGCCTCAGCAATGGTGAGGCACTAAGCAACTCAGTGAGACCCTGTCTCTAAATAAAACACAAAATAGGGCTGGGGATGTGGCTCAGTGGTTGAGTGTCCCTGAGTTCAATCCCCAGTGCCCCCCCCCCCCAAAAAAAAGTGATAGTAAACAATAGATATAATCAAATTCAGGAAAGGTTGGGAGTAGCTCATGGAAATATATTCTGTGTAGCCCTGCTTCCTTTCTAGAATGGACCATACATCTACCTTTGGTCTGCTTAGCATATAAGTTAAAGGAGCCAACATACTTAATTATAAAATGAATGCTATCAATCAAATTAAGGGGAAAAAAGTTACTAGAAGAAATGATAGTTTTCCTGGATACTTAGACCTGTGTGAATCTTGTCCTTATTTTTAAGATGAAACACTGTGTAACATTGGGTGAGCAATAGCCCCAGAATAGATAACAGCATTACTTATGATACTGGTCATTTTTGCCAAGTAGATAACTTCATTGTGAAGGTCAATAAAATCGATTTTAAGATGTACCAACATATTGCACTTACAGTTAGAATTAGTTCATTTGTGGTCTGTCAAATAAAGATGTAAAATTCAGAGCATCTGACCTGAGTAACTGTTGTGTTGCATATCATTTAGGCTATCATCCATAAATATTATTTCTTTTGACAAGAATTTTGGTAAGGATTAGATAGCAGAGTATGAAGCTTGTACTCTTTGGGAAGAATGCAAGATTCAGAAATCATAGCTTAAATGGATTATCTAATAATAATATTAAGTCAAGGTTTCTATAAATTAAGGTTCTAAACCAGAACCCTCTCTGAGTAGATGGCCTCAGTCTCACCTAGTCATCGGAATAGGTTTAGAAAGGATAATTAGGAAGAACAAAAGAAAAGATAAGCACTCTCTAATACATTCTTCTATACAGTCTTTTATTAGATGGAAACCATAAATTTTTTTTTCTAAGTCTGGTCATTATAATAATTTTAATTAAGAAAATATTCAAAGTGTTATTTTTAACTATTGCCATAGCCACAGATAAAACTTGAGGAAACATTCAAATGTTTACTTTTGCAAAATTTAGTTTCCTACCTAACAGTTTAAGATGCATGTCTTTAATGAATCAAAAAATATTGGGGATAATGTAGTTAGCAGTTTCTACTACTCTGTATTGGAAGTCCTCCAGATGGTCTATATTTCGGTCATTCCTTGAGAACATCTCTAAGTGTGGACTGCTCTCCCCTGTACCTCCAAGTGTTTTGACAAGGATCTCTCTTTCTTTGGCTCACTGATCAGGCTCAACTTCCTCTAGGAATCCTTCTAACAGTGCTGATTGATTAGGTACACCTGATATTTGATTTCATTGCATTTTTTTGGTCAATCCCTTCACATCAGGGACCACGGTGCAGTTATATATTTGTGATTGTTAATTTTTATCTACATGCTCTATGAAAGACTGACCATATCCATGCTTTCCATTCTGTTAGCCAGGTACTTTACAGTACCTGGGACACATTTATTCAGATATTTGTGGAATGATGAAATTAATACATAAAATAATGAAATAGAATAAGTGAAGTAGCATAAAAATTCTCTTGTTGATAAAACTGTGATTTAATGTATTAAACTTAGTCATCATTTAACAAAGCTTTTACCTCTCATTAAACTAAAAAAGCAGCATTAAGTATTTCCTGACATTATGTAGGTTATACTACATTTTATAACAGTTTATTTTACTTTTTATTTTCATTGTAATCTGGTTTTATTTACAGTAATACAATAACTAATAATCCTTGTACTAGGAAGTTAAAATTGTAAGGCATTTCAACTAATTGAACAAAACTTTGAACTCAGAATTTAGCAAGTAAACACATGAAAAATCCAATAAAAGTCTGTAATTCATACCTTACAGTCTGTTATTACTATTCACAAATAAATACCCTATACCCCTGTTGTTCCTTGTTATTATGACGTCTTAGATCACTGCCCATCAAAGTTAATATGTTTGATGGGGAAGCAAAAGGTGAGAACCTCATATTGAGGGAAAAGAGAATTTTAAAAATACCTTGAAATAATGCACAGATTAGCCACACTTCTGGGTTTGTTGAATTAATGGTGAGTGGCCCTACACATCAATGATCTGTTTGCTCACTTTTAGGACATTATACTGATGACCATAAAATAGAAGCATAAAATCAAAGTATCTTTTTTTGTGTGTGTTTGAGTACAACTTTAGAGAGGAAGGAACTATATATATTATGGTATACTTTGAAATCATGGATTTTCATTTGATTTAAACACTCCTACTGAACAAAGAATTCTATTTTTTGTCTACATAAAAATCTGAATTGAGTATTGCTTAAATGGTGTTTGCCTTTAATTATTTGTAAAATTAAATAATGTAGAGCACTGTATTATCTGTAATGATGGATAAATGACATTATCATAGATAATAAATTCAGAGTTATCTGAGGAACCATATTTCATGAGCCTGGGTCTTTTTATATAGTGATGCATGTCTTGTCTTTCATTATTAGAGTTTAATTTTTAAAAATCGCTTCAGGTTTTCTATTAGGTTGTTGTACTTACATATGAAAAAATCTTTTTCTGTTTTAGCCTGACTTCTTTCGGCTTGACTCTTCATCATAGTGTTCATGTTACCCTTCATGCAAGACTATGGATATTTTTTCTTTAATAATACTTCAGTAGACATTATCTCTATGTAATTGTGTTTATGCTTTCACGTTACTCATTTTAAAACATTAGACTCAAACTTTAATCTAGGGTAGCTATTTTGCACTTACTTCTTTGCCTAGCAACTTTCATTCTACCATTTCAAAGTTTAATTTCTGACTTATGAGTCATGTGAAACATGGCCGAGACAAAGTTTACAACTGAAAGGGAGAAATATGTGAATATACATGCATCTATGAGTCCCAGTGCATGACATATTGGCATAGGATTAGAAGGAAATATTTTGCAACTCTGGAGAGACCTATAATCATAAACATAAAGTAACCTGTAGGAAAAAAGAATTACCAGAGGTCTACATATTAGCTTTGAGGAAAGTCATTCATATTGGTTGTTTATTATAAATAAAGATATATTTTATGTGAGGCAAAAGCAGTAAGTTTGACAACTTTTGTTGCTGTTCTCGCCCAAGAGAATAAACTGAGTTAATTGTGTCGGCAAGGGTGTGCCATCATTTCTAACAGTAAAGCTGTCAGTAATCTAAATTCTTGTCAGTGATGAGTGATGATTGGCTACTATTTTTTGGAGAGGTTTATTTCTATTATTATGAGAAAGCAAGGTTATATCTTAAAGAAAATTGTGCATGTGTATGAATGTAGGTTTTTGTGACTGTGTATGACAGTGGTATATTTGCAACTGACAGCTGATTAAATTTAAGAAAAGGGAATTTTATGGCTCAAAATTTCAATAGTGCATACCTCTAGGGGACAATGGGGTAGAGTTAAATGTACAGAAGCATTTTTTATATATAATTTGTTAAAAGAGTGTACTGAAGAGTTTTTAGAGATTTTTCTTTAATTTTGAGATTTAAAAAAAAAAAAAAAGAGCGAGCACAAGCCCAAAAGGTTCAGGACATAGGACCAAAATTTTTTAAGATTTTAATTAAACTTTTGATATGTCTTATGAGGAAGCCACGGCATGAGAATCAAAAGTTTTAAAGACAGCTACAGTCCACCAGAAGCTTGAAGGAACTAGTTCATAAACTAATGCACTCCTGGGAATCAATGTTTTTGTGATTGTATTTACATTGTCTCAGTGGACAAAGATGAATCTCAGTTAATCATGTCATTATTGAACAGATTGGAGTCACTGGTTATAAAGAGGTTTATCAGGTAAATATCAGTTCTGAGGAAATTTTGGATGTGTAAAAGCAAAATATTCTGTTGTTTTAGGAGATGATTTGGCACTTTATTTATTTATTTATTTTTTATTCATTCATTCATTCCCGGGGATTGAACCAGGGTGCTTTCACCACTGAGCCACATCCCCAGGCCTTGTTATGTTATATTTAGAGACAGGGTCTCATTGAGTTGCTTAGGACCTCACTGAGTTGTTTAGGGCCTTGTTAAATTGCTGAGGCTGGTTTTGAATTATCCATTCTCCTGCCTCAGCCTCCTAAGCTGCTGGAATTACAGGCATGCACCATCACTTCTGGATGATTTGGCACTTAAAGGATATACATTCAAAAAAAGGAATTGAAGTTGTTTTTTTAAAAAATTAATTTATTCATTTAAATGCATTTTGAGTCATAGTACATATATAGAGCTCAGTTTTCCATCTCTCTGGTTGCAAACAAGATAGAGTCATACCATTTGTGTCTTCATACATGCACCTTGTATCTCATTCAATTATTTTTAGGAATTGAAGTTTTTTAAAGTTTCAAAGTTAACTTCTAATTTTACAAATATCTTCTACATATACTGTGTTTGGTTTTTAAAATGTAATGTTTTAAATTTAAGAAATGCCTTTTTCCTCAATTCCAGCCCTTCTCTGTAACTCAAAATTCAGAAATTTCTACCATAATTTGTTATTGAAAATGACATGTCTTTGCCTCCTTTCTATGAAGTCCTTAAGTGGTTCTAATTAAGGTCTCTGATGAAGTTTATTATATATTTATTGAATTATCATCAATTATTATTGAAATAATTGGAGTGCACACCCAAGCAAAACATGAACTTGTGACAACATTTTATGATAAGCAAGAAAAATAGCTCTCAAAAATATAAGTTTGAATTGTGATTTAGTTTTATAATTAATACAAAATACTTATCCTACTGGAGCCTAAGATAAATTACTGTTTGGTGTTTTTCAGTTCCCATACTGAATAAAAATTTTAGTATAATGTGATAAGAATAATGTTTAAATAGAAAAATACATCATACTGATAAAATATAAAAGAAATCTTTATATATATATAAAACTTTAGAAGATATTAAGAGTACGTTTATAATATTATCTAGGATTTAGCTTTAAGATGAAGTTTGATGTATAAAATGCAACATTTTTGGCAACTGTTCCAAGAAATATGTGAACTGGCCATTGGATTGGCTGTGGGAGAAAATGCATCACATTCTACTCAGGCTAGAAGGGTTTTGTTCATTTTCTCCAAGGAATAACATTACTTTCATATAAAATGTCAAATATTCTTAACTAAAATAAGAGCATCAAGTCCTTTTCTGACATTTTCAACAGTCTTTTATCACATGTGAAACAAATGACAAGTCTGTATTAACTAACAGGCATAGCTGCCTCCTAAATTACCAACTTACCTTAATTAGTCCCAGTTAAACCCACCAATTTGTTTTCCCTCTGTGCCTCTCTGTAGCATGTAAGTGTGAGGGGCGGGGACTTGGAGGGGTGTCAGAAAAATTGCAAATGATGGAGGTAAAAAGCTACTTAATGAACTGAATATGGACACATGTAATTTTGTTGTTCAAAATTTAATAGAGTTATGTATCAAAATATATCACTTTAACTTATACTCAATTTGTTTTTTTCCATCAAGAAATGGATTTAGAATTAGTGACAAACTGCTGTGATTTGGACAATCAGTAATGAGTTGCTTGTTCATAAAGATTGTATCACAATTTCTCAATTCAGGTGATTAGTCTTAATAGTTAAAGGTAAAACTATATAAAATCGGATTTATGACTTGATATATAATTTGTCATTTGTCAGTATAATTTGGCATATTGAATGGTGATTGGAAATTACTGTTTTAGATATCAACATTTTTCACATTTTTCATTTGCCCTTTCTAAACAACTTTGGTTTATTTTTCTTCTCTCTACTCCAAATGTTGCTACTATAGTAGAAAGAGAAGTTGAGGCTTAAAAGCAAAATTAAAAATAAGGGTGCGTGGGATGAAGATATTTGTTGCCCATTTGCAAACATGTGGATGCTGTTTCCTAGAGCTCTGTGGTTTATGAAGCAACAGCAAGGACTGAATTTAAGAGAATTGGTAATGTTGGCTCTTATTCTGCACTGTAAATTTAGAAATATCAGTGGTAAATTTTATCCTGGAAGGACAGACATGGTAGAGTATTGGAAAATATCAAAAATCTTCTGTCCCTTAATTATCTGAAACAACTACTAAAACATCATGACCAGTGCAGGTTGAAAGATCTGAAGAATGTAGACAAAACATATTTGAATAGGAAAAGCTGCTGAAGTTTCTTTCCTACCCAAAAGGCAAAACAGTTTGAAAAACAGCTTTGGAAGAAAAGAGAGACTCTTTACTTAGAGGAAAAGTGATACTTCCAAATTAAAACGAAAACAAAGACGGCAACAGACTCTGTATCTCATGTCACTTGGGGAAAGAATAATAGTAATAATAATGATATAAAGTTTTTGGATAATCCCAAAGCCCACCCTTCCCCTAGAAGAGAAGAAATCAATCATTTGAAGAATTGCTCACCCGTCAGTAACTTCCATTTAGTTTAAGTTTGGAAAAAAGAGGAATTTTTAAAATCAAAAAGCTTAATAAATCACATCTACTTTTACCTTTTTTCTACTGCTAAAATTTTCCTCACTTACTCTTTCAGTGACTATAATTAAGTTCTTCTTAGGCTTCTATGATTAGAGGTCATTTTGACCATTCCAAAAAATAAGCAGCTATACTTATGCTCGTGTGAATAAAAGTTTTCTCGAGTGCTCTCCATTCTTTCATTAAATCCATTTTGTGTAAAATTTTAAGCATTGTGCTACCATGTATCACAAAGGATATACATAAGGTTTTGGCTTAGGGTAACTATTTAAGAAATACCTTTTTAAAGTCATCAATATTTTTAAATCTTGCATTATAATTCAGTGTGCTTCTACAATTTCTCACTTTTGGGTACAATTTTAAAGTGAAATGCCTTGGAATATGTGTGCAATAAAAACTAAATGTGCTATAGATCAACAATTGAATTATAAAAAGTAATAGATAAGAATTGATTCATTGCTCATGTTCTAATGCTGGATTACCATTGTGACCATTAGATCACAATGAAAAATGTATACTTTTTCTTAAAATGTAAGTTTATATTTATTTAGAAAAAGTATGAAAAGTAAGAACATAGCACTCAAAGTCATACCTTCCTTTATAAAAGAGAAGCTCTCTTTTAACTAAATGACATTAATAGAGTTAACTATAAGAAATAGAGCAAGCATCATTTGTTGTACAAGTTCTCATATTTGTGCATTATTATTATGGAATTTTAAATTCAAAATAGTTTCAAAGCTGAGTTTGAAAAGTAAGAGGATAATACAATTATTGCTAAATCTTGCATTTAGTTTGTGGTGTTCAGCTCTTACGTTAGGAGAAAACATATGTATGAACTGGAGGGAAAAAAATCCATAGAGAAACTGTTTTTGAATTTTAGGCACAAATTTTATTTTGCTGGAGTGGATATTTAAGTTCGAATTAGTTTTTCTTTCACCAAAACCACCGATTTTTGTCAATTAAAATACCTAATTTATTCCATTAATGAAGCAACACCTTTTTATTTTCAAAGGTTGAAAATGAATACAAAACAGGTTTTGTTAACAGAATGGACAATTTGTAGATTTTTAATAAAGGGTGTCTCTGTGTGTGTTGGTGTATGTATATACACAAACATAAGTATACTTTGTACTTACCTTAAAAGGTGTTCCTTATTTTTTTACACTAACGTGTGAACACTAGGTATGTTTGTAGAATACTGTGTGATGAATTATACTGTTTTTTTTTCTGCTTTTCTATGAAGACTTTTATTTGTATGGTAGCTGTATGCTCAGATGATGAGAATATAAGAAGTGAAGTACCCTGAAAAGTATCACATGATGGCACTGTTTCCATTTCCACATCCAATATTATGAAATAAGGCTATAATAAACTGGTATTAAGAATGGGGTCTAATGCCAATGTATTTTGTATAATTTATGTAAAATAAAAATCTAACCACTGTGGCTATTCGTATGGGTACTAAAGTAGATTCATAGAATTTTGACAAAGTATTTTATAAAAGTTTGCATATTTATCATGTCTGTAATTTACATCACGAAGAAACAATTTATCTGGAATGCTGAAAAATTCAATGTGACAGAAAGCTATTTAATTAGTTGAGTTGCTTTATAATAGAAAATTACATTTTATATTTCAGTTTTATTTTGGAAAAAAATTCTGTATCACACATGAGATTTATCTGCGGTAATATAACCATTCATATAGAAATTTTTGAAGGATGCAAAGAAGGCGTATAAATGAGAGTAACTTGAAGAAAGTATATTAATCAGTGGTTGAAGGGATCAAGCACCATTTTAAAGTGAACAAATTCAAGAGTGGCCAATGTGAATATTTGAAGGGTTCGTTCATCTGAGGGATGTGGATGTTAAATGGTGTGTGATTTCAAATACCTTAACTTATTATGGTAAACAGTATCTCCTAAACAATAGGCAGAACAAAACTGGTGTCATGTGATTATCATTTCCAGAATGAAGGTACAAAAATTTTCCATTCACAGCAGAAGAGGAAAAAAATTGATCAAAACGTGATGTGATATATATTGAAGGGTATCCTCCATGGAGGTGTATGTTTAAGATAAGCCAAGCATCAAGAATCACCAGGTTTTATCCTCAATAATGAATTGACAATAGCAGACATTGTTTCATCTTCCCTGTGGCAGGAGAGTGGGGAAAATATACCCAGCTCTAAGGAGAAGGAATGATGGTCCCCCTAGTGATCTTGAAGAACCTAATGGCCAGACATTGGAGGTTCAGCCAGTGAGTGCTTTAGGAATATTTTTAAGTGTTGTCAGTTTGTATTATTTCTGATGTGACAGAAAAACAGACCTTGTGCCATTTTTCCATTGGTTATTTGTGACTTAACACAGGGAAGATCTACATGTAGGAAGTTTTCTATCATTCTTTTCAAAAGATTATGTAAAGTCATCATACATATAAATAAATTTAAAGATTTATCTTAATAAAATGCCAAAGACCTTAACTATATATACTAAGTATAAGCCTTAAACCTGTCATTATAAAGAGAAAAATTCCACCTTTATAAACAAATGTGTGTGAAATAGAACTATCTTTTCTAGTATTTTGTTGTATTGAATCATTTTTTAACTTCTAGCTTTAAACAGTTACATTTTTAATATGAAAATAATAAATAAACATATTGTCTTAGTAATCCATCCTGAAACAAGGGCTTCTCGTACCTTGAAATTTCAAGAATATCTTGGTGTCATATCACTTCCTTTTGGAAAGTGACAGTTTGCATAATACCTTTCACATATGAGAAAAATTTAAATTATGATATTCAGGAAAACGTTGAAAAATTGCTTAATGATACATTGACAAAAAGTAGTCATAAATCTGTACTGTAGAAGAGAAAACATCCACTACAAGAATCTTTTCATTTCTCTTATGTGAGAAGGTGTGTGTGTTAGGGGGCTGGTTAGAATACTGAAATAGGAGATTTCTGTGTTCACTGTGTTTCACCATGCAAATTACTTGCAATTTCCAAATGCCAGTGTTACTTTTCAGGACAAATTTCACACAAAAGGAATTCAGCGATTATTCATCCAGTTTAATTAATTCAATTAAATAAGTCTGATGCTGTCAGGTGTTCTTTTAATAATTGAATCAACATGCAGATACATAATAAGCATAAAAGCGTTTCTATGGCTGCAGTTAATTTAGATCCAAAAGAATCTGCTATTCCTCTACATTTGATATAGATTATTCTATAATATTTCAGTAATGGGTTGCACAAAGGCTGGCTTTTAATTCTTTGCTTTCTCGAATGTCTTTATATATAATGGTTTAAAACAGAAGGTGTTCAAGAGAGGGTGACCTTTTTTCCATTACCATGGTTCCTGTCATTAATGCATTATAATTTTCTTTAGAAGTCTGGAAAAATGTGTATGTGTGCAATACATAGCAGGTATGAATCAAAGCATGTTAGTGAAAGTTTAGAATTGCCTGTTATTACTTTTAAAAAGAAGAGATTCATGGGACACACTTTATTGTTCTCAATATATATTCATTTTTGGTAACATGAGTGATTAAACTGTTTTTCATATTATTCTAATCAGACTTAAAAATTTGGGTTTTTATAACAATTGTTATGTCAGTAATATTGTAAAAGATTATGTTTTATGACTAAATTTAAATCATAAAAGACACTAGTTCTTAATTTTGATTTTTGCCTAAAGATAACCTCATATATAGAAATAAATTATAAAAGGATATTAATCATATATAAAGAAAAAAGACTTGGGTAAATGGTTTATTTGGAGTTCTCAGCAGTGCTTGATGTCATAATTATTGTAAATATTAATTGCTGTGCTAAAAATGTAAGCAAGCCGATTTTGTATTAGATGAAAAATGAAAATAGACTGTGTACTGGTAAATAGATAATCATACAAAAGTAATTGGGGTTTTAAAACCCCAATCTATTCTGCCAGCATGAGCTCGTTTGCATGTTAATCACAAGAGTGATTTCCTACTTCACAAGGAAGTCCATACTCTTTCATAACCACTTTTAATTGCATTTAAAATGATTCAGGTTTGTAACATTAGAAATGAAGGCGTATCTGTGTCAAATTAATAAAAATGTCCCTGAAAATCTTTATAGACTATAAATAC
The DNA here is from genome assembly GCA_004024805.1 of Geosciurus inauris. Taxonomy (NCBI): domain Eukaryota; kingdom Metazoa; phylum Chordata; class Mammalia; order Rodentia; family Sciuridae; genus Geosciurus; species Geosciurus inauris. Next base: position 260,249 of record PVHX01000010.1, read on the forward strand.
TCAAATATTTTAAGGACTTCTATTTTTAATTGGAATATGTAGAGGCCTATTATATATTTTGAGTGTTATTAATGATGGCATAGCTTTGGTACAATGTGCCAATTTTAAAAGACAGATCACTTAAAATGTAGAGTGTTTTATTACATTTTCAATTATGTGGAATTTTCCCTAATTTTAATATGCAGGTACTTACAATGAAACTTAATTTTAAATTTTTACATAAAATATGAATTCACAATAAAAGAATGTAACAGTGATATTTTGTAGATTACTTAAATTCTTATGGCAATACATTTAATACATTTGGAATATATTGCTCCCCCATCATGGGTCCAAGGCATGTACACCCTCTCAATATTAAATTTTTACCAGCAATAAGCTTTTCAATAACAAAATTTAATGCTGAAAGTTATTAACTATTTTCACCTGTGAATATTTTCAGTATTAACTAAAATCTTTTTATTACTGACAGTAAATACTAAAACTATCACTTAAAAACTAATATAGAATAAGAAAAATATGTTAAATCCAAAATTTATATTTTTAACTTGTATAAATCATCAGCATCACATATTTCCAGGACCACTGTAAATGATATTTTACTGTTTACATCATGACTATTTCTCTATCCTAACTCTGTAATATGTAATGAATAAATGTCAGAGTTAAGGCAAAATTATTTATTTGCAGAACATAAGAGTTGGATATTTTGCTAAATTCACTAGAATTGTAGTCTTATTGATCATTCAGATACAAAACCTAAATTCCAATCAAGATGTTCTCGCACACACAGTTGTGTGCACACACATCTATGTACATATTTGATGAAAAGTTTGATGATTAAAGAAAAGCACTCACAATTTAAAAGAGAGGATATTTGCTTTTATCACCAGGTGTTCTTTCTAATATAAATGACCTGGGTGATGATTCCATAACATAGCTGGAGGTGCTCTGGAGAGTAAAACAGATCTATTAAATTTTTCATGGGGAGGGTCCACCAGGGATAATAAGCCAATATTTCTTGTCCCATATTCCAGATGTTTTATATAATTCTGCATCTTTCTAAACTAAATCGTAGCTTTTCCAGAAAAAAAAAAAATCGTGTACTGTGGAGACTGAGATGAAAGGCAAGAGCTGTTGAAATGTTAATTTTACTATCTGCTGTTGAGGTCTGCTACCTTTTTGTATTTTTTTCTTACTCCCAGTAGCTCAGTTCTGTTTTATGAATGTTGTGGTATTTCAGTTGTTTGAAGTTTAGAAACTAAGAGCATGACTTTGACTTCACAAAAGATAGTGCCACATAGTATATATGGCAAGGTGATCGATGAACTTTATCTTAATAATACCCTCTTTAGACTTTAGTGTATTAAGAATAATTTAATTATTGTGATCATCAGTAATTTATTAATGTATGTTGTTTTTTTTTCTGTGTGTGAGCTTTTAAATTTACAGACAAATCATAAGAAAGGGAATAACTGGTAAAAATTACCCCATTTCTTGCATATATTTAGTTTTACCTCTAGTTTTCATTTGTTGCCACAAGGCCCCATCATGGGTTTAGACAAAACATTACTGAAGATTTACTTTAAGAATAGCTGAATTTGCTTAGGAAGTTGCAGCCTTCCTAGGTTGATAGATTGAGAGAAGTATCTTGCTTTTCCAGTAGTAAACCCTTACTTGGCAGGGCATGCTACAGTTTGGTTAATTTACATTCCTTTTTCTGAGTTCATAACTATATGTTTATCTGTAAATGTACAAAAATATTTTTTATTTTCTTCAATTTTCGGAATATATTGCTCTTTAATATAGCTAGAGTAAGATACTGTTTTTTATCCTACAATTTGAACTCGTTTTGACAAACTTCCTTTATAAGATGTGGATTCTTACACTTTTTTTAAATACATCTTATGTAGTAGGTGAATATAAATGGGCTTGTTTCTGCAGTAGTTTATTTCTGCTTTCTTTTGTGTCTTGATTTTTTTCAGCGGGTTATTCATCACAACAATAATAATTTAAAAAGCAACCACATTATTCATTTGGATCTAAATAACAAGTGGTTACCTAAGCTTTCTAGTTGATTCAGTCAAAAAACACCAGAAATTATTTAATTGCCAATACTGCTTAATTAGAACAATGATGATAAATAAATCAGATGTTTCATTAAGGAAATACTAGTAAAACATTTCATTTGTGTAAAGGCTATGCTAAAAACCTGTTGGGTGATTATTTCTTCTGATCACATAAACCCATTTTATATAATTTCTTTATATAGTTTCACTTAAAATTGTGAAGCTGGTGATCATTGTAAGTTGGAGACTATGTTGTATTATGAGGCTATCTCTGTGCTTCTGTACTACTCAGACAAGTGTGACTCCTAATCAATTCACTTCGTGTATAAAACACATTACAAAAGATCCAGATAATAATATTGCTTGTGTTCTGGTGACAGGAAATTGTGCCAAAATAGATGGTAAATATGTTTACCTTGATAACTTAAAATATCATCAAATTGCAAGTTTGTTATTGTTCTTTTAATTTAGGTCTCCAAATTCAGATATGTACATTTTTTAATTCAAACTGTCTATCTTGGATTGATATTTAGAGTTTTTTGTGTAAAATACTTTTTAAAGTACTTCGTGTACCTTTGTACAGTATAAGACTTCGAAGCTGCTGTAATGACTATGGTGTGACTTTATAGTCAGTAGCATTTGTTGATACTATTTTCTGAAGTTTAAATGTTGATTTGTTACATTAATTTTTGCGAATGTTGATTTGTTACATTAATTTTGCAATTAAAATATTATCACCTGGTGTTTGCACCTTCACTGTGCTGTAAAATGAACCTAAGATTAAATTTCTGCAGTGCTGAAGTTTTAGTACAAAAAATGAGTTAAATTATATAAATTTTAGACATTGTATGTTTTGGATATATTAGCTTGTTTCATCAAAATATTTTAATTCCAACTAAGCTCTCATAGTTGAAATCATAAATCTTATAAGTAAGCTAAATATTTCATGTACTATAGTTAAAACTTTCTTTTTTAAAATTTGTTAGGATCTAGACAAAGCATTGTATCTTTACTTCTTTTTAACTGTCATTTTTCTGGAAAGCATAAAGAGTTACTTAGCATTAAATAATCACATCCAATATCCTCTGAGTGATATCATTTTGGTTTTGGTGTTTCTTTTATTTTCTTCTGGAAATCAAGTAAAGCCAGTATCTTTAGAGTTATGATATGTGGAGGAGAAACCAAGATATTTATAAGTAGACAATGATGAGGGTGAAAGTTAGAATGATGTAAAATATTCCTAAATGTAATGTTTTCTGGCTCAATAATACACCATCTTATTTACAGTGGACAACTAAAGGGTAATTTTATCAAGTACAGTGTATTTCATATACCATGAACATATACAATATGTATGTTCATATACATATATTCCTTACCATGCACATCAAATGTTCTTCAAAACAATTTCTTGCCAAAAAATTCTATATGAGTTGATGATCCCTATCCACTAATTATAGTCATCATGAATAATGACCCATGTGTCCATCAGTTAATTTCCTTGTCTTTCAGAGAAGGGCTTCTTTATGTATTATTTTCTTTCATGTTTCACTTTTTCTTCTTATCTTGAAGAAAAGCAAAATATTTTCACTCCCTCATTAGCTTACTACACATTTTCAAGAATCTTTTCCCATTCTTCACCTTTTTGGTTTACACTTTGATTGGATCAGCTGCCAGACCAACACCACATTTTATAGTCTGCTCATAAACTTATCCACCTGGACTGCTAGAAGTAATCACTGCCAAAGTATACTAGATTCTTATGACTAGTTTGGAAGCTGGTTATCAGGAATTTATGTTTTGTTCCTGTGCTGGGACTCAACCTCCTTTATATTTCATTTTGCACCTTGATAAAATGAGTGATTATGTCATTTGAGACTGTATCATTCCCCACTGAAGGCTTTACATAATTGTAAAGTGTTACTGCTCACAAAATTTTCTAGATGTTATTGCTATTACTTGAGTAACAGTAAAGAACTATCTTGAACTTGGAACCATTAACATAAAATTTTCTTTATGACTATTCTTTTTATTTTCTAATATTCAAATCAATATATTTTCAATAATTCTAAATGGAAATTATCATCTTCATAATACTGCCATGTAAATCTGTAACTGTCTTTAATGTCATTACATGTGATACTATTTAATAATTTTTAAGTCCCTGAACATAAAATTTTGTTCAATCAAGTTTTTTTCTTCCTGAGAATAGTCTGTAATATTTTAATTCCTTGAATACAGGCTATTATAATCATTACATCTATTTATATTGTATTTTATTATCAAATGTATGAACCAACTTATAGAAAGTTAAGAAAATACTGTAGGTAAATAACTAGAATTTAAATAAATAGCTAAGATTTAATTATGAGGTTAAATGATACTTGTTTTTGAAGATTTAGATAGCTACTGTCAAACTGACCTCAAAAATTTTCCAACTGGGGAGCTTCCTTGATATGTGAAATCTTGAAAGTGCTTTTGCCTAATGTCAAAGTGACTTTCTGTCCAGTGTGGTTACTCTGCCAAAGCTTGTCCTCTCCACGGTCCTGTTTGTGACTATATTCTTGTTTATTTCCTCTACTCACATATTAAACACATACTAGGAGGAGATATAACCCTTCATCAGTATTAGTGAAATTATATGCTTCATGTGATAATAAAGTATGCATTCATGGTACGTTGCTAATTTTAACTTATACCAAACTAAATTATTTTAATAAAAGTTTATATAGTCTTATGCTCTCTAGAGAACAAAATATGTAGAAATCTCAAAATGCTTTTAATACTGAGAACTGAATATTGATGCACAGGTTATATTAAAGGTAACTTCTCAAGGACTGACTTTTCTGTACTTTTTTCCTTATCATCCACATACCATAATTTTGGGCTTAGCAGTTTAAAAAAATATTTCTATTAGAATTACTGCTGTTTGTGTGGTTATTTGTGCTTTACTGAACATTTCCACAGTTACAATACATATTCTTCTCAACTATTTTTAGAGGTTACCTTATCTCCACCTCATCCTTGACATCACCCTTATTTCACTGATGCAAGTTTTGCTCAGAAAGGCAAAGAAACTTGCCTAAGTAACTCAGTCAATAGGGAGAACTGAGATTCTAAGATCAGTGAGTGTCACTCAGGTATGTATTGCTGCTCATTTATATGGAATAAAAAGGTAAGAAACGGGGAGAGAAGGGACAAAGGGAATTAAATGAGTAGGTAAATAAAGGGAGAAAAAGAATTAGATTTGGCATCATAGTGTTAAATTATTTGCCTCTTTAGATGATTTAATACATGTTGTGTTAATAGAAAATGGAACCAATAATAATTTATAGTATGCCACAATTTTTATTATCTACCAGATAACTCAGCCTTAAAAATATTGTTCTTGACTAAATGCTGACAAATAATTTGCACTTGGACTTTTCTCACTTTAGGGCTTCTATGCTTGCTATTGCATTTGCCATGAATGTCCTTCCTTAAGACATATGAATGACTACCTCCTTTACTTTCTTCAAATATTTGCTCAATGTCACCTTAATGTGACTACCTGATCATATTCCCAGGTTTTCTCAATCCAACATACTGTGTTCTAACCATCATGTGTATCACTAAACATTCTGTATAATTTAGTGTTTTGTTTGTTGTCACCTCTCCTTACTTTTGCATATTCATTTTTGTCAGTCTGTCTCTATAAAAAATAAGCTAATGGTAGGGATTTTTGTCTGTTTCATTCTTTGATAGAGTGCATGTACCTAAAACATTGCCTGGCCTGAGTCTCAGTCAGTGGTTGTTGGTCGTATTCAGGGCCTTGTGTGCAGAATGTAGTGCCAACAGAAAACCCTGTAAGACATAGTGGTTACCAAGGTTACTTACCATCTACTATCATCATGACATGTGAGATCTTTGGCTTTGCATCAGTGATGCTCTTATGAATATCTAAAGTTGTGAAGACAGGGGAAGTGGGTAGTTGGGAAAATCACTTTAAATAGCTTCTTAAGTGCAACTCCTTTCTTCATTGTTCGTGGTCATGTTATAAAAATATTAACATTAGCACAGCACTCTCCAGCAAGAGGAAAATCCATGAATTTCCCATTAAATGCCCACATGCTTGTTGGAAAGCATACTATGATACAACTTTACTCTTCATTTGAGACATTTTCATATTGTTTTAGTGCTCTGTGCACTATTTCAGTTAATCAGTGTTCCAAATGTAATCTGGGGTTTAGTGCCAGGTGGCATGCCTGAGACATATAAAGATTTTTATGGATAACAGATGTACAGAAATGTAGGGCTTTCTCAGATTTACTGTAGACATATTTTCTTAAGAGATACACAGAGTAGTTATTCTGTTAGTCAGTGTTTAAAATAATGAAATTCTTTCCTAAATATAGTCCTTCCAAATTTCATTTGAATCCTTGTAAAGCTAGGTGAATACTGTTTACCTTAGGTCTTAAAATAAAGGTACAGTAATCGCCTGTGTAATTCTTTAATATTGCCTGATATGAGAAGATATAAAATATTAAAGCATCCAGATTTTGCTCAATCTAGTGGATATTTATGGTCATATTATTCTGGGCATTGTTTTTCACCACTGTTTCCTATTTTGTTCTATAGCAATCTACTCTATTTGTAAAGCATTCCATTTTAAAAGAGTTATACAAATGGGAAAATGGGTTGAAAGGAAAACTATTTGACATTGCTTTACTTTAGAGTGAAGATGGTTTGTGATAAGAAATCTAAAACAATGTTTTTTATTTCTTCATAGATAAAATATTAGAATGTGATTTTTGCAAGTTTACATTGGAAAAATGTTGCAATATTGTTGTTGAATTGCATCATTACTTGAAGTATTTCAATGAAAATAAACAATAGTGAATTTGGATGTGTCCCAAATAAGACATTATTTTAAAATTGTATAGACTGGTGACAGTGTATTTTATTAAATAAGTACATTCCATATGTGGCATTAGGGAAATTATTTTATGATTTTGATAGTTGTATATTATGGTGAATAATCTTGTAATGTGCCATCACATCTGCATTTATTTACTGTTATTCTTTACTCACCTTGTGATTATTTAGTCTATAAATGCATAGACTAAAACTTCATTCATGGTAGTGTTTAACAGTTATTTTCAAAGCAAATGCTAAATCTGTGAAGGCATTTCTTAATACATTTTCTTTCCTTCTTTCCTGGCAGTCAAGAACTTGATTTGTGTTCATGTTCCGAATTTCTTCAGTGTTCCTAGCATGGCTGTTGAAATCTATACTTTATATGATCTCATTGTACTGCCTGCATTTCATTAATGACTGATTCTGTTTAGGGCTTGGGGAGTGAAATATTTTTCATATGACACTATGCAAAATGAGTATAGTACACCAGCTGCAGAAACCACAGACCATCTGATTTTGTGGTTTTGAGGATGTGAAAAGTTCAATTGCTGAAAGTAAAGCTTATCTCTGTATTTGTGCTGTATGGAAGTGTGACTACTGTAGACTGCAGACAGATATCAAAATATTGTATTCTTATCAGTAGCCTTGTTTCAAAAAAATGGGCAATATTCTTACCAAGATTTATCTTGTGTTACATTTGACTTTGAATTGCAATATACCTTTTTAACATTTGGCTATATACTTATGGTTTTTACAATTATCACAAATACCAAGTTAGAATTTATTCAAAAAATAATCAACCGTAAGTTTATGAATAAATTTTTATGATTTTTACTGTTAACCGTGTTTATATGCTATTATTGTTATGAACTTCTAAACAGTTATGATGTGGATGTCACAATTATAGATTTTAAAGCCAGGGGGAAGGAGGAGTGGAGGTTCACTGGGTTGGACACGGGAGAGGGAGGAAGGCGGGAGGAATGGGAATGGGGAAGACAGTAGAATGAATTGAACATGACTTTTCTATGTTCATATATGAATGTGTGACCAGTGTAACTCCACATCATTTGCAACCACAAGGATGGGAAGTTACACTGCATGTATGCATGATGTGTCAAAATACATTCTATTGTCATGTATATCTAAAAAGAACAAATTTTTAAAAGTAGTAAAAAAAACAATTATAGATTTAAAATTTTTAGTTTAAAAATAATTTTATTGAGAGTAATTTCATCAACTTATTTACAGTTATTGTAAGAGGAAATAAATATAACTTTAAACAAATGAAAAGTCTTAAATATAATTGTGATCTTGCTTTGATAACCACTGTCTAAACCACATAACAGTATTTTGTAAATGTTGATTATGGAAAACAACATTAAGATCACAGTTCATGTGTAACTGAAATTAGTCTACTTGAACTTTCTAGGTGTATCTGTTAGACTTCTTTGAAGAACAAAATATAACATATGTGTATTAAGATTTATATACACAGATACATATGTGTATTTACACACATATAAACACATTTGTGCATATGTATTTTGTATATGAGAGAGAAAGGTATTTGCTCTTATTTTTGCCTTTTATAATTTCTTTATAGATTTACAGTGCCAGTTGATTCCTGATTGATTGGCAGTGCTATCAAAAAAGCTTTTAGGAACACTTTAATATTCTTTGTGGGATTGTAAATTAGTACAACCACTATGGAAATCAGTATGAAGTATTGTCAAAAGAATAGGGATGGAACCACTGTATTACCTCCCCATTTCACTCTTTAGTGTTTATCCAAAAGAATCAAAGTCAGGATACTATAGCAATACATGCATACTCATATTTATAGTAGCAAAATTCACAATAGACAAGTTATATAACCAGCCTAGGTGTATCTCAGTGGATGAATAAAGACAGTGATGTGTGTATACAAAATTGAGTTTATTCAGCCATTAGGAAGACTTAAATAATGTCATTTGCAAGAAAATGGATAGAATCAAAGAGAATTATATTAAGTGAAAGTAAGGCAGACTCAAAGTCAAAATTTCTTTGCTTTCCTCTCGTATGTGGAAAGGCAGTAGGGAAAGAAAAAAAAAAGTGGGTCAATGATTAATAAAAATTAAAGGGATACCAGTAGAGTAGGGCAAGTGTTCTAGGGGGTGGGAAAGAGGATATACTGGCAAATGAAATTGACCAAAATACAATGTGTAAAAACAAAAACCCCTATTGTATCTAATTATAATGCACAAATAAAAGATTAAGAAAATAAATGCCTTTTTCTCCCCTACTTTCACATTGCAGCAGCAATTTCCACTTTGAGATTTGGCATTCAGACATGTAAGTTGTATCAAAAGGAAGTCTTAGAAAATTTCCTCCAAATAATTGGCGTCTGTCTTTGGAAAATATCTGACAAATATATTGAGTATTTTGTTCTTCAAAGAAAATATAAGGTTATTCAATGTAACTTTGCCCACAATTGCTACAGGGATGATTTCAACAACCACCTATGGTGAAGTAAGTTTGGAGAGGTATAGGAATGATGCTGGGGTTGTTTATGGTGTGGGGTGAGTTATTTCTTACAGGTTATAAGCCTCTATTAGATTCAAGATTTTATACTAGATGCTCAATTTCTATTTATATAACATATACAGTGTATCTATCCACATTATTTTAAAGTCTTAGTAATTGAGAAAATGAATTTTGAGAGAAAAATTGCTGAAAAATTATAATTGATCATATTGTTAAATCTGGTGCATGTATGAATATGTAACATAGAATCCTACTATTACATAAAATTTTAATGCACCAGTAAAAATTATGAAAAAATAATCTCAACCACGAAAACAATTTAAGAAACTTGTTAGTGGAAAAATAAATATGCAGGACACAAACGTTTCCAAATAACTATATAAAAATTCCTTACTCTTTATTCTTTTTTAAAAATATTTTTTTAGTTGTAGATGGACAGAATATGTTTATTTTATTTATTTATTTTTATGTGGTGCTGAGGATCAAACCCAGTGCCTCATGCATGTGAGGCAAGCGCTCTACTACTGAGCCACAATCCCAGCCCCTTCTTTAATTCTTATTTGCTACAAAATACAGACAAAATTCTTTTAGAAATGTTTTTATTGGTGCATTATAGTTATACATACTATTGGGTCCACTTTGACATAATCATACATGCATGGAATCTAATTTGCTCCTCTTCAGTCCCAAGTATTTCTTCTTTTCCTCTCTCCATCTGTACCCCTTGATCCACTCTACTGGTCTTCCTCTATTTTTTAATTTATCTTAATTGTTGCTTTATAGATATATATACAAATGAAATTTACACATATGTACATAGCATAATTTGGTCAAATTCATTTCATAGTTCCTTGTTTACCGTCTCTCCTCTTTCCCCTCTATGTTGTTCCTGTACCCCTCCGAACTCCCTTCCATTTTCATGAAATCACTCCCTCCTTTTTTCTTATTTTTCTATCGTGTCCACATATGAGAGAAAACAGTCAACTCTTGACTAAGTCCATCTTATTTCTCTTCTCATGATGTTTTTCAGTTCTATCCTTCATCAGTCACAATTATAGATTTTATTTTATTCTTCTTTATGATTTTATTCTTCTTTATGACTAAATAAAATGCCATTGTGTATATATACCACCTAATCTTTATCCATTCATCTGTTGATGGGCACCTAAAATGTTTCTATAATGTGGTTATTGTGAATTGCATTGCTATCAACATTGATGTGCATGAATAACTATAGTATGCTTATTTTAGTTCCTTTGGGTAAAGACCAGTGATTGGGATAGCTAGGTCATATGGTTGTTCCATTCCTAGTTTTCTGAAGAATCATCATGCTGCTTTCCAAAATAGTTGTACTAATTTGAAGTCCACCCAACAGTACATGAGTGTACCTTTTTCCTCTCATCCTCCTCAGCATTTATTATTATTTATATTCTTGATGAATTGCCATTCTAATAGGAGAGCGATTAATTCTCAATGTAGTTTTGATTTACATATCCCAGACTGTTAGGAATGTTGAACATTTTTTCATATACCTGTTGGCTTTTTGTATTTCCTTATTTGAGAAATGTCTATTTAGTTCTTTTGCCCATTTATTGATTGGGTTATTTATTTCTTTTTTGGTGTTACATTTTTTGAGTTCTTCATAATTCTGAACATTAATCCACTGTCAGAGGAGTAGCTGGCAAAGATTTTCTCTGATTCTGTAGGCTCTATCAGTTTTTAATTATTTCCTTTGCTGCACAGAAGCTTTTTAATTTGATGGTATAACACTTACTGATTCTTGATTTCCTTTCTTGACCTTTCAGGATCTGGTTAGGTAAGTCACTGCCTGCACCAATATGTTCAAGTGTTGAGCCTATGTTTTCTTGTAGAAGTTGCAAAGTTTCTGGTATAATTCCTACAACTTTGATCCATTTTGAGTTGACATTTGTGCAGAATGAAAGATAAGGATCTAGTTTCATTTTCCTACATATGGATATCCAGTTTTCCTAGGACCATTTGTTATGATGGCTGTATTTTCTCCAACATATATTTTTGACACATTTGTTGGCATAAGATGCCTGCATCTATGTGGGTTTGTCTCTGTATCTTCTATTTCATTGTTCTTTATGTCTGTTTTGACACAAATACCATGCTATTTTCTTACTGTAGTTATGTAGTATAATTTGAGATTAGGTATTCTGATGCCTCCTGCATCACTCTTATTACTTACTATTGTTTTGACTATTCTAGGTCTTTTATTCTTTCAAATGAATTATAGGACTATTTTTTCTAGTTCTGTGAAGAAAGTCGTTGATATTTTGATGAAGATTGCATTGATTCCATATAATGCTTTTGGTAGTATGACCATTTTGACAGTATTAATTCTGCCTATCCAAGAACATTGGAGATCTTTCTGTTTTCTAGGGTCTTCTTCAATTTCTTTCTTCAGTGTTCTAGTTTTCATTTTAGGGGTTTTTCATATCCTTGGTTAAATACATTCTAAGTATTTTAGTTTATTCCAAGCATCTTTATTTTATTTATTTGTGAATGGAATAGTTTCTCTGATTTTTGTCTCAGTAGATTCATTATTGGAGTGTAATAGAACCATTGTTTATGTATGTTGATCTTGTATCCTGCTACTTTGCTGAATTTGCCTATCACCTCTAGAAGTTTTCTGGTGAAGTTTTTGTCTTCTAGATATAGGATTATGTCATCAGCAAATAGGTATATTTGATTTCTTTTCCTATTTGTATCCCTTTAATTTGCTTTTTTTTTTTTTTTTTGCCTGATTGCTCCTGCTAAAGATTCAAGGACTTTTTTGAATAGGAGTGATGACAGTGGACATCCTTGTCTTTTTCCTAGTTTAGAGCAAAGGCTTTCAGTTTTTCTTTATTCAGTGTAATGTTGCTCTTGCATTTATTACACATTGCCTTTGTAATATTGATGAAAGTAACTTCTATACCTACTTTCTTCAGAGTTTTTAACATGAATGAGTGCTGAGTTTTGCCACAGGACTTCTGTGTCTTTTGAGATGATCATGTGATTCTTGTCCTTAATTATATGTATTTGGTGAATTACATTTATTGATTGCATATGTGGAACCAACATTGCATCCTTGGAATAAAAGCTATATGATCATTGTGTACTATCTTCTTAAAGTGTTTTTCAATGCAGTCTGCCAATTGCCAATATATTATTAAGGATTTTTCTATTAGAGAGTTGTCTATAACAGTTGAAATATGAGTGTAATAGGAAGAATTGTTGGAGATATCTAATTATCCTAAGCAATATTTCTAAATCAAAAATTTATCAAGAGAGAGCTTGAAAATTAGATCCCATTGACAGAAATGTAACTTTGTTTTTTAACGTGAATAACATGTAAGCTCACCAAGCTCACTGTTCTTGGCTGTTTGCTTTTGTCCTTCATTGCCTTTTCCTTTAAGTTCTGTAATAGATTTATATTTCTTTATTATGCTTTTCTTCTTCAAGGTTTTTTTCCCAATATTGTCCTCTATATTCAGATTTTTTTTTCACATGAGTGTTTAAACATGCCTCCCCATATCATTAAAAATTATGTTGTTCACCAGATGAGATGACATGCAGCTGTAATCCCAATGACTCAGGAGGCTGAGACAAGAAGATTGCTAGTTTGAGGCCAGCCTCAGCAACTTAGGGAGACCCTCAGAAAGTTAGTAAGACCCTGTCTCAAAATAAAACATAAAAAGTATTGGGGATAGAGCTCAAGGGTTAAAACTCGCCTGGATTCAATTTCTAATAGTCCCCTGCCCTCAAAATTATGGTGTTCTTGTATATTAACAGCTCTTTTTAATTTTCGCTTTTTCTCTCCTTTTTTTACTTTATTCATGTTTTTCATTTTTCATCTCTCTCATTCTGTTCCACTAGGAGTTTTAGTAAGTTGAAACCAATTTAGAAATTTTGTTCCATAACTTTGCATTAGATTGTTCTAGGTCCTTTTTTCAAGCCTTCGTTTTCCTAGAGCCAAATGAGTTAAATGGGCTGATGATGGAGCCCAGAATCTAGTGACAGTGCAAGGATCCAAATACATTTCACAGCTAGACTTTCTATTTTTGAATAATATCTGGAGATTCATTGATATAGTTCATACAAGATGAATGTTGAGTTCCAGAGGGTCACATTTGCTCCTATCTGAATAATGCATTTTATCATAACATATTGTTATAGAGGCATTTTTCCCATCCCAGCAATGCCTATGACTTTCCTGTGTTTTTTATATACCTCAAAGATATCTTAAATTCATTGTAGGCTTAAGATACAACTCAGTTATTTGAAACAAATGAAAACTGACTTTTAATAAAGCCATTTCACTAAATGAATGAATGCATGGTGTTTAAGAATAGGAATGTATAGGAGTGATAAAATTGAAAAGACAAAGCATTATCAATAATATGAGAGAGGAACTATTATGACTCTGTTTTGGTGATGAGGAAGAAAAGGCTCAGAGAGGTTGAAAATGAGCCCAAGATAGGAGCCTGTTCTTAATTCCTATGCTATCTTGCCATTAGATTTTCAGGAAAACCTTCCATCTAGCTGGGCACAGTGGTGCACACCTCAAATACCAGTCACTGGGGAAGCTGAGGCAGCTTCAAAGCCAGCCTCAGCAACTTAGTGAGGCCCTAAGCAACGTAGCAAGACCCTATCTCAAATTGTTTTTAAAAAGGGGGTTGAGCCGGGCGCGGTGGCTCAAGCCTGTAATCCCAGCACTTAGGGAGGCTGAGACAGGAGAATTGCGAGTTCAAAGCCAGCCTCAGCAACGGTGAGGTGCTAAGCAACTCAGTGAGACCCTGTCTCTACATAAAACACAAAATAGGGCTGGGGATGTGGCTCCGTGGTCAAGTGCCCCTGAGTTCAATCCCCAGTACCAAAAAAAAGAAAAAAAGGGGGGGGATTGAAGTTGTGGCTCAGTGATACAGCGCTTGCCTAGCACATGTGATGCACTGGGTTTGATTCTCAACACCACACAAAGTTAAATAAATAAAGCCATTATGTCCATCTACAACTAAAAATATTTTTTAAAAAAAATTTAAATAAAGGGGACGTGGTTCAGTGGTTAAGCACCCCTAGATTCAAGTCATGGTACAAAAACAAAATAGCTGAAACCTTCATTCTTATCACTTATTTTATCTTTCTTTTGTGTAATAGACATTTGAGCATATGATATTGAAAATATTCTGAGTGTTTCTAAGGTTATATTAAAGAACAATTGGATATTATTTAAGGTATATTTGGATTGCCTCACTTTACAAAAAATGTATATATACATATATAAAAATAAGTAAATGTGTGTGTGTGTGTGTGTGTATATATATATATATATATATATATATTAACTAGTTACCATATTTTACAAAAAAATAAAAAGAAATTTTAAGCCAAGGGTGGTGATGTGCCTGTAATCCCACACTCAGGAGGCTGAGCTAGTAAGATTGCAAGTTCAAAACTAGCCTCAGCAACTGAGCAAGAATCTCAGGAACATATTGAGAACTGTCTCAAAGTAAGAAATGGACTAGTGTTGTAGCTCTGTGCCCCGGGTTCAATTTCTAGTACCCTCCCCCCAAAAAAAGACATGTTACCTTTTTGTCTTAGGTCTTCACTCATGTATTAGTTACCATGCGTTATAGTCAATTAAATATGAAAATAGAAGATATAATAAATTATGGAGATGCATACTGGTTTGGATAAGGTTTATTAAGTCAATTAGTGTCTAAATCCTAGGTTAATCTGATTTGTTATACTTATAATGTTTCTGAATCATAAAATAATTGTATAATTATGAATTACACATTGATTAGAGTTATTTCAAAGGATTACCATAGTTGGACTTTGGGATGTCTCTTGAGAAAATGCTATGAAACAGAATTCCCCACTTAGAGAAAGAGAAAATGACTTTAAATGATCCTTAAGGATCTATGTAGCACTATATATCCAGAATAAATAGTGCCTGTCCAAACTGTAGCCACACATAAATATCTTGAATGAATAAAAGAATAAAAGGCCACTAAAGTATATTATATTTCTAATTTCTTTATGCACCTTGTTGCTGATATTTTTCATACTCTTATTGAATATTTTCCTTGTATGAATTCATTTCTAATTTAATGTCATTTGTAGGATACTAACGTCAGTCAGAATGAAGCTGGAGAGGTTCCTTGATTAATGTTCACCACACAGAAATCCTAGCTGCTGTATAAGGACTTTCCCAATACAGAGATTAGCAGCAATTAAGAAGGCAAAGGTTTTTGAAGAACTTATAGAAAGAAACAAGGACTCTTTTGTGTTAATAGATGTATCTCTCCAAATAACTTATGTGGGTTATACAACGACAGTTTATTTAATCATACTTTTATTCAAAAAGTTATTACCATGTTTCTTCATATAGCATGTAATAGTCAGTAGTCCACATTTTTTGCAGTAGGATTTTACTAAGACAATAAACTTGTGTATTTGTAAACGTAAAAGTGAAACTATTAGAATATAGAGAAATTTACATAATTATTTTCAAGAAATACGTAGTGTGCTAAGATTACATTTGCTATTTGTACATCATATAACAGAAAACTTACTAGTATTATTGTACATTAAATATCTGGCAATTGTGTCTTAAAAAGAGGAAAGCATTCTGTGTCACTGTACGTACTAGATTGTGAACAGTACTTTAAGATAAACTAATTGGATGCATTAGTATCTGAGTAAGACTACCACTCAATCCAATATGATGTGCTTTTACTTTGTTTTAAAAAATTTATCAAATCTGTTTTAGTCTATCCTTTATGTTTTATCATATATATTTCCATCTCTATCATGAGAAGTATGATAAATTATTAATATGTCTGAAAATTTATATAATACATAAAATTTGAGCTTCTCAAGACAAATCATATTCTTTATTATACTATCTTAAAATATCGAATCAATGTTAATGGTCCACAAGGGCCATGTTATGTGTATTTTAAATAGTTTTTTCCTTCATTGTTAGGGAAGTGCTAGAAATTCATGTCATAATCCAGCATATCAAATAGCAATATGACAAAGGTAAACAAATGTGGTTTTGAAAATTTGATCAAGTTATTCCAGTGAAGCAACTTGTTCTGCTACCTAGTACTCCAATATTGATTGGGGGAAGACATTTATTCTAATACCTAGTATTCTAATATTGTTGTAGTATGCACTAATTTGATGTCAGATGGTATTTCCATGTCTGAGCTAGGTGAAATTCACAGTAAATTGAGTTATAAGAGACAAATCTGCTGCACTTTGGGCTTCCAGGTCTCACACTGTGTCCCCTTTGCCTTACTATGGAAAATCACTCAGTGAATACTTCAGTGGCAACAAAAATAGTGTAGATCAGCAGTGTAAATTCCCAGATTAGTTTGCTAGGGCTACTGTGACACCCTGTGGTGTCAAGCCACAGACCAAGTGGCTTGAACAACAGAATTTATTTTCTCACATTTTTGGAGGCTGGAAGTCCAAGATGAAGTTGTTAGAAGGGTTGACTCCTTTGGGGGAAAGGATTTGTTCCAAGATTGTCTCTCTGGCTTGAAGTGTGGTTTCATATTAACTTCCCTATGTACTTGTCTATGCCCAAATTTCCTCTTCTCCTTAAGCACAGTGTCATATTGGATAAGGGCCTGCTGCAAAGACCTCATTTCAACTTAACTTTTAAAACTCCTGTCTCCAAATATAGTCACATTCTGAAGTAATGGGGGTTAGGACTGAAGCTTTTTGGGGGGTGGTTAGTGGCACAATTCACCCTTTGACAATCGCCCTTAGAATTCAAATATTTCTAATAGTTTTAAATTTATATTTACAGTGTTCTTGACCAAATGCAGATTTTCAAATTGGAGAGAATGACCAGGAAAATATATTCCTAAATCCTTCAACTCAGTAGACACTGAGAATATTTTGTTACTGTATCTGCAATGAAGTTATGCTTTATAGAAGCCACTAATCCCTATCACACTGGCTGAGGTTTTTCACGGACCTCACATCAGCTTCTCACTAATTCTCCATACGACAGCCCCTCACTACACACACAAGACACTCATATCAGTGTTTTCATTGCCTAAAATAAATACTTTTTTAAAAAAATCAAGATTGCTATCTGAGTTCTTATTTCCTTATTCATGTTGGATGGCATTTTCTCCAAGGCTCCTTTTGTTCACAAACTTGTCCTCAGATTTCCCTTCTTCTGTTAATCTACACTGGAATCCTGTCAAAAGCTCTGTCTACCACAGACTTTGAAGGCAGGTTTAATGTCATCCTAGGTTCTCATACCATCTCTCACTTTTGAATTCAAGATGGAATTGTTAGATTTTCAAGCACAATTTTGAACATATTACCTCTAAAGCCAATCCCTTTTCCCTTATGAAAGCAGATTGGAATTTGCATGAGAATAGTATCATTATGGAAAGAAACAATATTCATTCCACTCTAGTTTCTTTCAGAAATCATCCAGTTTCATTGACATTTCCTCTAGTAACACTGTTCATTGTAGACCTCACAAGTGATGAGAATACTTCTGAAAATTCTCTCTGAGGAAATAACTATCACATATACCTAAGTAGAATAAATAAATAAATAAAATTTTAAAAAATAACTCCTTTAATAAACACAGTCCTTCCTTTTCAGGGCATTGAGTTGGACTACCCTCTACTCTCCATTGCCATTTACTGATCTCCGGGTCACTTCACACATTCAATGAATATCTTCATGCACAGATCTTGGTATTCTTACCTTTTCCACATTGCACCAATACCATTGGTCAGTTTAAGTTCATGTGTATGACTTATTTCCTACAATAAAGAAATGGTCTCTCTAGTAGCTCATATGATCTTTATTTCCCCTCTGCTTTAACAAGTCACTCCTGTTGTACCACCTGAACTTTGTCATTATATGAAACATCTTCTCTCTCCAAACTCAAAAATACAATATTCTAATTCTAGCCATTATTTTATCTCATCAAATTTTTTACTACATATTCAATGGCCATCATTTTTGCCTATCCTATCTCCTTTTTTATATTAATTTTTACTTTCATGATGATTAATCTATTTTCCAAATTCACTGGAGTAAGGGATAGCACATAGGTGATGAACAATATTTCTGATTGTATCTGTGAGGGTGTTCTTAGAACAGATAAGCTTTTGGATGGGTAGACTGAAAAAGAAGATCTACCATCCCCAATCATGTTGGGCATGATCTAATTCATTGAGGCCTTGAACAGAATAGCAAAGCAAAGAAGGCGGATATGCTTTCTGTTTGACCTGGGACATCTATCTTCTGTTGCCCTCAGATGTCAGTGCTCTTTGTCCTGGGGCCTTTTGGACACAGTCTAGGATGTATACCATTGAAGCAATACCACTAACTCAGGTTAGCAAGCCTTGAGACTCATATTGAATTACAGCCCTTGATTTCCTCATTCTTTGACCTGGAGATGGCAGTTCATGGGACTATTTGGAAACATATATACAAAAATACATTGATTCAGTTTCTTTGGAGAACCTGATGCAACTTTCTCATTCATCTTTCTGCCAACAGCAATAAGAGTTTTACACTAAGCCCATGCTTTCTCCCCTCCTCTTACCTAATCTGTCAAGGAGAACAGATAAACTAAATTATATCTCATCTTAAAAGCAAATGTCTCTCTGGATCCTGTCGGTGTCATAAGAATTATGTCTTATTCCTTTCAGATTCAAGTTTCTAGATGACATGCCCCTCACCTCTTATCATGTGAGTTTGTTAAAGGAATTAACAGTCTCTGAAAGGGTATCTACTCTGTTGTTTTGAATTCATTAAAAGTTCTAAAAATTACATATATGTGAAAAATGTGTATGTGAAATGATATATCAGACAGCTATTTTTAAAAATATGGGTTGTTTTGAGAAGGTATAGTTTCTAGAGAGTATGTGTAATTACCACTCTGATGTAAACATTTAATGGGAATTAAAATTATTTTTACATTTGTAAATAAATTAGCATTTCTGTTACTTTTCCTGTCAATATTTATAACTTTAAATTTTGCTCTTTAAGAAAATTATTGTCATCCATTTTTAATTTTATAATATGTGACATACCATAACTGATATCCTTTTGTTTTCTGGTTTTACAGTATGACATTGGTTTAAAAAGTACTCACTTGCCATCAGACATAGCCCTCCTTCACTTCTAGAACTTAGGAAAATAAAAATAATGGGCAGTCTTTCAGTAACATGCCCAGCTACTAGGGAACTGAGCATCTAGCCTGACCCCTGTGGGCCCTCTGTGGAGTCAGCAGTACTGGGTTAGTTTGACCTCCATAGGTGGTTCAGATTTGGAATGAGATCAAACTTGGATGTCACTTTGATTTACCTGTCCCTCAGGGAGGCTGGAGCTACTTTGGGTTTTTAGGCTTGGATCTTGCTCTATAAAGGTACCAGAATATCTAGTCACCATATGTGTGGTGTTTACCTTTGTTCTGGAGGAATGGAAATAAAGAATTCATTTTTTAAAAATAATGCCATTAATTAAGAAATCAAGTACAGTAATTTATTTGAAAACTTTCCCCCTGTTTTCTATGGCTCTGATAAGATTATTTGCTATTGTAAAGGAAGAATACATTTCGGACCTGTGTTTCAGTTCACTGATTCTCATCTGTAGCATGTCATTTATATAGTTTTTAAAAAATTGCTAACCTTGGAGCTTGTATATCAGCTGGAAGACAAATCAGAATTTACGTGTCTGTTCAGAGCAAGTGCTACACCTGTTGAAGGTGATGACCAGGGCCAGGCGAAGAAAGGGCTGGATGACCAGCATGGTTTATATCCACAGTAAAGGTTCATTTTCACCCTTAAAAAAATTCTCTTTCATTCTTATTTCACCAAGTGACTTAGAATTCCTTCTTCTCTCATTTTTTCTAACAACTTTTCAATATTAATAATCATTCTGTTGTCATTTTGAGATTCCAGATGCCAACATCTTAAAGTGATAGTTAACTCTGTTCATACCACTTCTGCCCTCATTTGAATAATTTCTGACTTTTTAAAAAATCATTTTAATTAGTCATTTTCTCTCATTGTAGTTATCATTATCTTCATTAAAATTATTGTATAACTATGTACGGTCATTGAATTTTATGGACGGACTTTTCTTCCTTAAGAAACTCAAATTATAAAATGTAGCCTTACTTTCTCATAGTAATGAATAAATGAATAAACAAGTAAACAAATAAATAAGTTGTATTCTCTAGTTCTTGGAGTGTTAGGCTTCATTTTTATGTAGGTGATTTTAGCCTTATCACATACTTTCTATATTGATAATTTTATGTGCTGCACAGATTGATCTAGTGATTATTCTGGTAAATAATTTCATATCTTGATATAAGTTAAATGATATAAAAGTCATTCTGATAATCCAGGGTCAGGTCAGGTGATAAGGCAAGAAAATGACTTCTGTGTAGATAAACTTAAAAAATGTACAATTGAGAAATTAAATGAGGATTCTCAGAAATAGCACTTTGAGGAAGTATTCCCAGGAAGTAACACCTACTCAAAGGGTGAGGAATGATTGATAGTTGCTATTAATTCAAATATCATATGTGTAAATATTAGCAAGCTTGCAAACTTGAGTTCAATCTCAAGGAAAGGTCTGTGAGTACCATGCATAGCAGATTTCTTAAATAATGTCTAAGTGTAGCAGACAAATATTTTTATTATTTGAACTAATAGAATGAATGTGTTCTAATACTTTGTCTAAGCTAAATAATGATAATTATTTAAAACAAAGACAGGACATTCCCTGGCATTTAGTAGATATAGACATTTATTGAATAATGCTTTCTGATTCCATCTGAAAACAGAGAGAAGTGGGCTAGTCCATTGTAATTATCTAAATGCTTTTCTAGGCCTAAGGTCTTTGATATTTACCTGAATTATATGGAGAAGGGGATAAGAGGATGTTTCAGATTTGAGCAGCTCATCACAGCTCTCAGAATTGGTTGGAAGAGATATGGATGTAATATGTAGATTATCACTTTTTCTAGTAAGTTGAATAACTCTCTGAGTAAGAATTCTATTGACTATTTGAAAACCCTAATAAAGCTATATGGATATATCCTTACTCACTTGGAATATGTCATAGTGATACACATGATTCCATATCTTTTGGGTGTTTAATGATTATAAAGTGTACTATGTCTTGAAAAAAAATACTACTCCAAAATTAAACAATTGCAGATTGCTACTATTTAGGATAAATTAAAAAGTTATAGGAAATCCACTTCAAACATTAAATGGAGATTTAGTAAATCAGTTAACTTAGAAATCAAGATGTAGATTGGTTTTCAAGTTTTTTTTTCTGTACTGGTTCAATGATATCATTAGGATCTGTCTATTTTGTCTGCCATATCTACTCTTTCTCCTTAATATTGAACTTGTCCTAAGTCTTATCCTAAATTTTTCTTACATTTGTTGTTGATTAAATTTTCTTATATTTTTGTGGTTCTTTGGCTACATCTTGGGAGAGAAAGGATGGATGGTTTCTAGAACTCTCAGAAGGGGAGAGCTTATTTTTCAGAAACATTCATAAATTCCCTGTCTCGTTTCAGTGAGCATATCTGGGTCACAGGGCACCCCAATTAATTAGTTTCCAGATACACTGACACATAAGGAATTATGGATGGCTATTCTGAACATGTTTTTTCAATATCTATTCTCCTGAATGTTCTATTGAATAACAACAATGCAGTTGGTAGAATTAATCTCAGCTTTGTTGGTATAATAATAATCCTAGCCTTCTTCCCTACAATGCATTCAGAAATTGTTGTGTGACCCAGTTTTGGCCAATGAGCAATAAGGAGAGGTTGGCTGGAGATTTCTAGTAAAGTCTTTCCTCATTCTTGGGAGGGTGAGGGATATGCTCCATCTTCCTCATTTACTCTCTTCCCTCCTTTTCTTTCCTTTCAACAGAAAAGAAGAAGGGTTTTGCCTTGGTTTCTCCTAATATTTGTTTTCAACAGTGACTAAAACAAGCTTTAGAATAAACACAATCTTCTTTCAGAACCCTCTCCATTACTTCTCATTTTCCTGTTATGTGAAAGCAAAGTTCCTTCGTTCTTAAGCCCCAGGTTAGGTTTTCTGATGTTTATAGTCAAAATAATATTAACTAATGCAACTTTCAGCTAAAAGAAAATCAGTTATCGGAAAATGGTAAATTGTGGTTGGAAAGCCACCATAATATTTACAGTCTAGATATTGTCTGAGATATAAAGACTATAGTTAAGAGGTAAGACCTAAGAGGTAGTCTAAGTTATAGTGAACATAGTCACCTTTTTTAAAAGTGAATAAACACAAGCAGAATAATATGTAATTTAACTTTACAAACTATTCAAATATTGTTTTATTTTGGTTTTAGTAGTGTTTGTTATTCTATGAACCAAACATTCTACCTGCTTTATGATCTTAAAATCAAACAGTGAAGATATCCTTAAGCTTTGTTAGGGAGACTGGTAATTTTCTAGTCTGTTCAGTCTCATCATGGCAGCAAATACTTTCGGACAAAGTCCAACTGAGATGTGTCTACTCTGCCTCTCCACACTTCAGATCCTTTGGTCTTCCTTTAGACAGAGCAGTGTTTTGGTTTTCACAGAACTCCCATCAGAGAAGTGTTGAGGAAATATGAATAAACATTAGGGACAGTACTGGAAACATGATCAAACTATATAATAAATTATATTTGGCCTTAAATGTCAATAAGAACTTGAAAGCACAATTTGCCTAGGATAATTAAGAATTGATTTCAGTTCCATGCTAGAAAGTAAAGAAAAACATACAGGGAAATGCCTCAATGGATTTAATTCTTTCTAGACAATATAGAACAATGGTTGAAAGTATAAAAGGAAAGAGAATATTGAAAGGTAGTTGCTATATTAAATTAGAGTGTGAAATGGCCAGGGAAAAATATCCTAGGTAGTCTTAAACAGACTGCTTTAGGAAAGGAGACTTCAAAGACAGTTTGTTTGGCTCTACTGTGATACTTCTGTGCTGAAGAATGCCTAATTGTAAAAATTATTTCAATGGAGGAAAAAAAGGTTTAGAAGCAAGAGAGGTGACAACAGTTTTTTTTTTCCCATAGAAATTTTACTAAGAATTTTTATAGCAATCAGTATATATTCATAAAACATAACAAATTTAACCTTTGATGATACCATAAGACTTTCTTTTCATCATGTTTGATATTGTTATTAATTAAAATATCTTAAATATTTTTTGAAACTTTTCTTTGTAAACACCCCCAAATTACTCCAAATATCTGAGTCACTTAAGGAATACATTATTTTCCCCAATAATAGCTTATAAGTTCTTGATAAAGATGGAAAAGTAGCCTAGAACGTGCTATGCAAAGTGAATGTCTAAGTCATTGATTACTTTTTTTAGTCACAAAGATCTACTACAAGGGGGCTGGGATTGTAGCTCAGCGGTAGAGTGCTTGCCTCGCATGCATGAGGCCCTGGGTTCGATCCTCAGCACCACATACAAAGCAATAAAATAAAGACATTGTGTTCATCTACAAATAAAAAAAAAAAGATCTACTACAGGAAGGATGATTAAAGATTCATCTGAGCCCAGAGATAAAACACAAAAAGGGAACCTGGCTAAAGAAGGACAAAAAGGTTCAAAAAGAAAATTCTAACAATATCAATATGGTGGAATTATGATGGATTTCCAGGGAGGGGGGATGGTGAGAAAGAAAGAGAGAGAAGGAGAGAAATAATAATAATAATAAATTACCATGGACTTATAGTAAAAGGTTAATAGAAAATCAAGCTCTCAAAAAGGTGTCAAGAATGGTAAAAAACATGAAATTTATGTAAGGCTGACTAAATATGAATGGTTCTTTTCGTGGTGTGTTAATATCAAAATAACAAGACATAAGTTTAATGCTTAGGACAAATGGCATTATGTTAACAAATTTCAGCAACAAAATACAACTCAAGTCCTACTTTGCTTCTTTGTCAGGACAGTCAACTGCTACCCATAGGAAGAACAGGTTACAGAGGAATTCTGAGCTTAGTGAGCAATGGTAAGAAAGAACTTAGCCACTTTTAATACCCAGGTTCACACAGACTGCCTTACTGAGACAACTTTCTGCTGCCCCAGAATGCAAGTGGGTGATGCTTGAGGTGTCAAAAACAGGAAGAAGGCAGACATTGGAAATGAGCCCAAGGGGCATATTTTTAAAAGTAAGGAAGCTGAATACTTAGATCTTTTCTATTGGTCTTATGATTTTGATAATAAATAATAGGTTTGTGAGCCTTTAAGTGGTGGCATTTCTAGGAGCCACAATTTTTTCCAAGTATTCTATGAAAAAAAATCAACCTTTTTTATGTAAAATGTTCAATGAATGGTGTAGATATAATTAATCCTGGATATAGCCATCCTTTGAGAAAATATTCTAAAATATTTGTGTGGACAAGTCAGAGAAAAAAAAAATAACTATAGAATTAAAGTAGAGCATAGCTGCCTGGATATGCATATTCAATGACTGCTTGTTAGTGGGTAGATATCAACTAGAATAGAAGTCCATGATTAAGATGATAGAGACCCTCTTACTTTAGCCTTTGTCAATGATTTTGGATGAGGAAAGACTTAGGAGACCTGATTATCAAATTTAAGGGTAATACAAAGATGGGAGGACTAGTAATATAATTCTTATTCT
Source organism: Geosciurus inauris (assembly GCA_004024805.1). NCBI lineage: Eukaryota > Metazoa > Chordata > Mammalia > Rodentia > Sciuridae > Geosciurus > Geosciurus inauris. The sequence continues at coordinate 285,448 of PVHX01000010.1, forward strand.
AGTAGATCTCAATGGAATAATAGACCAAAACAAAGAAAGTAAAACTTAATAGGGATGCATCCATTCTTTCTTCTATTCAATGATCATTCATTAGGCAACTTCTGCATAGAAAGCATGTGGCTTGTTGCTATGGAGGCAAAGGTGAATAAGACATTCCTTCTTCAGAAGTTTGGAAGAGAAGACATTTTAACAAATACTTGCAATTAAACATGTGCCCTATGTACTATAAGCACATTCAAATTGTTATGGAAGTTCAGGGTTGTGAATAAATAATTCACCAAATATGAGTTATTAGATTTAGGTTTTCAGATAACTCGTAAAATAGCACACATGGCTTAGTTTAACATTATGAAGGAAAATGTGTCAGTAGTATAATGTGAGTGCCTTAAAATAGGAACACATTAAAATAATAATGCTTAAAGAAAGTAAATATGTATTGTTTTATCTGTTTCTGAGTACATCTCTCAGAAGAAAGAATGTGATTAGAAATCAAAGAAGGCACACAAAGAGATGTGGCTCCAAGAGGGAGATGGCAACTAAATAAATTCTTATTATTGTAAAAAGAAGAAAAAAAATCTAACAATTGAGTGAATTTTGACTACACATTTTTTCATGTTGTAATATTTTGTACTTGATTTTTTAAATGACACATTATGATGCTTATAACTTTATCAGAGGCTATACTTTAGTTTAGAAGTTGCCTTATTTTATACGTCTTCCCTGTTCATTTTAAAAAATGAAATTTACACCACTGAAAAGGGTGCAAACTTTTATTCTAAGTAGTACATTTGATGGTCTTTTCTATAAGGAATAACTGTATATGTTCCATAATTTTCATTAAATTTAATTTAATTCATTATTTAATTCAAGTCCTTTCCAGTTAAGAGGCATTTTCATTTAACATTGACTTTCAACCATTCGAATTAAGCTCTATCCAGAATTTATGAATTAGCCTTAAGTACTTAATTTCTTTTTGAAACACATTTCCCCTTTCAATTGTATAGTAATTTCATTGTAATGAGGGTAGTGTTGAATTTCACAAAGTTTGTTTCTCATAACATTTAACACAAATATTGAAGGTTGATGCAAGTGTTCCTAGCCTGGCAAGGTGTACATTTATTTTAATCAGTGATCGGTTAGTTCATTTGGCTACCCATGTTGTTGATGAAGCAGAGGTCATGGGTTTTATCCCGTGCAGACCAGCTAACTTCTCTTTGTTATGTGGCACAGGATACACCCCTCACCCCTCACATTTGGCTGGCAAATGTGTTCAGTTGGTGACAAGGAGAGCTGGGTGAGACTGTGTAGATGGATTGGTGTAAATTCATCACCATAGCTAGGAAAATAACCCTTAGCAAATGCCTTCCTAATGGACAACACATGGTTGTTTATATTCAATTGAATTGTAGATATATAGTTTGTCATTAATCTTACTTCCAGAAAATCTCACTTTTATGTAATAGATAAAATACTTTCTCCTTTAAGATATTTTGGCTTAAAATTTTATAACTATATTTGACAAATAATTCCCATTTGGTTCTCATATAATCTAATTCTTTTAAATGTAAATTTTTCATAGCTTTTAGGGCATTGTGGATTTGCAACAGTCTTCATTTAGTCTTTGAGAAGGGTGATGGGCAAAAATCACAAGAGCATTGATGATTTTGAGGAGAATAAATCAGTCTGCTGAATATTAATCCTGAAAAAACGTTAAATCAAGCACATAATCTTTGGCTGGTGCCATTCAGACATTTTTCTCTGCATTTATTAGTATGATTTGGGTAAAAGAGTAAATTTTGTATTGTCTTGATATTTGGAAGTCTGTGCGCTTTCACCAGCACAAATTAAATTAAGCTATTCACTACTTTCAAAAAGGGCGCTTAATAATGTTGAGAAAGCTTTCAAACTCAGTTTACTTCAGCATACACTTAATTACTCCCATCTAATCATGCTGTATCATGTAATTAATATGAACATAGCTGGGATCCACTTTTAATTTTTTTTCTTTTCTCAGGCTCTCATACAAAATAATATAACTTCTATTTAAAATTAACTTAACAAACCAAGTCTAACTTTTCTTTGAAATGCAGTATACATTTCGTATGGTCATCTTAGACATTTCGTAAGAGGCAACCTTAGCATAATTATATGCATTCTATTTTAAAAATGGTGAGTTTAATTTAATACAGCAGAAACCTATTTTATTCTTTCAGCCTAATTAATCAGCACATATCAAAACCTTAGTTTTATAACAAGTAGATTATAGAATGTACACAGCCAATTCCTGTTGAACTCAAAATGGCTCTTTTGAACTTATTCAGGGCTTTGACTAATACCAAACGTAAAATATAAATGTTAAAACTGGAGTACCACTAGTGGTAAGGAAGTCTGAGAGCCATGGAATATATAATTATCTGGGCTTTTCAGAAATTAAAGCTCTGCAGTTTCATTGTATAATTTTTTACATTGAAATGACTTCAGTGTTTAGAGAAGATTAATCTCTTTAGATCGCTAAAAGACCATTTTCAGACCACTAGGGTCTAACAATGGCCCTTTACTACGTTTTAAAGTTGTTTCAATCTAATTTTTAAAATAAGCTGTAGTGCGTTACAATTGATAGCAACCATAATGTCAATTTCGGTTTTTAAAATGTAGTTTCAGAATTTCCCTATAGAAAGTGCTTCATACTTCTCATACCTCATTGCAAAAAAAAAAATTAATCTTTATAGTTTATGGTTATTTGACATACTGCAAGGAAAAAAAGAGATATATTTAATTCTTCATATTTTCTCCTGGAAACTTAGGAACATGCTACTAATCATTTTTCCCAAAATTCCTTTTTTTATGAGTTTTAGGGTTTTTACAGTCAGTATGAATTTTTCTGTCAGAGTGCAGACCCATTGACAATACAATCATTTAAAAATCTAATTACTTTCACCTGTTTAAATAAGTGAAATTCATGCTGGAAAACGTGTGCAAACTGCCACGGGAAATAGTTGAACTCCTGCTCAGGGAGGGCTTTCCAGGCATCTTTTTGTCCCTTGAGGTGTTTATGTCCTTTTAGAAGTCTGTATGGATTTGGTCTATGGCCACAGATTTGTGACTAAATGGCTGTGTGATCGAAGCTACTAAACAGTAATAAGGCTTGGTAATAGCTGTTTGAGGTTTATTTCAAAAGCTTCATGTCTAATCTCATTAGAATACCTATGGGTACAAATGCTATTTTCCCCTTGTGTGTTCTAAATATAGAGTAAATGATGGATCATAATTAATGTACTAAAAAGGCATACTTTGCTTTTGTTTTTCTTTTAAATGCAGTTAGTTCACCTATATCTAACAAATATGAATATTTTCATATCTTTCTGTGTTTTATTTTGTTTTAATTAAAATATTGCAGTTAGATGTTTATAAAGAGAAGATGAATATTTGTCACTAAAATTCACTTGCTTTAAACAAATCAAAACAGAAAGAATAATTCTCTAGTAGTCTTCCAACACGTTTTAAGCAGTCTGCTGTTTGTTTGGGAGGTGAATGGAATTTGTGTATTAAATTTCTCAGCAACAGTGGTTATACACTTTCAGTTGATAGACTTTTAAGCTGTCACATCCTTATTTTCTTTTCCTGGCAACAATTATTGCGTCATGAAATGAAGATAATTGTAATTTTGTTTTGTCTTAGATGCCATTTATAAGATATGTTATACATATTATTACCTCTCATTCCTATTAGATTATTTTTTTTAGTAAAATTAGAGTTTAGTTGATTCAGGGGAATTATACTACTGCCTTTAAAGCATCATTAGCATTTTGTTAAGATTGGATATTAAGGAATTCAAATGACCAGGCCGTTTATTAGAATAGGGAAACAAATTCCACTTAACTATTTGGATTATTCTTCCCCATCTCTTTCACCGTATAGAACATGTGCTTTGTTTGTAGGGCTAACTTACAATACACGTGTGGGTTTGTGTGTTTTATATCATATCTAAACAAACAATGGTAATAAGATTTAAAAATATCGTTTATAAGTTTTAAATTCATATGCCTATGGGAGCCAAAGCAAGCCCAGAAATGAATACAAAGAAGTGATAAAATCTGTGACAAAACTGAAGATTGTGGGGCCCCTTCTAAACTTACTCCAATTGGATTGTTTTAGGATATCTTGTGTCCTGTTACTGACAAGAGAAATAATACTGCCAGCTAATACATGTCTCTGTAACACTAGTCTGTGACTTCTGAAAAGCTCAGCTTTTCTCTATGTCCTCACCCAGGGATGCTGTACCATGGAGGAGGCATTGTTGTGGTCCCGCCAAGCTCACACCACTGCTTCCAAGAATTTGTTAGAATTTGTCAGAATAAGTATTAGGTGCTTACTAAATATTCCAGATTGAATAAAGAACTGTGGATGAAAAATCAAGCTAGCAGAATCTCAGAACCATTGCTTTGGAATAGGTATAGTTAGATTTCTGAACCATTACAGCTCTTTCCATGGTTGGAAGCCATTTCCCTTGAGCCTTAAGTCCAGAAGTTTCTATCCATGCCCATCTGCTGTTCTCTTACCGGCACTGCTGTACTAACTCTGCTTCCTAATCCGTACTCCGTTTGGTAGCAATGTAATTCCATCACACTCAAGGCAGTTTTTCCCACCTAAAATCCTAGAACATCACAGCGATTTTGTGAAGACAAGATTCTTTGTAGGAAAGATGACTAAACAAACAGTAGAATTCAATTGCTAATTATTTAGATACACGTTGTGTACAGAACTCCACATGTTGCTAGTGAAAATTAACGATTTGTGGCCTTTGTACATTGAAAAATATCTGCTTCTCTTAAAAATTAAGAACTACAGAGAAATTAGTGAAATAGACGCATTTGTTTGGGCCTAAGGCGAGTGCTACTCCAGTGTTCCTGTTAGTAAAACAGCTGTCTGATTTTAAAAGCTAAAAGGCATGCTAATTATTTTCTTTAATTTTTAATTATTATTTTTAGTTGCAGTGATACCCTCACTAGTCTGAAGTGACTTATGAAACCTGTTTTATTTACAGTATAAATTTCTAGTTGAACTAAATTATACACATTGGTTAGCACTCCATGGCATATAGAATTTAAAAACAAAATTGGGTATCTCATATAGAACCCTGACAGGTGACACAATTTAAATATCTCCCAACAGTTATATATGGCTTTATTTTAAAGATTAAGTAGAACAAATGTATCCATACTTAATATTCATTACTTGAAAATGAGTTCCATTGTGAGACTATAAGTCCTTCTAGGTAGTTTATAATCACTGTGAACAATGGCAATGTGTCCTTTTCAAAGTTAATGTGAGCATTCAGATTTGGAGTCCAGGTTGATCATCATTGAAGCTAGAACCCAGGGATTTTCTCCTGAAGAAAAGTGGCAGAACAGTGGATGTAAAATCTCTCTACCATTTAAAAAGGAATCTTGGGTCCCTAGGGACTCATAGAGGACTGAACAGCCTCACCAGTAGGTCCAGCCTTGGTGGCTGCTGAGCATCTGAGCACAGACACCACTCCAGCAGTAGTGCCTTCTGCCAAATTCTCTTGCCCAGGTAGCTTGTTGCAAAATGAATTGTGTGCCAGTGAACAGAACTCTTGGGCATAGGTCCCAGCTAGAGTGTCTTGACTGACATCTGTTACCTATCACTGTCTTTGAGGTCTTAGTAATTTAAAGCAACAACAATAACTGATTTTGTTTTCAAGTGTATTATTTTGGCAAGGCTTAGCCAGAAATCCTATGTCAGCTGTGTGACTTCAAGTGTGGCTCCTGGACTGAAGCTGGAGAATCAAGCTACTTAAGATAGTTCTCAAGGCTGGCAGGTTGGTTCTGGCTGTTGGCTGGTACTCAGGGCTGTCAGCTGAATGCCTTGGTTTCTCTAAATGTGGGTTGCCTGGGCTTCCTCACAACTTGGCAGCAAGTGTTTCAAGAGTGTTCCTGGGAGGAAACTGCTAAAGCTATGATCTAGCCTTGGGAGTCTATGAATTTTACTTCCATCACTTTCTATTTGTATAATAAGTCAGCAAACTGGTTCATTTTTAAGAAGAGAATTAGACTCCGTCTTATAAGGGGAAGAGTAGCCAGGAATTTGTGTGTAACCACAGTGGCAAAGGGATGATTTTTTGGCGTTAGTGCTCCTTGTCCAGGTGGAGGGACACTCATGTACCAAGAGCCCTACAAAATGCACTGCAGGCAGGCTCCTGGTTGTAAATACTGAATGCATGATTTCCATTATCTGCATCATCTTGTTTTCTCTTCCTGCTCAGAGTATACTGGTCTTTCTTGGACGCTGCCAAAAAAAAAAAAAAAAAAGATATGAAGAACCTAATAAATGGCTTGATGCTTCATATACTGTCTCTACTCAAAGAGTGTCATAAAAGGACAAATTCATCAATAAACAATCTTAATAGACGCTATGTCAAAAACATAAAACTAGACTTTTACAACTATATTAGTCTGATATGTAGATATTTTTCATCCTTGTTTAAACCCCCACCAACTGATTTCTAAGACATTATGCACCATGTTAAATTTTATTGTGCTGATCATATATTCATTTTATGTTACCATTAATTGATTTCATTTTATATGTAGATATCACTTATTGTCTTTGTATTTGTCAAAAATCATATTCAAGAAATTATATTTCTCTGCTTGTTTCTATTATAACTCAAAGATATGTCCTAATGGAAAACACTTCAGCTAAATCTTGTTAATAATATCACTCAGAAAAATACATTATGAGAGTAAAGACAAAGTGTTTAATTTTCTAATTAAGCCCAATTATACAATTAAATCTATTAATGAGATTGAATTTTACTTGAAAAAATTTTAAATATTGGAGGAAATTATGTTTCTTTTTGTGTGATTCCTGCTTTATGCTTTAGAAATTTGATTAAGTTGCATGTCAGACTAGGACTTTTCCCCCTGACTTTAACTTTTCTGTATTACCCTGTACTCTTCCTGGTGTGTGAATGTACTGACCCTTCAGATGTCTTCTCATTAGGTGCACTTGCATGCTTCATTAAATTGTCCTTAGAACACTGGGATATGCAATGTCCGATCCCTCTCTGAAGCAGAGGAGTCGTGCCCCACTGGCTTTAGGGGCATTCACTTGTCATGCAGTTGGCTTTTGGCCAACAGAGAACAAATTAGTACAGTGTACCTGTGTTGGCTCTGTTCTTAGCCTGGTTTATATAATTGATGTCTGTGGCCTCATTATGAATGATTAGCATATCAACACGATGCTGAGCCTGGCAAAGTGCTGCTTGTTCTTAGGCATTAGCAATTTACCATAACATCTGAGCCAGGAAAACCTGGACATTCTAACTGGATGAATAACAAAATCAAGATGGTGGCACAGGAAGCTCAAATTGTCCATCCCTCAGAAGTTTTGCGTTTGAAATGATTAGTAGTTAAGTTTGGCTTTGTATTAGACTTTTTTGATAATAAAGATGTACCTGTTTTGTGAATAAGAACATTCTGAATATATTTGTTCTTTTAAATATTTTAGAGTTACTTCACATTCATTAATTTCACTTTCATTGCTTTTTTGTCTAATTAATGTACATGTTTGTTTGTACCTATGATCAATAGTAATTTTGTTTTAAATAGAATAGGGTTTGAAGCCAAAGAAATAAAATATTTGGAGATAATTTTTGTTTTAGGGAGTGAAAGAATTTAGTGCTAATTGTCTCACATTGTTTGAGAAGAACCCTGGGATATTTTAAAGCCAAACTGAAATACAAGTGTGTCTTCAGTGCTCATAAAGTGTCCACTAGATTACTTGTTATTTATGATGCAAATGAGAAGTGTTAAAGTAGGCCTGCTCCTTTCCCACTTAGTAATTCTAATTTAATGCAGATGATACAGATGGGGGATGTTATTATAATATTTACTATAATAGAGACCTGAAAAGAAATGAAAATTATTTTAAGAATTTAAAAAAAATATGCAGAGAAATTATATTTACTATAAGGGATGTATGTTTTTAGAAATGAAAAAAATCAAACCTTCATCTAGAGTTCTATTTTTTTATTATATAGAGCTTGCTCTTTAATTTCTTTATGAAAGCTCTTCTATTAATAAAATGAAAATTATTAAAATATATAGTGGAATTAGTGTCTTTTATTCTCTATAAAGAGTAAATATTTTGTCATTTTAATTTTCAAACCCCACCCAATAACCCACCATGTCTGATATATGCTAAGTATTAAATAAATGTTCAATAGAAAGTGAATAAGTGAAAATCATACTTTTTTTTACTTAAAGTAGTTTTATTAAGTTAGCAAAATGAGAATATTTTATTGTGGAATATTGGGCAACACTGAAAAAAAAGAAAAAATAGAATTCAGTAAGTAATATTCACTGTTAACATAGTGATATATCTAAAAACGAACTTGTTCTTTTCTTTGAATCTATGTATTTTTTTAAAAAAATTACTACAGAGATGCCAAATGAATTCTCTGTGTTTTAGGAATACTTTATTTCATTTACTCTTGGAGGTAGGAATTATTTGCATCTTAGCAATATAGAAATTGAGAGTCAGAGAGCCTGTTATTTAAGGTGTAACAGATACCAGGAAACAAAGGAAAGATATGAATCTGAGCTTTGACTCTAATGTACACACTTTAATCACCATGTCATTTCACTACTCAATATTAGTATCAATACTAATATTGAGTTGTGAAATTGATCTGGTGTCCCACTGTTATTTTTAGAAGGACCATTCTTTTACTATCAAAGACTACATTGAGGCTTCGTAGAAAACAGAAGAGATTAGAAGAGGAAGACCACAAAGGGATAAGGGGAAATGACCAAAAAGGGATAAGGGGAAACAGGAGGGATGGGCATTCATTATCATGAGTCACTTGAAGGCTGAAGAAATATATACATATTTCAAAACTCATGAAACTGTAAACTTTAATTATATGTAGTTTATGGTACATCAGTTATTCCTAAATGAAACTGCAAAAAATGTAGAAAAGTATAGTTAGATGAATATTATATCTCTATAATTAATCAAAGCCATAATTACTTCCTTGATAGAGTATAATTCTATACACAGATATTTTGGGGGAATGAAAAATTATTAGTCTGGCACGGTAGTGCATGCCTGTAGTTCCAGCACTTGGGGAAGCTGAGATAGGAGGATAGCGAGTTCAGAGCCAGCCTCAGCAACGGCAAGGCGTTAAGCAACTCAGTGAGACCCTGTCTCTACATAAAACACAAAATAGGGCCGAGGATGTAGCTCAGTGGTCAAGTATGCCTGAGTTAAATCCCCAGCAAAAAAAAAGATCATATTTTAAGTATTTTATATATATATACATATGTCAATGAAAGGCTTTATGAGTGCATGTCTGCTAATGTGTGAAAATATATATTGTAAAAAGAATGTAACAATCACATTGATCACAACTGTGTATACATTATACTAAATGCTTTATTGTCTCCTTTCATCTTCACATCACCAGTTGACATGAACCATGAGAAACAAATATAAAATGCTTAACCACCTCGATCATGATAAGATAGGTAGTGAATAATGGATGATGGATGTGCTTCCCAGGAAACCTACCTGCAGCAATGTAGTGTCTATCTTGTTCTCCTATCCTGTGAACACTAGATATTTACTGAACCCTCATATTTTCTGGACCACTGTTTAAAAAGCCTTAGTCTAAGAATGAAGATAAGTCCTGAAAGAGCACATGATGCAGAAGATTCTTTGATAGGGTAACAATATAAATTTTCATCCAGTCCTGTACAGTTATGAATGTGAAAAGGGGTGCTATTAATAATTACCTTGGACAGCATGTGCAAACAGAGCATCCCTGGGACAACTGAGAGAGGAGAAAGTAGGAAAGGGCATGGGTTTTTAAATAAATATTATTTACCAAGCACCAAGTACCTTGTATAGGTTTTTTACATTTTAATCTTCACAGTTGCCCTTGAGATATTTGTAGATCACTTTCCCCAAAAGAATACAGATGCTCTGAGAAGTTAAATACTTAGACAACTTCTCATAAAATTAGTGCCTGATGAACTAGGGATTTACAGCCAATTTTGTCTACTCCGAAAGCCTATAATCATTTCAGTATTAGCTTTTTTTCTGTGTGTAAATAAAACAGGGTTAATCTATTCCTGAAGAGTAAATAGCTATCATACATTGTAAAGGAGAGGACTAGAAATCTAGATTGCTCAACATGTGCAAGTTATCAACAAGAAATTTGAACACATTTTTCATACTCTTACAAGTTTCTAATGTAAGTGAATTTTATATTTTTGATTGATATTTAAGAATTTTTGTGAACATGTGTGATCATGCTAATGTGGAAATCATGAAATTAATTCTTCACATAGTGTTTGTTTTAATTGATATATATTGTGTGTATTTATATGTTATAGTGTGTCATTTCAGTATATGTATATGACATGTAATGATAAAGTAGGAATAACTGGCATATCCATCAAGTCGGGCATTTATCATTTCCTTGTATTGGGAACATTGAAAATTCTTTCTGATAGTTATTATGGAATATACAATTAATTGTTATTGATCACAGTTGTTCTTTTGTGCTATAAAATATTAGTAGTCATTCCTTCTACCCAGCTGTGCTTGTTAACCATCCTCTCTCCATCTTTCCACCCCCATGCCCTTCCAAGACTCTGGTAACCACCATTCTGCTATGTCTAGGAAGTCAATATTTTAGCTTCCACATATCAGTAAGAACATGTCATGATTGGCTTTCTATAGCTTACACATTTCACTTAACATAATTTCCTCCAGTAACATCCATATTGCAACAAATGACAGAATTTTATTCTGTTTATGGCAAATAATATTCCAATTTGGAGATATACTATATTTTCTTTATTCAGTCATCTATTTATGGACACCTAGGTTGATTTTATATCTTGCATATTGTAGATACTGCTGCAATAAGCACACAAGTGCAGATGTTTCTTCAACGTACTGATTTCATTTCCTTTTAAACAATTTTAAATAAACTTATTGCAAAACCTGAACTGCAGACTGATATATTAAACAGTGTCCAAGAGCAGCCTTTGGACAAATGTTGACTAAGACAGAAGTAGCCTGTAACAAAATAAAAGAAGACAAAACACAAAGGAAATGCTATTTCTATCATGTCCCTGACTTTGGAAAGTATGGAGTTGACAACATAGCCTTGTTCCTAGTTCTTTTTGTATTCTACATTTGTTTCTCTTTAAATAAATTTTCAAGTTGTTAAATTCAAAAGTCTAGTGTGCTCCAATCAAGATCAACCTACTTTTCTTGTAGAAGAAAAAAAGTGGGCCATCCAGCTATTGGACTTGTCAAAATACCCAAATGTGAATGGCAATTGTGGTTATTGTTTGCCTGTCTACTACATGTGAGGGTATTTTTCATACATTGTTCAATTATACTTTACAATATCTGTGTAAAATAGTGCTATATATCTTCATTGCATTTGAGAAAACTGAAGTTCAGAGAAGTTTAAGAGCTATTATAAGAAAGCATGAGATGTAAATAGCTACAGTGTAGAGTTCAAACTCAGATTTAGAGTTGTGCTTTCTTTCCTATGCATCATAGATGCTGTGCTATTCACCCATCTCCCTCATTTCCAAAGTTTCTCCATTTCATTGACATTTTCTTGTATACATTTTAGATTTAGGCAAGGATTACATCAGTGATATAACTGGCTTTTAATCTGACATTTCACAATCCTCAACAGAATCATTAGTCTAAAAATATAATTTTATGTAGTATGAAGTCCTTTTGCATGCCAAGCAAATTTTACTTACAAAAAATACTATTAAAATAATATTTGCATAAAAACTTATAAATCAAAAGTGGTAGATTGATTATACATTAAAATTTCACATGCCACACAAAGTTCTTATAAAAGTATTCAGAGTCTTCTAGAATTTATTGTAATATTATTTAATTTGTTGACATTTTAAATCTCAATAAAGTAAGAATTAATTAAATTATATTCAGGTATTCAAAATAATGTGAAATTTCAGGAAATTTACCATTTGTGAATGTTTATAGCTTATATTTCTTAAATGAATCAAGAGAAATATCAGTATTTATTGGGTGCTCACAACATAAAAGTGGGTCAACTAGAGGCACTTAAAAACCCCAAACATGATAAGGTTTGTGTTTTAAGGAAGCGTATGTTTAAATTGGAAGGAAAAAGACATACTTAGAGCTCTGTTCTGTGGTATTAAGGAATTAAGGAATTCCAGTGGTCTATTGGGACTCATTATTTCCTACTTTACTTATAATCACTTTGCACTATTGTTTATCTCCCCTATCATACTGTAACTTCTTGGTTGAAGGGATCTTGACTTATCATTATTTGTAATTCCCTCTAGCACCTGAGGCAAAGCAACACACAGTGAGTGGCCCATAAATAGCTTTTGAATGAATAATATATAAAACACTAACAACACAAGACTCTATCTCGTCTGCCAAATGCCTGGAACTAGCAGCAAGTGCTGTAGAAGTTCATTGGGACTGGGTTGCTCAGGAGAGTATTCTACAGAAGAAGGAGTATTCCAATGAAAATGTGAAAAAGGAACTGCAGAGGACCAGGGTATTCAAGGCAGGTGGAAGTGCATGCAAGGTATTTATAGGGTGGAAATACAGAAAGATTGCATTTTATGATTTGGTAGGTACTGTAGACTTCCTGGAATGGTCTGATTTTTGTAAACAAATAGAGAAATGTTGAAACTAGAGTGTATGTCTTAAATAGTAACCTATTATGCCAGACCTAGACTGCCTCGCTTCAAATACTAATTTGTTCAGTGAATTACTGTGGGGACTTGGTGAAGTTAATGCAGTAGGTAGAATATAGGCTTTACTTGTATCTCAGAGACACAAAATAACAGTGGCTAAATTACAAAATACACTTCTTTTTATAAGAGTCTAGCTGGCATGGTGGCTGTTACATTGCCATAGGTCAAATTGCCTCAAAACTTTGAAGCTGAAAAAGAGACACTGATTCTGAGAGTCAGGTATGTGGGCAGGCCTCAGTGAGGAGGCTCATCTCTACTTCCCATCATCTGGGCTGACTCAAGTGGGTCTCAAAGACCCCAAATGTCCTAAGTCTTATGCCCAGTGCCTCTGTGCTGACTGCAGCTCTAACTGCTTGGTTCTGCTATACATGGATTCAGATCTCAGTCAAAGAACCACCTATTTAGAAACCTGAAAGGAAACAAAGTCTTTGTTCTGGGTGGTCATAAAACCACCTGAAAATTGTGGGTTTTCTCCCTAGAAAAGAAAATCAGATACTAGATTTGGGGAGGAAATTCATGATCTTTCTGGAAATTATTTAACTTTTTTTTATTCTCAGTTTCCTTCCATGTGAAATGGGGATGATTGCACCTATTTGATAGACTGTTGTGAACATTAAATGAACTTCATGTGAGAGATCCTAGTACAATGAGCTGTTCTTGTTCTCTCAAAAAAATGTCATAGGATGCCTGCCACCTTCCAGGCACTGTTCTGGCTTCTAGATATATAAAGATACATTAGATATCTTTGTGTACCTGGAGAACTAAAACTCTTCTGAGGAAGATATAAATGAGTAACAGCATGAAGCAAGTCGTAAAAAAGAAGCTTGGATAAAGAACTGTGGAGATGGACAGGAGGGGAGCAGGGAAGCCAGAGATTCCACAAAGGAGCTAACTCTTTAGATTGACCATGAACATTGAATGAAATATTGAGTCACTTAGGAGTGAGTAGAGTCATCCTGGGGAGTGAGTAGAAAAGGAAGAAAAGAAGAAGAGCCAATGCATTCCCCCACTCACCTTCAAAAGCCCCCTTGCTCACTGTAAATTGGGTCCAGTTGCATGAGAAAACTAGTTGGCATTAGTACTGTCAGATATGCAGCCATACTGTATACCCAGTATACCAAGAACTTATCTCCAAAATATAGGTAGAATGAGACTATGTCCTTCCTTCTGGCTGAACAGTTGGCTGGCCATTCCTGGTGCTTGAGGTTTCTGGTGAGGGCTACAAGTGTCATGGAACTTGGCTATTCTTAGGGGTCTTTTAGAAGCTCTCTTCACATCTTTTTTGTACCCTTTTGGAATGGTATACTTACTTAAAAGTTATTGATAGGGCTGGGGCTGGGGCTCAGTGGTAGAATGCTTGCCTTGTATGCATGAGGCACTGGATTTGATCCTCAGCACCACATAAAAATAAATAAAGATATTGTATCCATCTACAACCAAAAAAAAAAAACTTAAAAAAAAGTTATTGATAATTTTAGGAAACAAAAATTGGATTCAGCTTCAAATTGTTTAATAGCTTCTCATTTTTTCTAGGAATGAAGACTAAAGCACCTGCTTATCTCATAATATACTCACTTTTCCCACACATCAGCCACATGGACTTCTCTACATCTAGATGGGGTCATGCTCCTTTCGTGAATGTTTTAGCACTGCCTGATATGCTCTGTCCCTTCTCTCTCTATACCTGGACAGTCTCTACAACTCATCTTTCTTAGGTTAACGTATAGCTCTTTTCCTCAAGAAAGTCTTCATTCACCCTTTGGACTCAGTCATACCCTCTTGATAAGATGTCTCAATGGAATTTTTGCAGCATTCATCCTGATCATGAGTGAAGTTTTGATTGGGCAAATGATGGTTGAATGGCTTTTTTCTTTACTGCAACTTAATATTTAAGCTCATATGTGGCATAAAAGTCTGTCTTACTTACTTATGTGGTTCAAATCACTCTGTGTTCACCTCCAACATGGAATAGGATTGGGAAGCAGACACAGGTCAGATAATGCATCATATGCTTTTTATTATTGAAAAATTCTGACTTGAGAATTCATTCTGCTCTGTGGTCCTAATCTCTCAGAAGTGAACCTGTTTTCCCAAACATTGGAAGAAAGGGTATCAATCACTGGCCTTTGCTCTCTGGTACTTACAAGAGTGCCATGTTTAGAGGAGGTACATGTTTGTTGCCTTAAAAAATACAGATAGATAGGTAGATAGATAGGTATCTATATGTATGTATGTAGATATATATTTTAGTTGTAGATGAACACAATACCTTTATATTTATTTATTTATTTACTTATGTGTGGTGCTGAGGATCAAACCCAGTGCCTCATACATGCTACCCAAGACCTCTACCACTGGCCACAAACCCAGCCCTGTTTGTTGCATTTTGATAAGTATTTTAATGATGCTCTCTTAACTTAGATAAGTGTTTTTTTAACATCTCTGAATGAATACAGAATTTTATCTTCTTTTCTCCTTTATGCTACCTGCCCTGACTATACACAGTATAATAGTTCTTTAAGTTTCTTAAAGATTTTAATACAATCAGCAAAGGGGGAAATTGCAGGACGGAAAATGACTTCTCTGTGTCTCCTTATTTTCAGCCTTTTAAAACTTTATTATTGTTGTTGTTGTTGTTTTCTTCGTCCTCTTCCTCATCTACTTTTCATTATCCTTATTGTTATCATCACTACCTTACTCTTGAAAAGTAAAGCACGCACGTGCACACACACACGCACACACACAGGGACACTAATTGTGGTATTTATGTGCCAAAGACTGAAAGTTCTAAAAATGAGAAGAAAAATAGGTGCAGGCTATGCTAGATTGTATAGGTCCTACAAACTACCTGTATTGCCAGAGTTGAAGAAGGAGCCGTGGGAGCAGGCAGGAGCAACTGGTCACCTTGTTCCTTCTCTTTCACTGATGTTGGAGTCTCCTTTGAGAATCCAGGTGAACTAGATTTAGGTTAATCCACAGGAAAAATTTTGCAAAAGCAGGCTGATCCCAGGCAGCAGTCAGTATACTGAAGCAAAAGGAAAAAAAGAAAGGATGTTTTCTAAAACTATTTGGAATCAGGGGCCTCAGGCTACTTCCAAGTAGACATCTATATATCTTCACACTATAATTATTCCATGACATTTAAAGCTCTTTAATTTTTTCATATAACCAAAATATGTACTTGCTGTTGAAAATTTTAAGAAATACAGAAAATGTAATAATGACAACATTTATCACACACAATCATATCCTTCATCTGTTCTTCCAGATGCACATTTTGCTTTTATATTTATCCATGGTTGTAGTTAATTGTGGACAACTTAACCTCATAAGAAAAATTATTTAAGTATATGCAGTTTTCCCAGTCTGTTTAACATATTACTGAAATACTTATTTTTGTAGGTAATTTTATGTGAATTAAACTCTGAAAGTTAAATAAAAGTTATATAAATAGTGATAGGAAAACCAAAATATGGCAAAGCCTCAGTCATTTTCTAATATTGAGGATTCCTTTCAAGTTTTATTAATTAATTAATTTATTTATTCAATCTCTTGCTTATTTATCATTTAAAAATTATTGTTCATATAAACTTTGAAAATATCTATATTTTGGGAAGTAGTTAATTCAGGGGAAATGTATGTTAATCTTCAGATTTTTCATTAGAATATTGAAAAATTAAGCCGCATTATATTCTTTTTTTTTTTTTTTTTGGTATCAGGGCTTATATTTAAGGGTACTTGACTACTGAGCCATACCCCCAGCCCTATTTTTTATTTTATTAAGAGACAGGGTCTCACTGAGTTGCTTAGCACCTCGCTGTTGCTAAGACTGGCATTGAACTCATGATTCTCCTGTCTCAGCCTCCTGAGATGCTGGGATTACAGGTGTTTACCACCATGCCACATTTTATTCCTTTATTCCACATTTTATTCATTTTATTCCTTTGAGTAAATTATCTTCCATTATATCCTTGACATGCCACACAGTATAATGCTTATGCCACTTGTTTGTAAACAGAGACTACAATATATGAGTAGATCCTAAGTTCAGAATTTCCTTCTTCTCCCCATAGAATACATGTGACTTCTCTGGGGGAAAGGTTGAAAATCAGATTTAACCTTTCTTTTATGTTTTATTTTTTATAGGATTGAGGAGATTTGGGATAATAAAAAGTATATTTCTCACTATATATTGAACAAAAGATTTTGACTTAAGATGTAAGTATGCAAGAAAAGATAGAGAATTTGACACACAGAAAACACTTAATGGGAATATTAGATAAAGTGCATAAATTTTGTGGGAAATAGACATAATACATAAGTTCTCATAAATTGCTGGATTGAACCCAGGGGTGCTCTACCACTGAGCAACATACCCAGCTGTTTTATTTTTATTTTTTAAATGTTTTAGGTAGGGTCTTCCTAAATTGCTGAGGTTGTCCTTGAACTTGCGATCTCCTGCATCAGGCTACAGAATTGCTGGGATGACAGGCATGCACCATGGTGTCTGGCAACAAAATGTATCATTTTTTAATAAAATCTGGGAATGGTTTCTTAGGTGATAGACAAGGTAAACTAATTAAATTAAAATCCATCTGTAGCTGGGTGCGGTGGCTCACGCTTATAATCCCAACACTTTGGGAGACTGAGACAGGAGAATCGCGAGTTCAAAGCCAGCCCCAGCAACAGCGAGGCACTAAGCAACTCAGTGAGACCCTGTCTCTACATAAAACACAAAATAGGCCTGGGGATGTGGCTCAGTGGTCGAGTACCCCTGAGTTCAATCCCTGGTACCAAAAAAAAAAAATCCATTTGTTTGGCATATTGCTATATAAAAAAAATACAGATTCCATACACACATAGGAAAGATGGAGATGTGGGAAGATTAAAGTACCTTCAGAACAATAAATGATTTTGAAATTCAGAAAGACCTGTCACAACAGGATGACTTCCTCTCAACATTCTATTTCAACTTTTTCAGTTTAATATTAAGATTTCAAGCATAGAATTCCCAATATTATGCATTCATCTTTTAATATAACTTGACCTGGAAGGTGCAAGATTAATGGCACTGATATACACAGTGAATCATACCAAGGCTTGACAGAAGATTTAGGTTTGGCCAACAAGTTAGTCAGATCTCTTTCATCATGTTTATTTCACTTTAAATTCCTTGAAAAGTTTGCTTCAGGTATTGAAGCTGGTGTCCTCACAGTTTCATCAGGTCTGGCAGGTGTGCCTGGATTTCACAAAGCTGATTTACAAAGTGAGCCTCACTGTTGGACCAGGTGTAACCACATAGCTTAGTCCTGTCATATTTCTGATAGAATGGTATAAAATGGCAGTTATGCTATCAGAGAATCACTGTTAAAATTGACAAGGAAGTCAACTCTCTTCCTTTATCCAAAAGTGTCTTTTAAGAGTTTTGCATCTTAATATAGTAGACCTTTGCAGGAAGAAGGTTTGTTGAACTGTGAAGCTTCTGGGAGGTTAAAATTGAATGACCCTGTTGTCTCCTTGTCACTACTTTGGAGGTTTTCCAATTATGTCTTTCTGTTTTAAAATACTCTGGTGTTCTTGCTAATAGAGTTCTCTTAGTTGCAGACCAAAATTCATAATATTGCACAGTTCACTAATTTGTAAAAAACCACATGGTTAGAAAGAAAAGAAAAACGTCATCATGATATTTCTTAAATTTCATGCATGGACAATCACTTGTTTTTCTCTTTTCCAATCTTCTTAACAAACTAATATTTGGATTTAGAAAATTTACAGCCTAGAGAAAAAGTAGTAAGAAAGCATATACTAGAAATATTAAAAAGCATTAGAATTTTCAAAGAAAAACATATAAAATTGTCAGTGATTATGTTAGGTTCATTATAGTCTTTAAGACCAAATTCTACCACATGGGTTTTAAGAATCAGTAAAATAAGAAGTTCAGACATTGACTGTTATAAGTGATATTAGAGGTAAAGATTAACATAAAATAAGAATAGAGTGCTGCAATCATTGTTAACTTGGGACTGCAAATGTGGCTTCAGACAAATATATCATGCTCTTTTTAGCTGAGATCAGCTCTTCCTGAGTGTGGTAGCCAACATTTTCTTTCAGGAGGTAGAATAGTGAACATGGTGACAGTGCCTTAGAGCTGCTTATCTCAGTGCATCTGGTGGAATAGAGACATCATTCCCAAAGAAACTTAGTGAAACTGATTTTATAACAGACCAAGATAATATGACCCATTTATGCCATTTTCTAATAATGCCTTTGAAACTCCCCTAGAATTTCTGGAGGAAGAAATGGATTGTTTCCTTGGCCATATTCTAGATGAAAGTTGGAACTCAGACAGAGGAATGTTACTGAAGAACTGTGTAAAGAACTGTTTATTCTGGACTATTGACAGCATATTGATCTTGTGTCTTAGAAATCAATTAGGCAGACTTTAAGGTCGTTAGCTTTTTGTAAAAATTACAGTGTTAAGTAAGAATGTCTCTTTTCTTCTCCAAAAAGGGAGACCTATATGCAAGGATTGGATTTTTCACAGGAAACTATTTTCTTAAGAAAAGACATGTGAACAAATTACTGATCAATCCCTAATTGTGTCCAAATCCCACTTAGAAGAATGAAGATAATTTTAGCTTGAAGAAATTTCAAAGTGGACCCTAGAATATTAAATAGGATTTAAACCATGAATAACATATTTATCCATGGTAAAAAAGTGCATCCATTCAAAGAAGAATCAAAGGTTTTTGTGGCATAAATATCTAAAAATGACTTAATTATAAAATGTATATGAAAAACTCACAAATTTAAAAGTAGAAGAAATCATATAGCATAATTGCCTTAAACAGTTTAGTGTATCACAAATGAAAAATAGAGACAAAGAATACTGGGTCTTTATTATAAAAATGAAATGTAACAAACTTTATGAATATTGGCAATTGTTGAATGTCGCTGTCAAATACCACCTGCTGGGCGGGTTACTCATTTCACAGAGAGATAGTGCTCAGGAGCAGAACTTCAATATGCTTATGAGAAATTATATAAGATTTAAGAGCATTTAATTAGATCCTCATAAACCTGTGCCTTACTATTTGTCAAATTATTTATTTCAGATTGGTGGCTTGCAGGCTAAATTCTCATACATGTTTAATGGAAAATTTAAGAGTTTTATTATTAGAAGCTTTTGGAGTGATATTTTGATAAATAGTTGAAAGGATACAGAATACGTCTGATTGCACATTTTATGACATTGGTAGAACCTGATACTATGCCTGACTTTTTTCAAGGGATCACTCAGTGTTTTTGTGACTTAAAAATAGTATCTTACCTCTCCACAAATACTAGTTTAACATGTTCCTGCTTAATCTTAGCAGTTAGACACTAACCATCAAAAGTAGGCCTTCCTAGCCTAGTGTAATGGCACATACATGTCATCCCAGCTACTTGGAAGCCTAAAACTAAAGGATGGAGTATTTCAAGATTTGTCAAAAAAAAAAAAAAAAAAAGTAGGCCTTTCTTTCAATGCCTAATAAAAGTTTAAAAAAATTATCCACTGATCTTGTTATAAGCTAAGAATATATTTGATCCTCAAATTTTCACGTGAACATGATAATTTTGGAAAGTAAGAAATCAGAGTGAGATTATCACCTTTCTAGTTTGGGTTAAACTATATACTATGGAAAACATACTAGGTCCATAGAATAAAGGTATACTAACAGAATATATATAGGTGATGACTACTAAGTAAAATACTTCAATTGCATTAATAATATACTATTTTTATCTTTTTTTTTTGTATCAAGAGAAAATATCTTGTCAAGATCCTTGATACAGTGCAAGACACAGTGAGAAATCTCACAATGCTCAGGAAGCAGTAAGGGATGTTCAGATAGTGAGATTCCACCAGCGAGAAGCCAAGACAGAAGGTTTTTCAGTAAATATAATAGAAAAGAGAATTTGTGCCAAAAGAGAAGAACAAAAACAGTGTTGAGATCCAATTGGGAAGCCAAAGTTCAGTAAGCCAGACTGGGAACTTGGAGGAGTGCCAGAAAGAATGGTCCAGATGCCACAATTAACTTTTAGGACCTGAAACCTAGGAACCTAGAGTGATGCTAATACAACCGAGAGTGAGTGAGAAATGAACAGTCTTTCATTACTGACTTGCTTTTTTGGGAGTGAACAGGTCATGCTGCATGGATGGGATAGACAGGTTTAAACAGCCAGAAGAATGACCTTTGGGAGTCAACAGAGTCACCCTGTGAAGCAGCACCTAAGAGCACTTCTCCAATGAACTGGGGCAGTTACTAAAACACTCTGAATTACCTTTCAATAGTGAGGATTTTCTGATAGTATGCAAATACTGAGGTTTTTATCCTCTTATTTTTATCCTTATTTTTATACTGACTGCCTTTATCCTGCTATACCTAGTTACTCCCATGCAGCTTTCTTCTTATAGTAGTTCCAAGTCCTATATCCTCATACCACCAATACAAAGGAGAAGATAATTTGTTTCCTCCAATTCCGAGGACGAGGTACTTTGTACTAACCTGGTCAAGTGCCTACCTTTGAACCAGTGCCAGGTAGATGGAATGTGCTGAGTGTCTAATCCCTAGTTCTATGCCCTCTTCTGAACTAACTACAAAAGTTTCTAGGCTGAAATAAACTGTCTTAAGATCATTAATGCCTACTATGGAGTTTGCTCTGCAATTCATGTAATCCAAACCACAGGGCTGGGAAATTAGGGGACTCAGGAAAAAGAAATGCAGAATGGATTCTGGTGAGGACACCAAGGAATGTTCAGTATATAAAGAGCTTAATATAGTTATTGTAGTTTTGCTAGTTACATAATCATAGTATATGTAGAATATCAAGCTGACATGCAGTCCAACAGTTCTACAGAAGTTGTTGCTGATAATTTCTCATGTTCCCTAGGCCAGAAACAACTAGAATATTTTTATCTATGAGTATTTGAAAGAATTTTCCTTTATAACAATAACATCTTTTCCTCTACCCTTTTACTCCCTTTCTTTTTTTTTTTCTCTTCTTCTCTTCTTGAACATTTTAGTCCTAAAGCCCTTAGATGGCCAAAAAATATAGATGTCTGTATTATCAGTGAGATGTGGTCATAGTGACCTGGAGCAGGTTTCAGTGCCCACGCAGAGTAAAGAAGTTGTCTGCTAAAGTTGGAGTTCTTGCACAGAGTGTCAGAGTCTGGCCACAAAGATGAGGGCATCTACATGAGAGGGCAACCTGGTCTGGAGAATGAGGACCTGGGTGTACTAGGAGGGCATCCACATGAGTTGAATATGCCCAGGGGAGTTGAAGCTATGAGTGAATTGTGAGGGCATATCTACAGAGGAGCTGAGAAGCATCAGAGTCTCAGCAGCATGAAGGGTGCATCCAAGTGGAAAAACAGCCTGGCACGGATTATTGGATCCCAAATTGGGAGAAAGCATCAAGTAGGAGGAAAAGGTGAGAAATAAGTTGTACACAGGGGATTTAATCAGATAAATAAATAATATTAAAGATAATAGGAGCCAGATTTCTCATTGTCCAAGGCACAAATGTAGAAAAGTAGAAAACTTGAATACACTAGGGTGTTTGATATAATTAAAGGAATATTGGTGTGAACTCATAATTTTCCATAGTTTGGGTATATATTTAGTTATGGATATGAATATAGACATTGATTTATTGTGGATATAAATTGTGTGTGGGTGTGTGTGTGAGAGAGAGAGAGAGAGGAAGGGGAGGAGAGAGAGAGAGAGGGAGGAGGGGAGAGAGAGAGAGACCTGTAAACTAACCTGTAATCTTCAAAAATGTGTCAAGGTTATTGAAACCAAAAAACCTCAAAGGAACTTTTCAGGAGTGGGTAGGGCTGACTAAAGAGACATGAAAACAAAGTGCAATGTATGATTTTGACCTGGATCCTTTTGCAGGAGGGCATTATTAGGACAAGTTAATGAACTTGAAAGGAGGCTGAGTATGAGATGGTGTTAATAATGTTTCACTCTCAATTTCTGGATTTTGATGATCCAGTGGTCATGCAGGGAAACTTTCTTGTTTGAAGAAATACACACTGAGGTATTTGGAGGTGATGGGGCAATTAGGTTGATATCTTACTCTTTTAACCACTCAGGAAAAAACGAATCTTTGTACTATACTGCAAGATTTCTATAAGCTTGTGACTATGACAGTATTTTCCCTGGTTCTCTGTGAAAACTGAACATGGTAATAGGCAAAATAGCAATGCATTCTATATATTTTGTTGAGTGTTTATAATCTGTTAGAATGACCGTACATCCCCATATAAAATACACTAACCAACAATGAGGTGGATCAAAACAAACGGTATTAGATTGCAGAGAGGAAAAAACATTTTTTGATGGGTAAGATTAAAAAGATGTCCTGGGGGCTGGGGTTGTGGCTCAGTGGTAGAGCACTTGCCTAGCATGTGTGAGGCATTGGGTTTAATTCTTGGTACCGCATATAAATAAATGCATAAAGTAAATGTCTATAAACAACTAAAAATATTTTTAAAGAAGATATGATGGAAGCACTTTGAAACAGATTATATTAAGTGGGAGTGGGAATCAGGGCATTCCAGAAGAGGAAAAAGACAATAGAAAAGCTCAGAGGTTTGGATAGTACAGGTTTGCTCAAGCCTGGTGTTTGTTTAGGAAGAACATGGAAGTTTTGAAAGGAAATATTTGGAGCCAGATTCTGAAGTCTGAATTTCACTTTTAGGATAAAGGAAAAATAAAGAATTATTATGGGTAAGAGTGCCTCATATGAGAATGTTTTTATATGAATTTCAGAAGTCAGATTACTAAAAGAAAATAGTGCCAATGTAAGTAGATATGACAAAGAAATGAGGTGTAGGTTTGAAGAGCAGGATAAAATTTTTCCTTGAAGATCATGTCATATTTATCTTTCTGTGCCCACCTTATTTCTCTTAATATCCTCCAGGCTCATCCATGTTGCTACAAATGACAGGCTTTCCTTTTTATGGCCGAATAGTATTCCATTGTGTATATATATGCCATATTTCTGCACTTATCCATTGATGGAGTCAGGTTGATTCCACAGTGGGTGAATTAGGGGTTGGCAAGATGTCCCAGGATTCCTTTCAAGGGCATGCCTCCAAACACCTAACTACCTCATCTTAGGCTCCACTTCCCAAAAGTCAGCAGCATCTCCCTATAATGCCATCCTGGTGACTAAGATACACATGGACCTTTGGGGACACTGTCTAGATTCAAAGCATAATAAAGTTTGTCTAAGATATTTATATGTGGAAACAGAGCAGTAAAGGGAAAATGTCCATTTATTCATGTATTCAATCAACATTTATTAAATGTATATCCCATATTGATCTGTATTCTAGGAATGAAGAGTAGAGCTTTTAGCAAGAAAGATATGCTTTCCTGGAACATGAGAGGAAGAAACAGATAATAAACAGAAAAATCAGGCAATATTTCCTTTTTCCATATGAAAAAATGGGAAAATAGGGGGTATGACAGAGGTGCTATTTTGTACTGAGTTTTTCAAGAAAGACCTCTCTGAAGAAATATTAGCTGAGATTTTGAATGTGTGAAAAATGATTTTACTATAATGGAACATTGACAGCAGAGTGATGGGCTGGTAGAATGACCTAGGATGCCAGTGAAGAACAGAAAGACAAAAACAGCTAAAGCAGGAAAGATGATATAAATAAATATAAATATAAGTATAAAAAAGAGAGAGTGATAATGAGATAATGCTGGAGAGCCATGTATGGACTCACGTGGGTTCTTGGCTTTCCAGCAGGAGACTGTCTTAATTTTATTTACATTTTTAAAGAGCAAGAATATAGCAGGGTTACCTGAGAGATAGCTCAGTAGGCAAGACAGGAAGTGAAGCCAGTACAAACAAGATAAGAGTGGAGATTCAAGTGATCAAATTAGAAGATCTGGAATTTGAATTGAAGTGCTTTTCTGGTAGTTTGTATGTAAGTGAAAAGAGAGAATTCAAAGATGCAACTGTTTATCTTTTTTCCCCTGTTGAGAAATTGGGTGGAGAGTGACTGCATTACCCAAGAGAGTAGACTGGGGCAGGAGAAGCTATAATAAAGATATTTTATTTAAACTGTGTACTAAGGAAAGCAAGCCAAACCATGAGTAGACAGAAAATTTTTTTCAATAAATGCCTTGAATTAATTAGTTGTAGTAAAAAAAATTACATTTTTTTCAAAAATGCTGTGTGTAATATTCATATTTAATTAAATTAAAATTGTAGCCATCTAAAGTATTACCCAGGATACTGGGATATACCTTATGATACAGCATTTCAGCATTTGCCTAGCATACACAATCTCTGAATTTCATCCCAAGCAACACACACACACACACACACACACACATGCATGTGCGCATTAAATAATTTAATTTAATAATAAATGATAATAATAATAATGATAAATAATTTAATTTAATCCTGGATTAGAAAAATGCTTCTTGAACAGAATAGTAATCACAAAGAGAAAAGTGGTCAGATTCAATAAAAATGAAGATTTATGTAAAAAAAAAGAATCAAAGTTTATATATCCTTACGTTTTGGAAGGATACCTTAAAATTAATAAAAATACACCAAAATAGAAAAATAGGTAAAACATGTGAACATACAATTTGCAAAATAAAAATAGCCAATGAAAATGAGGAAAAAGTTTAAATTTACTATTGATTTCTTTCTAACAAAATTACACACAGCAGTGGCATATCATTGCTTTATTAGCAATGTTTTTTAAAAGATATTAATATGGGTAAAGTGAGATGAATATAAATTACTGCAAGTATTCTGGAATATCTCAGAAATACTAACATGTTTCTTAGGTTTATATATGGAGAAGGAGTAGTACAGGGCTCTAGGTAGTCATGCTAATCACCAGTAAGCTTCCTCACCATGGTTTTCTGTTCACCTTGAAGATAGAGGTGAAAATACTGGTTATCTCAAAGGGCTATCATGAGTTAATTTAATATACTTGAAACGATGCTTGACCAGGTACTGTTCTTATTTAACATTTAACTTTTGGCAGTAGCTTGGAAAGTGATAATGTTTCTTGTTGTTTCACTTTGCATTTTTTGATTATCATAAAAAATTAGCCAATTTCCCTTCTTTAAATTGAATATTCATATACTTTATTTTTTCTATTAAATATTTCTTATTTTTCTAACAATCATCCAAGTATTCCTGCTATAGTCTAGGTATTAAATCTTTGTTGGTGTTAGATTTTGCAAATGTATCTTTTCCCATTTTTCACCCATCTGTTGCTTTTTCTGTGGTGTACTTTAAAAAATGATTAGTGAAAGCAAATTTTGCACTTGGCATTTTTTTTAAGAGCTTGGGATGAATTCATGAATAAAAGAAGACAGAAATTCCTGATGCATAATTTGTGGGTGTGGAGGCAGGGTAATTATTTTTTTAATCCAGTTAACTAAATAAATAATACCATGGGTAAAAGCTTTTATGGGTTAAGTTGTGGGGGTGGGGGGAGAATATACTATCATAGGAAAGATAAAGGAATAAATACTTAATTTTGAAGAGGTCAGAATCATAATTTTATCTGCAAAACATTTGAGGACTGAGAAGCTTCTCATGAATTAATTTTCCATGTAACTGATGCTCTTTATTTTAAATATGGCTATACATTTTTCCAAAGACTAAAAATGGTTTCAATTTTTCCTAATTCTAAAAGTCATACGCACCCATCAAAAGAGATGTTAATGAAGATACTATTCAATGATACTTTTTAGCATGGTAAGGAAGTCTTTATTCAGGACCAAAGGAATAGGGAGGAATCCTACAAGGGAATCTTGCAGTGTGGGAAGGAAATTGGGCCCACTTCCAAGTGGGAATTTATAGCCAAAGAACAGTTTGGGGATCAGTGGATGGAAAATTACGTAGAGGAAACATCTGAGGTAAGCTGACCAAACAGCATTCATGCTGAAGACAGGCCAGAGTCGTTACCAAATGTTGCCCTGTGGTCTGGGCTCTTGTGTCTTCATGAGAGATTTCAAGTAAGACACTAGGCATAGTGAAAGTATAGCAAAGTTTATTAGAAGAGAAAGAAGAAAAGGGGAAAAGACACTCTAAATGGAGACAGCAGCTCATCCCAAAAAAGGAGATTGACACCTTTCATCTCTGCATTCGAATTTCTGTTGAGGTTAAATGGTAGTTTTCAGAGGGTTCTGCTGGAGCACCACCTCCTAGCTCTTGATTTACAGTTGGACTGTATCAGAATACTAAATCTCTCTTGTGTATGTCTTACTTATGAGTGTCTAAGTGAAACCTACGTGTTATGGTGTCAATGAGTTATCCCCCTAAAACTTTCTGTGTAGATAAAGGAATATTCAAAGGTAAAATAATTGGATTGTGAGAGCTATAGCTTAACTAGTCCATCCTACTCTGAATGGATTGACTGGGTGGTAACTGTAGGTAGGGGGAGCTCATGTGGAGGAGGCGAGTCACTTGGGATGGCCTGAAAGGGTGCATCTTCCCTGTGGGACCTTCCCCTACCTATTCTTATTCCTGATCCCAGCACGAGCTGGGCAGTTTTCCTCCCCTGGGCCTTTCTACCATGATGTGCTATCTCACCTTGTGCCCAGAGCAATGGAGTCAGATGTCTATAGACTGAGACCTTTGAATTCATGAGTCCTAAATAAACTTTTCCTCCTCTAAGTTGCTCTTCTTAGATATCTTGGTGACAGGGTGCATAAACTAAAACACCATAGACGTGAAAATTTGCAATTACAATAATATTAAATAATATGCCAAGGACCTAAAGGCAACTTTGGTCATCCTGGTCTGTAGCAGCTGCTTTATCTGGAATTTGTTTTCATAAACCTTTAGGCTATTGAGCTCTTCAGCCTGACAGGGCAGTCTGTCTTCCTCTTATGTGAGGAGGAACCTTGGGCAAACACTTTTTAACCCTGTGAATAATGTGCTGTTTGTTACAGGTTATTACCTTAAATCAGAGGTGAGGCAGGGTGACTTTGTGTATGTTGTTTCTTTAAAAACATATTAAGGGTTCACACATAGGCTCTGTCTGTAAAATTATCCCCTTCTTCTTAATGTTCCCACCCGTCATGTCTACCTTTTTCTTTTCCAGGGTAACCACAAATGGTTTAGTGGGCGGGGGCGTGAGAGGGAAGGAACAGATCAAATACGGAGAATGAAGGATATCAGATACATCAAGTATGGAGGGTTCTGGTTAAACTGACTTTAGCGGGGTTCCGTTGCTAAACCTGGATTTTACAAGGAAATGCACAAACGAACCTATGAGAAGATTCAGAAACTTACAGGATTGGCTAAAGAAAGAATAGTTGCAACAGATTCCAGTAATGTGGAAGAATGTTTATATATATATATATATAAACACACACACACACACACATCATTGGTAGTATTATTACCCATAGAAAACCATCATTAACATTGCCTGTCCTTCCAGGAAGTTTGCACTGAAACTTTTGCCTTTTAAAAGATTTGGCTTCTTCTATTGTGTTGCAGATGTAGAACCCTAAAACGTCCCCATATTTTGCAGTCTTTCTTTCATTTCTCTCTCCTTCCGACTTCACAATAATGTATCCTGTCATGTACTTTTCATATATTGCTTTACTTAAGACCCACTTAATGCTGCTGGGTCAGAATTATTATTTAGATGGTAACAGTGGATATCACTGAGTCCCAGGGAGATAATTGACTTGCAGTTGGGTGATTTGTTTTTAGGTGAAGCTGAAGGT
Organism: Geosciurus inauris; assembly: GCA_004024805.1. Taxonomy (NCBI): domain Eukaryota; kingdom Metazoa; phylum Chordata; class Mammalia; order Rodentia; family Sciuridae; genus Geosciurus; species Geosciurus inauris. Next base: position 314,051 of record PVHX01000010.1, read on the forward strand.
CAAAGCCAGATCTATCAGATTCCATAGTCTTTGCCTTTTCTCTATGCTATGCTGATCTCTCACCTGTGTTTAAAGGCACAATGTTGCAAACTTCACTTAAGCATTTGAAATGAAAACAAGGTGAATTAATTGCCACTTGGTACATACTTTTTTAGATATCATATACAGCTTAGGATGCTACCCCAAAATAAAAACATACTAAAAAGAAATATAGAAAATTAAGAGAAGCATGAAAGAAACAAAGATGAAGGGCATCTCTCTGATCATTTCTGCAGGAAAGACTAAATCAGTTTAACTTGTTTAAACTTAGAGAAGAGGAAATTGAAGTATTAAAAATAATTTTTAAAGATGATGGTTTCAACACATGTGTTCCAGTGATCATAAATTAAGAGGAAGACACAAATTCAAATTTAAAACTGAAGTATTTAAGTATGAGGAATACTTTTATTATCAAGATGTTTTCAAGAGAGGCTCTAGAGGCCCCACCCTAGGAGATATTTGTATGAAGGACACATATGCACTTGTCTTAAATAATGTATAAAATTACCCACTGTGCTAGTCAGATTTCCATCAAAATACTTGACAAAAACAAATAAAAAGAGGAAAGATTTATCTTGGCTCAGGGTTTCAGAGGTTTCAGTCCATGGTTGACTGCCTCTATTGTTTCTGGGTTTGTGGTGAGATACTATATCATAATGGAAGGGCATGGTGGGGCAAAGCTGCTACTTCCTGACAGTGAGGAAGCAGAGAAAGAGAGGAAGCATCTGGGGGCAGATATACTCCCCAGAGTTATGCCCCCAAAGGTCCACTCCCTTCTACTCCCAAAGCCCCATCTTACATGGTTTTACCACCTCCCAATCCTCCATTCAGCTATGAACCTATCAATAGATTAATGCATTGATGAGATTAAAGATCACTGAGCCAATCTCTTCCCAAAAGCTCCACCTCAGACCATTGCTGAACTTGGGACAACACCTTCAACACATGAACATTTGGGGGACATTCCAGATCCAGAACATAACACCACTTAATATCAGCATTAGACTTCATTAAGTGACTAATCCACTAAGCAGATACAAGTTGAAGACCTGCTATGTGCCAGCCTTGTTGTGTGTATTGGTGTAAATAAGCTGGCTCAGATCTCATAATCTATTAACATTTATTCTAGTCTGATATTACAAAAAACGAAAACATAAACAAAAACACTGCAGCGTGTTTTATCCAAGTGATTTTTCTAGTTTCTCTATGGCCTCTTCTCCTTACTTTCTATGTTCAGACCTTACTCTTTCTACAATTTCACAATCTATTATCGCAAGTCCTTGAAAAATGCAGTTCAAAATTGAGAATCCTTTCGATTATAGAAAAGTAATAAGGTGTACATTCTGTATATTATGTAACAGTCCCTCAGGAGTCAGGCAACACTTGTAGTCAAACAAAATAATCTATCTGCAGTGAAATACATACATAAAAATACTAACAGACTCCTGTCCATTTAGTTGTGTTTTACTGCCAAATGAGTTCCAGTTAGATCAAGTTTTACTATCAACTGAATCACAACAAACAGAAAAAAACACCTTTTGATTCTCAGAGATGTTTTATATTAGAATTGTTGACATGAGATTGTTTAGTATATTTTCAAGGAATTTTGACACTCCAGATTTGTAAAATATGTTACCATGGGATTTACTATTTAACAAATGAAAAAGAGAACTACAGTTCTTTACAGTTTCTATGGTCTTTATAAGTTAACAGTCTTTGTGAGTATACCAGAGACTCAGATAATCTTTTTTTTTTTTTACATAGAACCTATTCACTGCAGGCTATCTTGGGGATGGGTGTTCTGTGGAACCAACTTTAAGAAATGCTGCTAATGACATAGAAGTCTCTAGTTTACCTTTACCTTTGTCTTTTGCATTTTTAAATTCATAATTGAGTGTATAGACTAAATGAAGCACAGATATGACCCCCTAGAAAATGCTACTAAATATTACAAAGTGAAAGGAAAGTGGTCTGGGAGAATTTAAGAAAGATCTTGATGGGGAGGGAACACCTCTCTTGAGTCCTTTGTTTTACAACTATAGCTGCAGAAGTTAACAACAGCAAAGCATGCATTACCTTGAGACCAAATTACCTCTTACTAGTCAATACAGTTTATCATTCAGCAACTTACATTTATGGTTAAGATGGACCACACTCTTTTTCCCTCCCTCCTATACAATGGGCATTCATTCACCTGGGAAGACAATGTTAAGTTCTCTGCTCCCATAGTTGGAGCATATGAATGATGTGAATGATGTGACCATTCATTAAAAAAGAGTAAATAGCACAGTGCAGGTGAAATTGGCAAGAGCAGGGAAGGATTGATGGCTGGAGAAGAAGGATGTCATACCACATGATCACAACTTCACAATTATTTCAAGATTAATCTCATTTAACAGCAGTGTCACTGTTTGAAAAATGTGAATGAGACTTTGGAAATATGATTCAAGCAAGGAAAACTATGCTTTTAGTCAGCGAAAATTCTAAGTCAAGAGTGATAAACTAAGGGAAAATGCTTTTTAGAAGTTCATGAAAATATTATAAAATACTTTTAATGGGTATTTGAGTATTGTCAAATACTGGTTTTTAAATAGAGTAATTTCGTTTATATATGAAGTACTACAATTATATAAACAAATCTGCTCTCCTGCAGCTTTGTCTAGGTTTAATCTGTGGAGCAGTCTTTTCTCAGAAATGAAGTCCATCATTTGCTTCAATGAAGAAAAGGCATATACACATTTAAGAATCAAAACTACCTTTTAAATATTAAGGTTTTATCTGTTGTATAATAGGTAAACTACTGTGAAGTGTAGTTGCCTGTTTAACTTTATATCTGCTTTGATTTCGGCAGTTTGGTTAATTCAAATAAAATTTGTGAAGTTAACCACTTTCAAGAAAAGGAATAGGAGAACCTAATTTAACCTGGAGTGTCTCTTTTATTCTTCTGTTATTCATTTGAAGTGCCCTATCAGCTTGAACTGACCAACTTCAGTCATTTTTACCCTTTTATTTTTTTTCTCTAATGTAAACTGAAATTCCCTGCTGTTCGTGGTATTTTAGTGTTTAGCATCATTTAATGAGCAGGTATCATTAAACTTAAAAGGTCCTTTTCTGTGTATCTCTGATTAGTTAGTGAAGGAACCAAAGAATTTCTCTTAATATATTTTGATGTTGGCCCATTTAACATTTAAGAGCCTTTTGATAAAGTAGAAAACAGTAATTTTGGTTAAAGTCGGATGGATTCTGTCAAGTGAATATGTGGCCCACTATTAAGTTATAGAATATAAATTGTTTACAAGTGTCACTACCTATTTTTCTGTATAAAATTATATACATGGATTTTTAATTAATTTATTGTACTTTAATTCTTTTTTCCTGGAAAATAGACATGTAATTAAACAGATGATTTAACATCAAGATCCATATAATCCTAATTATAAAAGTAATAGTTTATGAATATATAATATCAGAAATGAAAATTCATTTAATCAAACATTTTCATACTAAACTTAATTGCAGTTTTTAACTATAATAATGAATAAACTAATAACCAGTAAAAGTAACATCCATTAATTATATGCTTCCCATTTGATGTTCTTGTATACCCTACCTGTCATTGCTACTATTTTATTATCAGTGCTAATTTTGCTTTTAAGAAGAAAAGAATATCTGTGAGCTAAATAGCATGGAGCCAAAATAATGAGGCTAGAATGCAAGCAAAGGTCAGCTAGTGTGTAATAAGTTGCAGATGGCACTGTGTGACATTAACATTGGTAACAGGTAAGAGATGTAATAGTGCTGCCTACTGGCAAGAAGTAGTAGTGTTTAAAGAGTAGCTGAAAAATAGGTGTAGTAGTTAACCAAAGTGTTAACTGATATACATGGTCACCTGAGGTCACCATTATTGTTACCTATGATGCAAAACATTCTTTTCATTATTATTAATTTAAAGCAAATTCACTGTGAAGATTTTAGGAATAAAATTTCTGATATTTGATTTCTGAGTTTTTAAAAAACTTTTAGAGAACTCTTAAACTCTTTTTAATCATGTGATATCTGTATATTTTATTTGTGGTCTTGACCTTTTTGCTTTGTTTCTATGGCCAGCCTTTCCAGAGTATGTTTATTTGAAAAATAAAACCTTGCCTATGAGATATTTTACTACCAAATAGGTGGTTATTTATCTAACTACTTGGACCATTTATTCGTACAAAGAAATAGGATTTATATATGAAACAATCAACATGTTGGTCTAATTGGAAAATCAAATTAGAATCATCTGAAGATATGCTGTGTTTTAGCAAATTAAAAATCATATGTGCCTATATTTTCAGTTTACTTTCCTCACATTCCAGTTAAACTAAGTTCAGAGTTTTATGTGGTAGAAATAAACATTTTTGCTAGAGTATCTTTGACTTTTATGTAGGTTTATTTACCTGCAAAATAATTTTGTTTGTACTCTTGAAAATAAATTAATGTTACTTTTAACATTAACTTAAATCAAAGCACAGATTTTAATCATAGTTTATATGTGTTGTGCAATGTTTGTTTAAACATGGTATCAGGCTCTAAAGCAATAATTTCATTATTCTGATTTGAATATTTATACACATTTTAGCTTTATGTTCAGGTACACCTTATACAAGACTTTTAAAAACACTGCATTATAACATTAATTGTTAGAAAGTGAGGAAGCTGCTCTTTTATTATGAATAACTTTCTCACTTACATAATGCTATGTCTGTCCTGAAAGGAACTGAGTCATGACTAACGTGAGGAAACAGTTAACAGAGAAAGTGTTTCTGAATATCCAAAACTTGCTTTCTAGAGAGAAGAAAAGTACTGGTAGGTTATCTCTGTCAAACCATAAAACACTGTGTACCTTGATTCTCTTCTTCCCTTTATTTCTTCCTTGGTCCCTCTTTTCCTCCTCTCTCCCTCTTGAGACGGTGTCTCTTTCTAATTCTGTGTCCACTGTATCATCTTCTCTGTTAATTTGGACTACCATTGCCATTAATATCTAAAACTAGAAGAAAATTGGAAGCATTTAAGCAAAATGGAGGAAGGAAGGAAAGAGAGACAGGAGGAAAACAGGGGAGTAAGGAGAAAGGACAAGAGGAAAGGCACAGCTGGGAGCAGGTGAAATGGAAATAACTTGGATTATATTATATGCAAATTGTGTGTATCAAAGGGGTGCAAAGTGTGAAAACTGTCTAAATGTGTGAAAAAACTGATATTTGCTTTCTTGAAATTATTTTCACAATCTGCAAAATAAATAGTAAATAAGATATTCCTGTAAGGTTTAGTGATGTCTAGAAGATAGTTGGAGTTACAATTTTAACTATGTAACTATTATTTTTATATTAACTTTGTTAATATAAAAATAATATCATGTGTCAGACCACCAAGAATGTGTTCAATACCACAGAAAACAGCCATGCAATTCTTATATTGAATTGTAGCAAATCTGAAAGTTTCTGCTGCCTTTACAACATGAGCAGCAGTGTTAAAACCTGGTGCTAACAGTAGTCTGCACTGTGGTCTTTACCATGCTTAGGTTCTTTACCTAAAACACTGCTGGAAGTAGTTTTCAGAAAAAGGACAAGAAAAATGCTTTATGTAATGAGAGGTGTTAGATTACAAATATTAAAACATCCTTTTAACAATATGAATAACCATATGTTAATACTTTTCCTTCAGCAGAGAACAAGAAAATTACATTTTGAGCAAATACTATTGTTCTAAAGTATACATTCTTATCTATTTTGTTTCTAGGCAAATATTTATATATATGTACATATATATATATATATTTTCCCTGACCTTTGTATTTATTTATATATATACATATATATTTTATATATATATTTTCCCTGACCTTTGTATTTATTTATGTTATTTTGCAAAAAGTATAGGTGCATATTTAGGAATTAATAATCTTATCTTGGAAATGCTTGATAATGTCTGGAATAACTGGATAAGCCCCAGGAACCAACATTATACTATCATTCATTAAAGACATGTTTTTTTTTAAAATTCTCTTGCATCTTAGTTCATTTTTCATCACAGACCTAGCTTTCTCATGTGCTACTACAATTCTAACACATTTTTGAAACCTACTTAAAAGAATATTAAAAATATTTTAATTCTCAAATATTGACTTTTATTCCTTATAAAAATATATTGCTGTTTTTAATTAGTGCTTTGTAAACTTGAACAACATTGATAGTAATTGAAATGCTCTATTTGCATACTTACTTTATTTATAGACTTATATTCATATTTTGGTATCAAGTTTTTAAAAAAATATTGTGTTTTGTGATAGAAAGGCATAATAAATATAACAAATATAACATAGCTTAATTAACAGGTTAGGATACCGCAGTTTAAAAGTTTACCACTATTGTTTTGTTCTAAGTTATTTTGAAGTTCAAATTTATGTAAGATTTAGTTTCCTGCTCTAGTTTTTAAAAATATTGAAGTAGAAACATCCCAGTATCCTAATTCATCTCTTGCATACAGTAGGTATTTGTGTCTATGATTTCATGTTAAGTAGTACAATGACTGTATGCCTTATCTCTTTGCTTCATTGATGGTGTCATATTTTAGAAGAAGCACCTACTAATAATGAATTTAAAGTATCAAGGAGAAGGCAAACTGTTTTTTTTTAAATTGGGAATTTAGAAAGTAACCCAAACTGTCCTTGAACTTGTAATTCTTCTGCCTCAGCCTCCAAAGTAGGTGGGATTATATATCTAGCCTCATAAAAGCAAACTTTTATTTTTGCATTATATACCTTAGTATTTATTACTTCTCATTCATTGTCCAATGAGTAACCCTTGGCTTCTGTTTGGCTGTAGTTCTAGAGCCTTATCATTTCTGGATAAATGAAAGAATGCTTTTAATGTAAAAGTTGCATTGTTTATTTAGTTAGAGGAAGGTTCTATATTGTTTTACCATTTTTTTAAATCACTTTGGGTATCTAATACTGGAAATTTTAACCATTAAATTAGGTTTGGATCAATGTGTTTGTTCCCATTATGGAAATAATGTTGTCTTAAATCAATATAATAGAAAATAAATGATAAAAACAAATAAATTGCAGATTCTCATTAGAGATTTATAGTCTATTCTGGCTTTTGTTCTCATGAGATAATTATTAATACAAATTGGATCCCCCTCTTCACATAGTGTGATGTTATTTCTTACTTAGCCAAGATCCAGGGATGGAGTGTGTTCTGCTCAGAGAGCACATGAAGGGAGTTTACAGATCCTTGAAAACCTCCTGTTGTATGCTTGTCTTCTGCCCTTCTCCATGAGACAAAAAGTAGTTTTATCTCATTTTATGGAACTAAAAAACAGTGAGTTTGTTTTTTGTGAAGAACAAACTAAATACTTTTTAATAGACATTCAATTGAATCTTTCCCCTATTATCTTTTATTAAGATTTTAACTGAATGTTCAATTCTTTCTTATTTACCCATACCTAATTATTAGCCGGCTATCTCACAACAACAAATTTTAATCTTTCTATACCTCAGTTTCTACCTTTGTAATGTGAAAGATAATAGTAGATATAACATGGAGTTATTAGGATTGTTTTCCAGTTGGCTTTATCTTCTCTAGTTTCTACTTCTTTTCATATTGACCAAAAAAGCTTTCCTGAAACACCTCTAATATTATCACTCTTTCCTGTGATCATTTTTGATACTCCCTATTGCCTATGGAATATAATTAGGACTTCTCTCTCTGACCTTTCCAGTTTCAGCTCTGACT